>OX421970.1:74072320-74619098 GCA_949128135.1 Parasteatoda lunata | reverse complement strand
AAAATCGTTTAGTTTTTAAAAACGCTCATAATATTGTTAATGATCAAAAATATATTTCTGGGGATTATTTTTATGAAATTCTAACTAGTCATAGTGATTATAAAATACTTTCAAAATCAGATTTTTTTGTGTTTTATTTAAGTATTTTATTCTCTATTTGTTTTTAGAAAATTTTGAGATTTAGCTATTGTAGCTTATATTTGTCTTCGAACCTTTTTACCAACTAGTGGGACAATTTAATTGAAAATAAGTAAAATATTTCTTTCTCTCTTTTTTCTCTTTCTAAATCAAGCAAAGTTTAATATCTGAAAGACTTCTGTTTAATCTTCTAAAATCCTGTTAAGTCAATAAAGGAATCACTTGAATGGTTAAATCTAGGATAAACATATAAAAACTGAAGTTAATTTATTTGTTTTGTGTTCGAAAGCAAAACACTTTAAAAAAAGTTTTAGAGTGTTCAATACACTAATTTTCCTTATTTTGAACGCATTTAGCAATAGATTACTTCATATTAATACGTAAACAATTTAAAAAATACCATAATAGTTTATTGAGCAAATTTTATACAAATCTAGTTGAATGTAAAATGTTAATTTGTATTAGTTAACTTTTAAATATAAGTAATATTTTTCAGGGCAAAAATAATAGTGTATAATGAAGAATTCTATTTTTTTTGTCAATACAATTTTAAACGTTACTAGTGGAATTTTCGAGCGGCGGAAAAGCACTTCATTCTATAAAAGAATAGACAACATTCATAAATGAATCTGAGAATGAATAATCTTAGGAAAAAGTAGTTCATTTTTTAGAACTTCTGACCATTTCTGTAGAAGTTTTATACGATGAATTCAATGTGGCTTTGGCAAGTTAATTGGAATGTTAAGTTGATTGAATATGTGAACTGTCTTTTAAGATGGGTAAAGATGGCAGTTTAAAGGATGGATAAAGTAAGAGCTTCCATCCATAAAATATTTATATTTTTAAAAACGTTATCCAAAGCAGTTGAATCGATACTCGTACATATTGAACCATTTGCCATACCTATGGAACCATTATTCATAATTCTAGAACCGATATTTATAACTCTAGAACCGTCATTCATACCTAGAGAACTGCCATTCATACTTGGAGAACTATCATTTATACCTAGAGAACTGTCATTCCCACCTAGAGACATAGAAACCTGGAGACACAAAACCTTATATAGCCGTTATACGTAGCAATAAAACCTTTAAAACTGAAATAATAATGGGGCCGATTTGGCTCCTATCGTATTTGCTGCTAGTTAATTCAAAAAATAACTTACTGAAAGTGCTGAGTACTTCTCAATTTTTGTAATTTAAGTAATTTAATCAAATTTAAGTGGCTTATACAATGATTCACATGCTAGGCTTCTAGAAACGTACATATATATATATGTATGTATATATATATATATATATATATATATATATATATATATATATAGAGAGAGAGAGAGAGAGAGAGAGAGAGAGCCTTGTAGCTAGATTGACGGGTGGGCCTTGAGTGGACTCTTAGGTAGTTTGGTAGGTATCGAATAACTCCTGGTAAATATCGGTATAAGGTACCCTTTGGTAAGTACACGGTATCCCAATTAAAAGTAAACTCAATTATCTAAGAAACGAATGTTTAAGGGCAATGGAAAGAGCTGTGTTTGTTTTATCAAATATTTTCGTTTTTCAAATCGAAAAAAAAAATACCGCAGATATTCGATGATCAAGTTTATAATAGGTTTTATTAAATAAATTACGATTTTGTTTTAAGATTTAAGTCGTCTAATTGATCAACACATAAACACTCTGGGATTACTCCTTCAGTCTTTCTCGCTATACAGCAATGTTCAGTCCTTTTAGTGCTAAACATATCAATAAAACCTTTACACAAATCAGTAAAACTCTTATCTTTATGTATAAAAACATTAGCTATATCTATAAAACCATTGTTATTATCTATGAAACTGGTTTCCAAGTCTGTATTATAGTGCACTTTCCCTCCAAAAACTAAGGTAAACAGTAAAGTCGATTACACAGTTTATACTTTTAGAATTTTTGTCTTTTATTTAAAAAACTATGTCTAATACTACATTTTCTGTTTGTTAAACTAAATTTTGATTTAATGTACAATCAAAAAATTCCGTTATAAAAAAAGATTTATACCTGTATAAGGTGTATGTAAAAATAATAGCCTCTTCACCCAAATTCTATTCAACAATAAATCTAATATTTTGGGATAAAGCATATAAAAGTCGACTATGTCGAAAAAATTGGTCCTAATAAGAGTCAATAGAGCAACATAATGCCATGCGAGAATTATCATTTTTTTCTAGTATTTCCAGTTCTAAAGGAATAACTGCGAATAAGTGTTGTTCTCTTTATAAGCTATGGGATATCACGCGTGGCTTTTATTGCTTTGATGTGATCCGAAGAGATGTACGATCTTCTCTCCTCCCAGGGGATATTAAAAGATTTCTTATGAGAGTTGGATAACGTAATATTAGAAATGTTCATAAAAATTCTGGCTTGATGTGAGATACGTTCGAATTATGTTATTTTGTGAGATACGTTCGAATAAATAAGGAATTATGAACATGCCTAATTAATTGGACTATTTCGTAATTAAATATATTTCATCATTCTTATTTTAAGGATTATTTCTGTGATCGTTTAGGTAAAAGAATGCAATAGCATTAAAGCAAGAGGGTTTTTCTTTTTCATATAATTTATTTAAATCGCAGTAAACAGTATTTGATGATTTTTAGCAGGTTTTATGTTTTTTTTTAGCTTTGAATATTATTTATAAGTTATTTTTTTAAAACGGAATATTTAATATATTATATTGTTTTTATTAATTTATAACCAACAAATTTTATTCTTTTTATTCATTTATAACCAACAACATAAAAAGTACTAGCAAAACCTTGTTGAACAACCAACCCACTTCTGTGCTTACAACAATGCTCAACTCCGTAGCCTTGCAAATTTGAATCCGACCCAGAAAGCAAGGAAACTCCTGGATAAAGCATTGGGGGAAATTAACCTTCGTGGAGGACTTTTTGGTGGAACTAACCCGAATTTTCTTTGCATGGAGAGGTAACCCACGAAAATCTCCCACGGTTATCCCGGCAGCAAGAGGATTTTAACCTATGATCCGTCCAACAGTGAGGATATTTTACGTCAGCATTGTGGTCGGTGTAGGCATGAAGCAGAATTCGTATCAACCAGCCACCGCTGGAATTCGAACCTTATTGGAAGGCGAACGTTCTATCCCAGAGTCAACGCACCCTTCCCAATCACTTTTGCTGACAAGAGAAGTGAGCAAATCAAAATAACCGATGATTGAACTGATCGTCGCAGTTATATATTCCTCTATAACTCCGCCACAATTTAAAATTATGCCCTATTGAGTAACCGGACTAATGATTGTAACCGTACAATTTGATTTAACTATGTACAGTATTGAAATGTCAAAATCATTTTAAATCAATATCTTTAAGTATCAAATACCCTATTAAAACATAAATTTTACAATCATTATAAATATTAAAAAAAGCTTATGTTTTCTTTGTTTTATGTTGCTTAATTTTCTAGATTTTTCATTCAGGATTCCATTGAAGTTTCCATCATAACATTTAGTAAAAACTTTTTTTACTCAGAACAAGAGTATTGTAAATTGGTTGTTGGCAATTTTTTTCACTACTATTGCGCAATAAGGAACGCGGCTGTCAAAAAGAATCAAATGTCACAATCATTATAGCGGGTTTGAACTTGTCATTCCATTGTTTGTTGTGGTTGGAGAAACGTGCGATTTCTTGAATATTTTTTTTTTAAAACTAACCTGAGATTTTGTGCTAATAGAAGTAATGATGAGTGAAAAAAGGTTATTTTTTGTGTCTCGGTTATTTTCTATGCAATTTATATCGTATACCTCAAATAATCTTCTCCAAACCATATGGCAGAAATTTGCATCACTGTGTAGTTGTTTCACTTTTAATGTGCGACGAAAATATTTTTACTATATGTTTATTTTATGTTATTTTTGTAGAGAAATTTAACAGAAAGGGACATTGAAGAATTCTTGGATTGGTTAGAAGGTTTTTGTCAGTTGGAAGATGGACTTGAGAATGAAAATTCAAACAACTAGAACCGCCATGCAGATGACATTATAAGAATCGTGTTGTCAGAGGATAATAATAATTGATTTTTAATTCTCATCAGAAATAAAAAATTATACAAATATATTTTTTATTTATTTTATACTGAGCGTAACACATAAATTTGCATGATGATGGATATTTTCCTCTTTCTCTTTTTTTTAAATATTTTGCATTATATATTTTGCATTACATATTTATATTAGGATTTTTCTAAACATTTTTCCTTTAATCTAGAGCATGCATAATATCACGCTAATTTATTTAACAAAAAGTATGAAAAATGGAACCTTTAATTGTGGAATTATTACCGATCTAACAATTTGTCAATAAAGTATATATATTTTTTAAAACAAATTGTGCATCTATATTTTAAGGGCTTTGATTTTTAATCTTCAAGATATAGGAGGCACCTGTAATCAATCAATAATTGCTTTAATAGCATGGAAGATTGTAATTTTTACTTTAGTTTCAACAGTAAAACTTTTTTTCGTGGAAGCTGTTAAATGTTAGCATCTAAAAGTCAAACTCCGAATACCTAAATTTTTTTATTTATTTAAAATTATTAAAAGTATTGCTCTGGCAATATATTTTAATAATTACTTAATTTATATCTTTGACAGAAGGAAGTTATTGTTACTCAAATTATCTTTGTTTTAAATTTTCTCGGGAAAAATAATTTTGTATCCGATATTCTTGTTAAAAGAATTCTATGAACTTACTGTAAATCTTAAAACAATAAATTGTTTTTATGGTATATCTATATTAAACTTCTGAAAATTTTATTATACTATGTATTTCTAATATCTGAAATAGTTTTTATATTTTATGTAATATTAATTATTGTGTTTGGTAAAATTGAGATTTTCTGCATAAACTTATAGATGGGAATTCATATATATGAAATATGAATCAACCTGCCTAAACTGCTACAATGCTTATAAATTTAAAAAAAATAACTATTTATACCAGTCCACGGATTTAGTTTCCATTGTAGAAATTGCTTTTACATTGCCGTTGTCGTTAACCTAAATCATGTCGATTTTAAAATATTTCAAGACATATTTCTATAATCCCATTATATTAAAACTTGCATTTGTTATAAAACATATTAAATTACTTGCTTCAATTTACTTTTTAATTTAGTTAATGGAATAGTTTTTATTTTTCTTTAAATTTCTCTATTTTGTAACAAACATTTAAAAAAAATGTGTCATAACATAAAGAATAAATTTAGTTTTCGAATTCAAATAAATTTATTCAGTTTAATAAATCAAAATAGATAAACCAAGCCTTATAAAAACTAAATACGTTTAAACTTTTTATTACAATTTTACTAAATTAAATAACTTTGAATAAGTAACTATTTAGAATATCTTGATTTAAACAGCATATGCACGTAATTACCTCATGGAAAATTAAACAAGCAATTTACATAACTGGGGAAGGCTAAAATTTAATTACAAAACTCATGTGTAATGCTTTTGAACATAAAATATGTGCATATTTAAATACTCACAATTATGTTTTACATTAGCGTATTAGTTTCATTTAGTTTAGGTTGCCTTTAATGATCTATAAGATTTAAGTTATAAATATTTAAATTTTACGAATCTTATAAAATTTAACAGATTTTATTGAAGTCATTTTAAAATATCAAATATTTATGACATTTTATCAATTTTGTTTATTCATTTCACTCAGAGTTATATGATATGTATTACGAATTTAATATTAGTACGTGTTTGGAATAGTCATATTATTGTTGCATTTGTCGAATTATTTTCATCGTGTTTAAACCAAGTGAAGAAAGGTCAACTGGGTGCTTTAAATAAAGGTTAAAAACCATGAAATGGATCATTAAACCACAAATGAAGCCACATAAATGAGAAAACGTGAAAACTTTATATTGTTTAAGTTCAAGTAGAATTTTTTACAATGATATTAAAAGAAGCCATGGTGGCTTAGGGGATAGAGCACTTGCCTTCCAATGAGGTGAACCGGGTTCAAATTCCAGCGACGGCTGGTTTATTCAAGTACGTACTCGGCTAGCACCGACCACAGTGTTGATGTCCTCAGCGGTAGACGGGTCATAGGATAATCCTCTATTCGTGACGCTAAACGTGAGAATTTTTAGTGGTTTTCATCTCCATGTAACGCAAATGCGGGTTAGTTCCTCAAACAATTCTCCACGAAGGCAAATTTCACCGAATACTTGATCAAGGTGTTCCCTTGCCTTCTGGATTGGGTTTGAAATTACAAGGCTATGGAGTTGAACATAAATAGCCGTAGACCCAAAAATGGGATGGTTGTTTAACGACGGTTATGTAAAAAAAAGAGATGAAATAAATCCTTATACATTTAAGCATGTAATTAATTAACAGATAAAAAGTATTTTTCGCCCCCTAAGGTGTTTTATCATCTCTCTTATTAGAGATTATTATTACATGCTGTTACTCAAAATAAGCTTAGTTATGTTTTAAAATAGAATCTTTAAATAGACAATTTCCCGTTATTCGATTTTTTTCCAAAGGAAAAAAAATTAGATACAGTTACTGTAATATTTTGCAGCACTTGCTGGGGGGGGTATGAAAGATATGTCATAAAAAGTAGAAATTAAAAGAAAATAGATCTCCAAACATTAAAAAAAATGGTAACTACCTAATTTGTTTTTGTTTTTTTTTTTTTTGAAATATGAAATGGTTCTAGGAAATATAGGGCAATTTTGCTCAAAATCGCTTTTGCAGAATAAGACTGAAACATGCAATTGGAAGTTCAACTATATAGGCTGAAAAAAAAATCATTTAATATATAAATTTTGAACAATTATTATATCTCATGTTCTTTAAGGTGAAGTTCTATGCTTAAGTAGAGTTCTTGGTTCATTCATACATTTCGAAAATAGTCATGGCAGCATAAAGTGAAAAAGAATATAATAATAATAATATTCTCTGAAGTATAGCAAATTTCCGAATTTTAGTTATTTTAAATTTTTTCATTCCTGGTATATGTATCTAATTAATTTACCTGATGCTAATTGTCCGAAAATTCCGACTGGTAGATTATATTCTATTGTTAAACTACAATTGCAGAGAAAAACATTTTTTGAACGAAAAGAGCATTTTAATAAATTAATTTATCGCATTCTGCAATGTAATTCCATCGAAATTATGTATGATTTAATAAAATATCAAAGAGATTTCATATTTTTTAATCGCTCCTTTAATGAAGCTCAGCTTGTAATTAAGTGACTCCTGTTCTTTTTTGGATACAGGATAGGAGGGCATTTTATCTGCAGCTTGAGTCAATTACATTGCTGACGTTATATATTTTCAGTGATAGATGAATTTAGAGTAAATTTCTCCATTCTGTCGATCAAATCATGGGTGGTTTTCCGGTCCATCTAACGAAAGAGAGGATAATTTCATTTAAAAAAACTTCCAAAAAGACTAGTTAATCACAGTACTATATTCACTAGTCATCTGGGTTGGTTTTAAAACCACTAGGCTATGATGTTTAATTTTTGGATCTAATTTTTTTGTGGAACGGCTATTCATCGCCGGTGATAAATTATAATAAAATGTGATCCAGTCACAGCAACTTGCATTTAGTCTTTAAGATGACGAAAACGTACCTATGGCTTACCTTATTTCGATCGATAATTGTTTTTCAAGCGAATTTGAAAAAAATCTTTATCAAAATTTTAAAAGTAGACCTTAAGTTGTCTTGATATTAAAAAACATTGCGAATTCTAACGTTTATTATGTATATTACAATCAATGTATGGAATGCCTGGCGTTTTGGTAAAGTATGAAATGTAAGAATAGTCATATGTTTTACTTAGTCAACTTACAGATTGCTTTAAGCTTTTATTAGTATTTACAAAGAGTACCAAAGAAAAGCTTGAAATATGTTATGTTTTGCTGGTTTGTCGTTAGTCATTATTTAAAATGCATAGATATCACAGGAAATATTAATAATTTCACTCTTTGTCATTAAACAATTAAACGACAGTTATAGCATAATGCGATGTGCAAAACATTTATAAATTTTATTAAAATGAATACAAATACTATACATGCAACAACTTAAATACACTCCTTAATATTCGAAAAAAAATAATGTAATTTCAAAATGAAGGAAAAAATTGTATTTAGTAAAATGCAGACACATTTTCGGATGATTTAAAGAAATGATTGTAATTTCATATGAATTGTTACAAAAACTAGCCCAGTTTCGCATTTATGATCAGATGTGATTTCAATGAAATTAAAAACAATTTTTTTTAAAAATCTATTTGACATCTTATTTATCTTGCTGGAAAAAAAAATCTTCGAAATCATCTCACATGAATTCTTGTTCGTATATTTTAGACCTTGGTTATTTTGTAAAACATGAAGCATTTAAGAAAATTGATTTATAGTAAGCAATAAATCGCCTTTATTTGTGTTAGGTTTTTCAAAAATATTTTAAAGAACTATTTCATTTTTCTTAATAACTCTTATTCAGTGAAATTTATTGTTTTTGAAAGTGGAATAAACATTCCATTACCTTTATTGAAAAACATATTTTATTTGTGAATAGTCAGATTCATCTTTCAAAAAAACTTTTTTTTTTCTCGCTATAGTCATATTTTAGAGTGATTTATGAAGAAATGAATGTTTGCTTAGTACTTCTATGTTTGTTAAATTAATGATCTATCTTCAAATTATTATTGATACATCCATAATAATATTTACTTTCAGTCTTTCGTTCTCCTACTATATTTGAGTAGTATCTTTTTAATTATTCTCCTTTCTTTTTCATATGATTTTTGTATATATTTCATATAGTAAGTATTAAAAGAGTTTTTTTTTTTTTCGTAGGCCTTTCATTTTCAACATATAACTTTCATTTTAATTAAAAAGATATTTTATTCAGAAATTTTTAGATAAGAAACAACAATTGATTCCATATCTTGTGATAAGAGAACTGCAGCTAGATATTTTTACCTCTAAACATTTAATCTGTTTTTGTACTTAACTTCACACTTTGAATACATTAATTGGCTAGTGGTGACGGTTTGAAATTCACCCTCAATGAGGATTCAAATACAATACTGGTGCACGCGTGCACTATACAACTACAATATAGTTATTGGTAAGAATCATTCAGTTTCCGCCCCATGCTCCCATACCACCTAACAGTTTGTATAATAGCTCTGAAGGAAGCAGGGACATTACTTAGAAAAGATTCCTCGCACAAGACACAAACTGAGAATGTGTAGTACAGCCAAACACCAAATCTTTTGAAAGGGGAAATGAACCCCCGCGTCACGAACCGTCGTAGATGAATACTTAACTCTCCAAACAGATTGGGAAATAACAATCTTATTTCTACTACCTATATTTAAAATTATCACTTTTAAAATAAAAAAAATAACTTTATTAATGAAAATGAAAAAAATATTCCTAAAAACATCTGAGCTTGAAATTAAAGATATTTATTTAAATAAATGAATAATTTAAATTATTACCTTCGAACAAAGTTTTAATAAAATATGGTAACATATAACTCTTTGTTTAAATACGAAGTAGTATTAGAGCACGGCGGAGATAAAATTTGGAAAAATTAATTTTTGATTTTTTTTATGAACATGAGAGGTTTTACCAGGACTACATTATTTCAGTTCTAATACATTTGCTGAGCTCATTAATACATGATAGTAGCATAATGCGAAGCGAAATCACATATCACTTCTGCCTATCAGTCATTTGCAACAGAACTTAGTGGGAAATCACAGGTGATATTTTTATACAGATTTTTTTTTTCAATTCTTTTTTCTAGTTTTAAACTGAAATTAAATTTCTTGGCAATCATTTTCTTCGGTTTTCGTTGTATCGCTTGTATTTTAGCTTTCCAATATAATTATAATTTTTTATTATAAAGATATTCATTATAAACTTTTAAAATAATCCGTCATTGATTTCTGAAACTAATTAAATAATTTGAAGAAAGAAAATATTTAATTGTATTCTTGCGAGTAATATAATTCTAAAAATGAAACCTCCAAACTAAGTGGAAAATTGATGTTTTCCGAATTGAGTTTTTCTTCAGTTTATTCTACAACCTTTTACACAGAATTGAATATTTTTGCTCACTTATATTTATAAACAAAACACCCTTAAGCAATATATTTCAATTAGATGTTTCACAGTTTATTCCTTAGTTTTCTATCTGAAATTTCTATTCTAAATTAATTAGTTCATAATCAGAGTTTGCAACTTACCCTTTTGTGAAAATTAATAGCAGAAACAGGGTTACAGCGATCTAAGTTTAGAATAAATTTATTGATATTATATTTATAATGAATTCATTTTAAAGATTGAAACAAAACTATCAGTAGTACGATATTTTAAACATTTCCAGAAATTCAATTATTTTTTTTTTACTTAATTCAGATAAACGCAGTTAAACTGTCAAAGTAATATATTTTTTATTTTCTAGTATTTAAGAAAAGTAAATTTAAAACGGGTTTTTATTAAATATCACTAACAATTAATATTTTGCTAAAATTTAGATACAATTATTTTTATAAAAGCACAATGGATTTATGAGAATATTTTGTAACGTAAACGTTATTTAGCACAGATAAGTAATTTAAGCACCTCCCTCCAAAAATTGACAACTATGGACATGAAGGCATAGCTGCCAATAACTACTGACTGTTCGTAGTATTTCATTTTTAGATTTAAAGTATGTAATCCACGGTATGTTATGATTAAAGTATGTAATGGTAATGGATCTTGTCAATTTCTTTTAAATTCTTGGATTTATAAATTTTATTTAATATGATTTTAACTACCACTAAATGTAAATAAATAAATCTACAATTATCTACAATTTTATCTACAATTGCATTTTAATAATTTTTTCACTAATGTTTGGGAAATACTTCCGGTGAAAAATGAAAGTAGGCATATCTGTTAAGATGCACCAACCGCCCTCAATTCTCAGACCAGGTGATGATACTTATCAATCTAAAGCTGGGAAGGTATCATTACCGGGTTACACCAGTGATAGTATCCCGGTTAAAAAACCGGTCATATGCTTACATTTTTAAGAATTTGTGCAAGGCTATCAATAAACTCTGAATAAACAGGAAAAAAAAATGTGGAAAAGTAAGTTTTTCTTAATTATTTACAAAACCAGTAATAATACATTTACTGTATATTTGATCAGTTTAAAACTACAGTGAGTAAATAATATTTTTCCCTCAAACAACAACTGCCCTTAAAGGTACGATGCATGGCATAATACGTTAAGTTTAGTAACATTAGCGAGTATTGACTTAAATACTCTCGATAACTCTTAAAGTAAATATTTTCCTCATTTAGTATAGATCCTGATTTAAACCATTCAATTTCAAAGATATGCTACTTAAACAGGAAGTTAAGATCATTCTATATATTAAGCAAACGATTCAAGTTCTGTTATTGGATGTAAATAAGCTAGTTGTATAAACTAGATATATTTGTGTATGCTGCTTGTTACTTTAATGTATGATTGAGTAGAATTATATATCTCTGGATTTCTTTACAAATAATAATTTATTACTAAAGCAAATATTTTACTTTAGTGATTATTTTTATATTACTTTTTTTCTGATATAATTAATTAATAAATATCCTTTTGATATCAATTAACAATGGGCAAAGTATAGAGGAATCAATAGGAATGTTATCAGGGCGGATATTTTAGGGTGGATATTCTCAACACGTTACAGCGTTTTATGTAAAAATAAGAAAAATTGTATGAAACATTTTAAAATCAGTTAATATCTTCTGATCGTGCATCTCTCTTGAAATTTGTAAACAGAAAAAACTGAACTTTTTTCCTAAATTTTTAAGACCACTTAAAAATTTACAACAAACCTGTATAGTTTCTTACGCAAAATTATAGTTTAAAAAGAAAAGAAATATGTTTAAATACCATCGTTAATTCTGAGTATACCATTTGCTAAATGTGTTTAAATAACAGAAATCACATAATTTTCCACGTTTTTTGCCATTTTCTATCTTTGCTATCAGCCTCTATCAAAGATGTGATAGATTTTAACCCATTAATAAATCATCATTTTTGTTAGAGATACTATTTCAAAAGTACCAAGGTGACTCAAATAAAAGACTTGCTTCTAGCTGGTCCAATGACCATTGTGATGAGTCTGTTTAATTCATGTGGTGTGTGTGATATTTTTTCTCTCAGTGGCTTTATTTGTCCATGTAACTACCCGAAGATTAGTTTTTTTTCCCCAATATCATTAAAAGGTTTATTTTTTGCAGAGTTGGATTTAATATTACAAGAAAATTGATTTCGAAATTAAGTGACACCTATTCGATATATAGGTCCACCGTTTAAGACTGTTGATACATTTTTGAAATCAGTATTATTATCTAACTTAATCATCGTTTCCAAAAAATAATACGGACATAAACTTGGTGAGTAAATTCTTTTATACTTCAAAGTAAAAATAATATTTCAGACATTATGATAGCGAAGCACATTTAGGTTTTACCTTTTTAATCACCTGAAAAGCGTAAGAAACAGATTTAATATGTTATTTACATAGCATATAAATAGAAGTCATAAATAAAGCACGAAATGAAAAGATATCTACGCTACATAGATTGAGAAAGGTCGTAAAGATATGAAAATGGCAATTTTTCTTTATTATACCTACATTTCAAAATGACTTCTAAATGCATTTCATTTTGAAAAGAGAATTAAATAGAAAAATTTAAATCCCTTCCGAAAAACGCAACCATCAGCAAACGAGAAATCGTTACATTCCTTGTATCGCTTTTTTTTAACGATTATCGTTTGCTTCGTCTTTAAGAAAGTTCGATTCTCAGGAGAACAATAAGAAGGTGAGGTAAAAGCGCCACATGCAGAGAAGTAGTTAAAGAGTGTGATACCTTACTAATTGCGGAGGAGGTAAAATTCGGTGCTGATGGTAATGAGAGACTGTGAAACAATAAACTAGAGAGAGTTATCTTTAATGATGCATATAAAAATGAAGACCAGGACGTAAGATCTTATACATTTCATCATATGGTGTCCATAAAGGAATTAACACACTGAAGGAACAATAAACTATAGATTATTACTCCTTTATACTTGGTTCGAAAGACAGCTTATTAATGGAAAATAAGTCACCGAATAAAAGTGATAAGAGAATGTTTAGTTTTTGCGAACATCCAATGTATTTTCGAAACTAGGGTAAAGCTTTGCATTTTAATCAAAATGAATAGTCTATGTTAATTACGTTAATCGTTTAACTCGTAATTGAGAATAACTTTGTACCTTAAGCCATTTAACTATTTAGTGAAAGCAATTTCCACACTGAAATTTAATTTCATAGTAGAAGTGACTATTTCATAGAAACTATTGAAGAAATAAATGTTTTCAATCATCTACAATAAGCAGTCGATAAAACTAGCTAATCCAGTTGTTCAGCATCTTGTCCTTGTAATTTTATGTACAACAAAAAAGAAAACAATAGCACTTTAAAATGTTACGTATTTAATATTTTTGAAAAAAAATTATTTTGTTTGAAAATGTTCTGAACATCTTTTCTACAAAGTTCATAAACAGAAAAAAAAAAATCTTTAAGTGCTCTAAATTTAAATTTTCTCGTAGTCTGTACAGTTCACTACGTTTGACATGATTTTTCGAAGGAAAAATACATTTTTAAAATTGGAATAAACTAATAAATTTAGTTTGAATAAATATTTACCGATTTACTTGAAATTAGGATTATTCAAAATTTCATTCTTTGTAGAAATTTAGGTAATTTTTTATTTCATTGCATAAAGTTTCTGCGCAATAATAAAATTTTTAGCACTTTTTCTTGAGTACATTGATTTTTTTAATTAAAAAAACAATCTTCATTTTTGCAAATTTTATTTATCAAAAAATTATTTATCTCTATAACTGTTTGTATATTTCGTATTTCCATATGTATCTCTAGAGCTGTTTTCTTTTCATTTCCTCTTAAAAATTACAGATACGGTTAATATCTCTATTTCAGAAACTAAAAAAAGCAAATAAATAAACCAAATTAAACTACTTCTTTGGAAGTAAGTTATACATCTGCCATTTTGTCCTGCATCACTTTGACAAAGTCAAATTTACAGTTCTCTAGTTGTTTAATAAATAACTTTACAGTTTTGCTACAAAAATTTCCAAAAATAAACTTTTTTACCCTCTAATGTATTTTCACCTCCTTACAAGCATTAAAACTAGAACACTTTTTAAAAGGTTTAAAACAGGGAAAATAACCTAAATTTGAGTTAATTAACACGTAAGTTTTTCCTAATCAACCCAATAGGCAGAAAACCTTCATTAATGTCATTTATAGGAAGCTGTCATTTATAGGAATATGCTTTGTTTTAGGGATACCAATAAAGGAATGCGATTTAATCAAATAAAGAAAAAGTAAACGACGTTACCCATTAAAAGTTTTTTAACTATTTATTTGTTGGCAACAAAAGAATTTTAATGAATCTAGTTGGCGTAAATTACATTGCAATCTTCATACTTTGCGGTCCAATTAAGACTTTTTTTCCATTCTTATCATTCTCTCACAAAACACTTTCTCTTTTAGAAAAAATAAAATGTATCATAAAAATTATGTCAAAACATATTTAAAACCGTTCTTAAAAATAAGACTATACATTAATTGGTTAATACTTATTCAATAACTAATAAAAGCTAAGATAAATATGATAAAACCCAAAATAATTATGTCCATTTTCTGAAAATCATACATTGCTGGAAGATACTCTAAATTACAACGTATATAATTAATATTCATACAGTTAATGTTTCATAATATTTTTACTTCCTAACATATATTTGAATTAATCACTAAAATTAATAATTCATAGCTAAAATTAACAGTGCATAGTAACCGATCTCGAAAATATATGTTATAAATCAAAATAAATTCTGAAAAAATTAGTTTGAAGTCATTAAATTCTCATTATACACAAAAGTATTTATTAGGCATATTGACATAACTAATTACTAAATATAATCAGTCTGTAATTAAAAACTAATTAATAACTACAAACGTAATAAATATCAAAATCTTCGAGATGATTCAATGCAAAGAACTTTTTGTTGAATCGAAAGTATTATTTTAAATGTCTTCACTTCATATCATTGCTTAGAAAACTAATCAGCTGTTTGAAATGAGATATTTTTTGTCAAGTCACACATCGTTTGGTTTGAAGGATTCGAAAGTACAGTAATTAAGGGATCTATCTATGCAATATAAAGTATGTTCTCCTCCTATCCAATCAAAATTTCCGACGGTCGTTTGTGGGACATGACATCATCATTTCAAACTGTATTTTGCTTCCCTATTTTCGGTCTGAAATGGGCCATTTCATTTAAAATAACCGTTAAAACGCAAAATGGCAACTCCATCTAACTCTCCCTTACTTATTAGTATTTTAAACATTCATTGAAGCTATTTTCTGCTAAGACTAACAGTCAAACGTTTTGAAAACCTAACAGAAATAGGAAGAAACTATGCTTGCATTTTCATTAAAGATTGCAATCTTTATTATCAATCAAACGTGGTATGTAAGTTTAAAGGGAAAGATTAAGGCTTAAGTGACGTAATTTGCAATATTATCACATCATTGTTATAACGTTTGGCAAGCGTAATTGGAAAGATTGCTTGTTTATTTTATTTATAAGGAAACATTAAAGCAGTTAGTGCTTGCATTATCAGTTTTATGTTGATAGATTTGTATTTTAACATGTTTATTCCCTTTATATGCAAGTAACAAAGAGGTAAAATTTATTATAAAAGGCAATGCGTAAATTTTCATCAAAATAATAAACGTATATATATATGACGACCGAAATCTGGAGAATGTCGACATTCACCGGTGAAAGTCAACATTCACGTAGTCGCTTGGTGTATGTCCGAAATATTTGCTAAATACCCTTATTTCTGACTTTCACCGGTGAATGTCAACAGTCACATAGTCGCTTTGGTGAATGTCCGAAATATTTGTTGTATCCAATTCTATATTAATTTATTCGTTGATATTATTATATTTGTTTAATATATTTATATTTATTCTATATTTTAATACTTACTGACGAAGACAAGAAAGACATTATAAGAAAAATCAGTGTGTGGAGTATCGGGCAAATATATACCGGGCAATGGCCCTTGACCTGAAAAAAAACATCAGTGTAGGGTATACCGGGCAAATGTATACCGGGCAATGGCACTTGACCTTAAAAAAACATCAGTGTAGGGTATATCGGGCAAATGTATATCGGGCAGTGGCACTTAACCTTAAAAAACGTCAGTGTAGGGTATACCGAGCAAATGTATAGCGGTATTTCGGTCATTCACCGTAACAGCTATAAATTGTTCGCCTCTCTTTCTGAGAGGCGAAAAATTGAGGAGCCTCTTTGTCGTCTCCTGTCTTTTCGACCTCCACCAGAGCATATCTGTGATTGTCGACATACACCGGTGAGGGTCCGAATGTTCAAGTCGCTTCTGATAAAATATTCGATATTTCACCGACGTATTTGGTGTTAGTCGACATTCACCGGTGAAAGTCAACAACCACCGATTTTGGTCATTCGCCGTAGCATATATATATATATATATATATATATATATATATATATATATATATATATATAATGTTTATTATTGCGAGTTACTCGTTTTTTTTTACTAAATGTTAGATTTTCACAATGATTGCAGAAACAATTTGCAGGTTATATATTTGTTGTATAAAAGAAAAAGTTGCAACGGTCATTAGAAAATCTTGAGTTTTTTTTAAAATTTAATTTGCAAAGTGAATATTAACATTGACAAAAAGTATCCATATCATTTAAAAACAATGCGTGTTCAAAATATTCTAATATTCACAATAACGCCATTAGTTATATCGAAATTTCTCACTAGTAGAATTTTTACCCCTTTCAGAACATTATTTAACGAATCTCATGCAAAACATTACTACGAATAGATGCTCAACTAAAATTTAAAAAAAATATATACCTATATTCATTAAGATCAGGGACCTACACCCTTTACTCGCTACTTTGGTTAAACCAGAAAAGCTTTCGCAGTACTTTTTTTATTTGTACTTTTATTGGATACAGATGTATTTTAGACTTATCACTATTCACTGAAAAGAGTACCACAAGTACATGTATGAATAATGGTACTCTTTAGAAAATAAAGTTCCAATTATGTTTAACACATCAAACCTTTGTGTGAAACCTTCGATTTATAAATGCTCAGATAATATTCTGTTTTCTGTGACCGCTAAAAGCCAGATACCTCAGTGCTTACATTAGCATATAATGTATGTACCTATTTCCATAACACTAGTAAAACAATATTTTACAGCATTATCATGTAACATCCGCAATAATAATAAAATTTATCTGTCTGAGTTTTAAAAGAAATTCTCATACATTTTTCTAAATATTTGAAAATAACATTGCTTTTTATTGAACTTAGTTTACAATTTAAAAATAGTTCTAAATAATTCTAAAAAAAAAAGAGTTTTTTAATGATTGATAAAAAGTACTAAATTTCAACGCATTGTTTGTTTTCTAAAGCAAATTCTACTACCTCGGGACGATTCTACATCGAGAAATGGTGAAATGATTAGAACTATAGCGCAGCGCACCTTCCACGTTTAAGTAGACAACCACAGTCTTATTACCACACCTCTTTTGAGGAAATCGAACCACCTGGCGCATGCGTAACGGCAGAAAAAATCTTTGAGTATAAAAACATGCGTAATGAAAGATGTATTGTTTGTAGTAAATGTTTAAAAAATATATCTAAAGTCTAATTAGCCTTTATGTATATTTATAGTCTTATATTTTAATACTTTTGCCAATGTTCAGTACAATACTGTAAAAGAAATGTATGTACGAATCTTGTTTTGAAAGAAAAAAAAAACGCATTGCCCGTGATATCTAAAGGTATGAATACTTACATACTGATGTTAAATGTAAAGGGAGAGTGACTTCTCGTACGGAAAATGTAATTGGCTTTTTTATATTTATGGTTTTATATTTTAATATTTTTGCCAATGTTCGGGACTATACTGTAAAAAAACGTATGTACAAATCTTGCTTTGAAAAAAAAAATGCCCGTGATATCTGAAAGCATGAATTCTTACATACTGATGTTGAAAATTAAAGGAGCATTGAGTTCTCTTATGAAACTTTAATGTGTCCTTGAGGCAGTGCCGTAGCTTTATTCCTCGGGATCCTGGGGCAAAAATTTTTGGTGGGTCCCTTTCAAAACCTTTCTGTAAGTCATCTCTAACCATCATTTTAGCTATGTATCATTTTAGCGAATATATTTATGAAATCAAGTTACTTGTTTGCATATAAATTGGATTAAAAAATATTGTAATTTTTCCACATGGCAAAATACAAAATTGAGCGAAATTGGTTGATCCTGAGAAATTAAATTTTTAAAAAGTTGTACATGTTGTCAACGAATTTCGCTCAAATTTCGTATTTTCCATGTGGAATTAGATACTTTAAAATGATGAAAAAAAAAACTATATACCTTACAACCTAACGATTCAAAAGCTTTCAGACTATTTTTAAATAAAAAGTAATAAATATTTACTAAAAGTTAATTTTTGCATGGAAATTGTCTTTGGATAAAAAAAAAAAAAATTATAATCGTGTGCAAAAATTTTTTAATTTCCTTAAAAAGCTCTCGAGCTGTGGCAAAATACGAAAAAATAAAACTAACTTTTGGGGGTCCAAACTTTGGCTCACCCGACCCCAAACTTTTGGTACCATATTTCTCAGATTACGGCTACCTCCTATATTACGGGGGTTAGAAAATCGATTCCGTTGAACAAAAGTTATGTTTATTCTGAGAAAGTATGTTTTTAAGTCTGATTACGTAACTTAAAATAAATTATCGTCTGTACCAATTAATTTGCATACTTGAGGTCACACCCTCAAACTATTAAGACAGAGTCCTAGAACGTAAAGATCCGATCATTAAATAAAAAGTTATTCAGGGTGGTCCTTTTTTGGCTCACTATACGTTAATGTTACCAATTTACGACATCTCACCGATCAAATTTGACTAGGAAAAAGAAGCTATTCATGTTGTCTACTCTTGTTCCCCATGTCCACAGTAGTCCCCTTTTCCACTTAATATAATGTATAATCATAAAATACCAATTTTATAAACCTCTTGAATCCGGTTACTATATCGTCAGGAAGGTCTTTTCAAGACAAAACCATTATAAAAATGAAAATTATTTTTTAGTTTCAAATCTAAAAATTTCAATTCGCGTTATGGAAATGGAAGGAAATTATAGACTTCTTTTTTATTGGCACATACACCCACATTTTAAAAAGTCACAATTGAAAATATATCCAGATTTTTTTTTCTCTATGTGTTTCGACTATCGATTAAAAAACAAAGTTGCCATACTCCAATATGGGCAGGTTCATAAAAAATATAACTATATTTTGAAAAGTACTCATTCTTGAAAATTTGGCTTATATATATTCATGAGGCCATGTGATCATATATGACAAAGAGTAATGTTTTTTTTTTTTTTAATATTCCAAAACGAAAAATGAGAAAAAGTCAAAGGATTTTTGCTAATTAAAAAGAAAAATTCTTTTTAATGGTTTGTCATGACAATGAATTTTAATTGCTACGGATTTCTAAGCTTTTTTTATTAAATTAAATATGAATTTTTTTTTCTAGAATTAAAGGTTGCATTTCATTTTTTAATGAAAACAAAGTTGTTAAAAAGCCTAAAAAATTCGAAGTCACAGTTTTAAAAATTTAAAGGTCTTAATAATTTAAAAATTATAAAATAAGAACAAAATTCATGCACACACATCTGTTTTCCTAGAACATCTAGATAGTTGCTTGTTTAAGACAACTTATCGGACATATAGGTGGTTCGGTAAATATGACATTTTATAAAAGTACAAAAGAGCTCAGAGTCATAAAAATGATTAAGGCAATTTAAAGAAGCAAAAGGGCATTTTCCCATAGTGTAAAATGAGATGGCTATTTTTTGAGGAGTCAGATAACTGTGGGGTGGGTCAACTCTTTGGGAGTTATAGTCAGTGTAGGATGCATTTTAATACTCTATCCAGGGTATAGTAAAATAGTGGCAATTATTTTAGTTTTCTAAACACTTTTTTTATTTTTTTTTTATGCTGTGCTCTTCTTCTCTTTTTGTATTTTATTCTCTTTATTCTTATTCTCTTTTCGTATTTTTTTTAACAAATTAGAAGTGGTCATAAGTAGAAAAAAAATTGAAACAAAACAGAAGTATTTTCTCGGAGGGGAGGGAGTTTTCTATAGCAATTTGGAAAATAGCTAGTAAATTGGAAAAAAAAGTAGTTTCTTTTTCTGAAATTACCAATTCTATTTTACTTTATTGTTTCGAATGTCAAACCTTCAGAAAGGTATTCCGATCATTATCCTTCATCTCAATTAAATTTCAGAGGAAAATAAAGTTTTCGATTTGGAAAATGGCTTTAAAGTCAATGGCTTAAAGCATAAGAGTTAAATGTTAATCTTACTTGACTTTGTTTTTGTGAATGTCTGAATTTTAGAAGGAGTGAAGTATATTCTTCGCCCCATCACTTTAATATAAGAGGAAAATAAAATTTTCTTTTTGGAAACTAAGTTTTTTTTTTTTTTTTTTAAATAACCAATTTTACTTGACTTTATTATTTCAAATGTATAAATTTCAGGAAACACATTTTTGCCCCCTTTACTTTTATATCAGAAGAAAATAAAGTTTTCTACCCCTTCACTATAATTTAAGAGGAAAATGAAGTTCTCTATTTGGAAAATAGCGTCAAAGTTTTTAAACAGCATTTTTGTTTTCCTAAAATTTTCAACTTTACTTGATTTTATTCTATTAATGTCTAAATTTCAGAAGATGCGAAGCAGATTTTTCGCCCCCTCACTTTTATTTCTGAGGAAAATAAAGTTTTCTAATTAGAAAATAGATTCAAAGATGATTTTTTTTTTTAATTACCAACTTTTATTATTTTTGAGCAAGTTGAAATTGCAGAAGGGGAGAAACACTTTGTTCGCCCTCTCATTACTATTTCGGAAGAAAATCGAGGGAAAATTGGGAATAAAATTTTTTTCTACTTTTATTTTACTTTTACAAATGTCAAAAAACACGTTGATCACCCATAACAAAATAAAGTTTCCTACTTGGTGCATAACTTCAAAGTTGAGAAGGAATAGCTTTTTTTTTCTTCTCTAAAATTACCTACTTTATTTAATTTCGTCTTGGCAAAATGACTAAAGATCCGAAGGGGCAAAGCACATTATTCGACTCCCCCACTTAAATTTTAGAGGAATATAAAGTTTTCTATTTGAAAAATAGCTTCAAAATTGAAAAAAAAGAAACCATTTTTTTGGTAAGTACCGATTTTACTTAACTTTATTTTTGTGAGTGTCTCAATTTCAGGAGGGGAGAAACACATTGTTTGTCCCATCACTTAAATTTTAGAGGGGCCATCTGCCTTTCCCAGTTGGCACGCCGCTGGATCTGACACTAGATAGTAGAGGAAACAACTAAGTAAGCCAGAAGTGCAATATACTGAAAGTATTAACAATCAACTACAAGCAGATGTGGCATTCCCCCTTCTCTGTAAAACATGTTTGTTCTTTTCAGAAATGGAAATAATTCTCGGAAAAAGTCTTTTACCGTTTTTTACCCTTCCCTTCATGTTAAAGTAGATATGCAATTACAAAAAAGAAAATTTTCATAAATTTTATCTTAACACAATTTCTTTCCTACATTATATATTTATATAATTAGAGTACTTAAATACTTAATTTTGATAAAACGTGATGTGGTCCATTCATATGGGACCCCTTGACCATCGGGGTCCCGGGGCGGTGTCCCGACTGCCCCGGCATAGTTACGGCCCTGCCTTGAGGTTTGCTTGTGGTCGTTTTGAGGTGTTAAGGTGGATTTGAGGTATACTTGAAGTGGACTAAAAAACAACATCAAATAATTAATCCCTCCAAAGTTTATAATCATGGTGTATGATGTTTTATTCACACGTCGGGTTGCCTTGAGGTTAATAGAAATCTACCTTGGAACAACCAGCTTAAAGAGCTTTTTTTTAAAGGTGTACATGTCATTTTTTTCTACACTTCAACCAAATACGAGTATTTCAGATGCGAATAAATTAACCAAAATCAACTGAGCTATTGCTGAGCTATATATGAGGTTGGCTTTATGAGGTGTAAATCAGGTTTAAATTGAGGTTTATTCATGATGTTATTTTTGGCGCAAAACCCAGCCACATTTTCTACCTCAAGTCGACATTTTGACACATGCCAACCTCAAAATCACCTATTTTTTTGTAAGGGTTATTAAGAGGATCGTTTTTACAAATACACAAGCAAATAACAGTTTTCTTAAGTAGATTTTGAATCTTTAGAAATCTTTATATTCTAATTAACTCACAAATCATTTCAAAAAATAACGAAGCTTTTTAAATACAAATTTATCAATAAATAACTAACCCTTCAGAATTGCGAATAAGTACATAAATCTAAAAACACAAAACTCCACCCCACTTCTTTGTTTATCTGTTTGTTTCTGCTTCTCAAGCGAGAATGAGAAACTTAATTAAATTTTCATCGCACTTCAATTATAATAAACAAGGATGCACAAGAAAAGATAGAAAAGTTCTTGATTACCTTAAGATTTTGCCACTTGAATGCATCTTTCATCCTTCATGCTTCAAGATGATAGTCATTATTTTGGTAAATTTCAAACCTTCCCAGCTCAAAGAAGTACGGGATAAAAACAAAGGAACTTAGAAAGGATGCAGATATTTTTCCGCTAAAATGACAGTTCACCTTGATCATAAATGCTTGTCTTACTCCCAATAACTGCTAACGAGCAATAATGATCAGGAGAAATTCTAATTTTGTATCTACTGAGTAAGGTTGATTGATTGTTATAAAGTTCTTGGTGTGAAAACATGTTTTTGATTTCTGAGCTTGTTTATATATTAAGGATTAAATTAATTCTAATGCCTGAAGAATTTTTCAGTTTTTTTTTCGTTATCCAATTATAAATTAATAAACTCTCGTTGCAAAATGGTGATATAATTTAAGAAAAGCTTTTTTCTGGTTTAATTAAGTTACACGAAAAATTACAATACAATATGTTTAGACGAATTTAATCAGGCTAGGGTTGTTAACACAAGAACAGCCAAATTTTGGGCTTAACCTAAAACTGCTTTTTGGGATAAACATGACCCTCATAAGAAATTGATGTTATTTTAAAGTAAATGATTTTTTAAATGATAAATATTGTTGAAAATATAATATGTAAGAATTTTTACAGATTAAATTTTGCTTAGTTTTTTTTATTACACATTGACAATAACACATTGACAATATTACATTGTAACGCAATATTGTATTACAGATTATTCTTTCGCACGAGTGCCAATAAAACAAAAATATTAAAAAATATACATTAGCACGCTACATGTTTTAAAATGTTAAGTTCCATCACTAGTTAGGCATATGCGTGTACAGTGAAAACAGTGAAAGTGAAAACAATACATCGACAAACTATTTTCTTGCATTTCTCATAGCTGGTATTCATTTTATTTTGTGCCTTGCGATGTTAAAAGGCATGTTTTTTATATTTTGGAGGCTTAATTTTATCAATTAGGGTCTATCTGATGGGTAAGTTGTAGTTCTTCAACAAATACAAGAATGAATTTGTAATGAGTAATTGAGGACAGCAATATCATAAACGTTGTAAAGAAAATGCAAGACACTAGGAAGCTTTACCTCCTGTAAAATAATTTCTTAGCATCTAGCCTGCTTAGCCTAAGTCACATTTCGTACTATTATGACAGTGTTAGTCATCTACTCATTGCTATCATTTGCAAACACGTTCTCATGAATATTATTCTGAATTATGGTATTCTTATTCTTTTGCACCTATAATAAGTATTTAGTTTTGAATTTGCAGTGCAAAAGATGAATGTTAAGATGAATGTAAAGACACTGAAATTAGGAAAACATTTCCGTTGGGTTAAACATAGTATCCCTTTAATTAGGGTTTTTGCACGAAAAAAAAATTCATCTACAAGTTTTACTGAGACAAAAGAAAGTAATTCCACGGCTCCTAGAGTTTAAGTGTGTTTTCAAAATTAGAGCACTAAACTTTTCCCAGTTCGTAATTCATTTGCCCGTTTTTCAACTTACACACATAGAAATAACCATTTAAAGAAATTATTATTTTTGGACTTTATGTCAGTTGAAATCAAAGTTATGTGGCTTGAGCGCAATATAATAAATTTCCATTATTACAGACAATAACTGTTCCCGAACAATACTATCTTGACCTGGGTTATAACAAATATAACTACTTATAAGCAGCAAGTGCATGGGTTCTTTTAGGCTCAATAACGAAATTATAATTTAGTAGGAACTCAACTAAACTACTTTGTTAGTCGAATCTTAGATACCATATAATTTTTCACGAAAACTGCTGCGCATGACATTTTTTCAACACGGTGGACCCTAATTTCTGTTCTACAATTCATCTTCACAATGTTTGTAATTCTGCATAATCGAAAGCAGACATAAAACTTTATAAATTAAAGTTTTTCTTTACGGGGTAAAAATGATCTCTTTTTGCTATTTTAGGTGTTTCCATAATTACTTATTTTACTAATCAACAGAAAGCCATGAAATTTCGATATAGTACACTTAGAAAGAATTTATTTTTCTTACAAAATATTGTTTGTTTTATTAAGACAAATATTAATATGCATTATTTTTAATATTATAGTACATGCTCTACAATTTGAAGAATTAGTTTGGCTTCTGTGCAATAATAATTTATTTTAACCACTGCATGCAATTAAAATGTTAGTGAGTTTCTTCAAAATAATAAAAGTATTTAAACTAAAAAAAAAAACAGATTTTAGTTTTGTAATTCATCCCTTTATTTAAATTAGTATTACAAAATCCCATATTAGAGTGTACCTGTTGTTTGACATATTGATAGTTCTCGACTGAATTAATATCTAATATTAAAAAAAAAAATTATTGAAAGAAAAGATTGATATCAAGAAGAAAAATATTTCCTTTTATCTTCAAAAATAAAAAACTAAAATATTTATAATAATATTAAATAGACACACCTTTGACATCCTATTTTTAAGTAAACACAATCGTGTAAATTTAGTTTTAGTCAGTTAGTATTTAATTGAATAATAAATGTACACTAATAATTATGAATATAAAGTTTCTTAAATATTAATATCCAAACAATTGTTCCTATATAATAAAATAATTTTCTAAGTAATAAAAAAATACATATTCTTCTGTTTAGAAATTTTATTTACTGACGAAATTGATCAAAAAATGATTTTTTTTTTATTCAAAAATTTATTCATTATATTAAAGTTCAAATTAAAATATATAATTGAATTCGCTTGCAAATATTAAAAAATATAATTTCAAACCATCAATATAAATTACAGCGCAAAAATAAAAAGCGATTTGTTTACGAAATATTAGCGTGAAAATTACGCAACTAATTCAATGCATGCGCTTCATCGAAAAAGCAGTAAAAATATCTGAAATTATGTATCAATATGAAATTTAATTTTAATGAAATTTAATTGCAATGAAGATACCTATATAATAAGTTAACTACATTATAATCTATCAATTTAAATAAACATATAAAAAATAGTAGTTATTTTACAAGTTGAAAACCTATTAAATTCATTCTATAAACTTTCGTGCGAACAAATGGATTGCAAATAAATGTCTGAAAACGAATATAAAAGAATACAAATCTTATCTGTGAAATGTAAAAGTTCCTCTTTTTATGAATTACATGCGTATGCAACCATTTTTAATTAAGTCTTATAGTTCAAAACAAATCTCAGCAATTCACCTCCCTCCGTAATAAGTGACTGGAGATAGGGTTTACTTCATGAAAAATTGTCCCTGAATCACGTGACAACGTTCTTTGGAACGGAAAAGGGACTGGTTCTGTCTATGTAAATCACTCCTCTATGCATTTTTCCTATTCTGGCCACCCCGCTCAGTTTCTGTTGTACCGTTACCCCTCAATCTGTGATCTCTTAATTTTAACTTTGGTAACAGTTACCCAGGTTCTACAATAGACAAATAACTAATAAATTAAAGGAAACATTTAACATTTAAATTAAATTTTATTACAACTCTAAATTTTCAATAAACATAACTCCACTCATTTACAAATGCTAACATGCGCATAAACACTTCCCATTATACACTACTTCAAGTTCTAGATTTTTCTACACAAACTTAACCTTTTCAATAACTTGCAATTTTAAAATTCTCAAGCATAACATTCAATTTAATGTTAAAAAGAAAAAAAAAAAAATTCAATGGTGTTTACTGAGACAGATTGGAAATATATTTTATGCCTTAAAAATGTTTGTTTACATGATCAAATTTTTATTTCACTAAAGGAAAAATCTAACTAAAGGAAGGAACTAACTAACTAAAGGATCACTAAAGGAAATATATATATATATATATATATATATATAATAATAATAATTTTAATATACATATACCCGAATATTTTAGTTGGTATAAACTGTTTGTTAAATTGCAAAAACAGTTTTTGTATTTAATAAGCAAAAGTACGCGTTTATCTTAAAACATCCTTCAGGAAACTTATATGATGTTAATTCAAAAGAAATTAATGAAAGAAAAATGTATGCATAGAATGCCAATTTACCAGATAAATTTTAATTTTGGTAAGTCTTGACAAGCAAGGGGAGAAAATACTAAGTATAAGCAATTTTTTTATTGAGTTGAATTTTTTAAAGTCTGCTTTGATAACTCTAATAATGTAAAGTCACAAGGAGGGCCAATAAATGTGCAAGTGTCGTTTTAAGTGACAAACAAAAATACCATTTCTGATAATGCGATGTCAGTTCGCCAAAAATGACTCGTTATTTATTATTAAATACTCGTTTCATACACATTCGGCCGATACGCCGAATACGAATTGTGATTGCGATAAATCTTGAGTAATATGAGTTTTTATGGTAAAATCAGGAACTTGAAGGCAATGCTAATTCAATTGGAAATTTTTAAGTATGGATAAATAAGTTATTAGCAAAAAGCAATGGGCTTTATTTCCAAAAAGGATTATAGAATGAAGTTGTAAGTACTTTCTTACCGAAATAAATTAAATATTCTTCATAAATCATTTCAAAACAAATGTGCTTTTATTTTATCTAAATAGTATCAGGTAAAGCTGCTAGCAATTTAAATGAAAGTGAAAAAAAAATTGATATTTAAAATACGATTGAAACTGCACTGCAGTAATTAAAAGTAGCGAAAACAAATATAAAGTAAAATCATCAGATTTTTTTTTTTCTGAAAATATTAATTACAAAATTGTAAGCAACAACATTTAGAAAAATACTGAAAAGAAATATCTTACCGATAAATCATATTTGAGAACTGTCAATTACTCCCCTATTATAGAATAAAATTCTGAATTATAAGCATAAGTAGTACTTTACAAAACAAGTACAATTTGTGAAAATACGTAAAAATTTATGACTACTTTTCATTTATTTATTTTAACATTTATTTATTTATTCTTACATGCATGTATGCTCGCTTGTGTGTTAATTCCAAACTATGGCTTATAAGCTTCTGTCAAGTTGGAGAACTGATATCTCAGATTGGAGAAAAAGATCACAATGTATATCCAAGGTTACAGCAGGATTCGAACCCACTTCTACACGCTACAAAGAGTTTGCTGGAGCAACATTTCAAGTTAATTATTAATTATTACATGTACTTATGAAGACTTAGACTAATTATATTAAAGTACGGTTTAAGAAACTAAGGCTCTTGCCAAGTTGATGAAACGATAGAACAAGATAGAAAAGGACAATACTAAGATTTATCCAGAGTAGAGATGAGATTTGAACTTGCTACCTCCACGCTATCTAGCATTTGGCAGAACTGCCAGACAGCTAGAACTGGGATACTCAATTTACTATTTTTATTTCCTTATTTATTAAAATATGCAAATTCGTATCACATACATATAGATCCATTTATTTCTCCTCGTGTATGCTTAGCACGCAGCACTTAGCATGCCTTATCAAGCAGAAGGACAACTATCACAAGTTAATGGAGGTCAGAAAATGATATTGGGCTACGGTAGGATTCGACCTCGTTACTTTTTCAGTGTTGGTGGTAAGACAGTACCTCTCGACCCAAGAAGTTCCACTATTTTTTGATATGGCTCTGTGAGCTATTTTAACAATGTATAAATCACAATGAATTCGACGAATATCACATGATAAATAAGGTATGAGACTAGGGGAAATTTGAGACCGTTGAATATCGCGCTTCTGCCATATGCTGTTAAGCGAAGAGGTATTGGGTTCACATCCCTCAATAACCATGGATGCATACTTGGGATGTTGTGATCGGCGTTAAATTTGGCTTGAGTTTATACGATCTTTTGCTTTAGATCTTTTGACTATAGGACAGAAATTAAATTCGAATGGGGAACATGAATATATCTTTGTGATGTCGTTCTTTAATTTCTTCAGGTTGAAAAGGGCTTATAATCAGTAATATATATACTAAAGCAAAATGAATTGATATTATAGTGTAAATTAATTATTTGTATTGCAATAAAATATTAATATTATAATCAAATATTAATATTAAAATAAAACAATAATATTATGATAGAACATTAATATTGTAATATTATTATAACATTAAAATTATAATTTTTTTTTATAATTATTAATATTAATATTATAGGGTAAGATAAGTAAAACCCCGACCTACCCAAGGGGGGTACACGGAGATTAAAAGTTAAATTATTATATTAAATATTAGTTGATAATGGAATAAATAGTAAGAATATGAAAAACTAATAATAGAGTACAATTTTGACAATCGATCAGCAAACGAAGACAATAAAATAAAATAATAAAATCAAAATACATTAAATGCTTCAAAAGTTTGTAAGATGTCGAGTTGTTCCAGTAATACGTTTTGAATATTTGTTTCAAGGTATATTTTACAATGTATCTGTATAAAGTGGTTAGGTCCCTTTCTGTTATACAAATTAATCAATGAGAACAGGTTTGCTTAAGCTATCTAGCAGCAGCATAGCAAGTCAAGTGTAACAGTGCTGTCATTTAAAATAGGTAAAAGATTCAAGTCTAAGGATATTAAAAGCAAGGCAAATGTCCAACGCAATTAATAAATACATGAAATGACTGGTGTAAATAGCTAGTCTAAGTAATGATGAACCATTGGAATCACTGAAAGTCAATGTAAGCTAAAAATTAAAAGTGAAATAACTAAAAGTTAAGATAATTAAATACATGATTGAAAATCAAAGGAAATTTAAAGTAACCGGTGCAGCCGGTGTAAACTGCAAGTATTAAAATTATGATAATACCGAGAAAATTAAAGTAGTAGTAGTAGTAGTTGTAGTTCATTTACGTCGCACTAGAGCTGCACAATGGGCTATTGGCGACGGTCTGGGAAACATTCCTGAGGATGATCCGAAGACATGCCATCACAATTTTGATCCTCTGCAGAGGGGGTGGCACCCCTGCTTCGGTAGCCCAACGACCTGCACGCGAAGTCGAGCACTTTACGGTAGCACAGTTTAACGAGGACCAATACCGCACACCCTCGGTCCCTACGCAGACTGATCCAAGTGATGACCCACCCACACACTGACCGCAGCCAGTGATGCTTGACTTCGGTGATCTGCTGGGAACCGTGTCTTAACGATCAGTCCACTGCGGGACTGAGAATATTAAAGAAATTTAAGATGAAAATAAAATCACTAAACTAATAGTCAAGGAGAGCTAAAAGTTCTAAGTATAAATGGCTGAAAGTGAAAGTTTGTATAAAAGTCGATGAAATCTAAAATCACATGTACAAAAAAGTTAAAAATGTAAAAGAGGCTAAACGTTGATCAGTAAAAAATCAAGATGATATGTTCTATTGTTGGTTCATGACTGGAGTCAGTTGTTTAGGGGCTAAAATGTCCTCGAGGGTTTATTTCATTATTTTAATCACAGTTTTCCAGCAGGCCAATATAGCAAACCATTGGTGTTCCTCTTGTTAGTCATTCATGTGGGTTGGACAGTGATTAATGAGGTGTTGAATGTCCTGTCTCCCTCCACAGCAATTACACAAAGCTGATTTTCTAAAATATTTTTGTTGATAGGTTTCAAACATTCCGTGGGCAGTAAGTAGCTGGTTTAAGTAAAAATTGGCCTTTAGGAGCTTTATACTAGGATTTTTAAAGAAATTATATGCTGGTCTTCCCTTGTCACTAGATCTCCAGTCATCTTTCCAGTGGTTAAATGAGATATTCTTCATATGAAATTCAATTTGACATTTTTCACCCGGAGTCTGAAAGTCAATCTGGCCGAGTTCAGTGACTTCCTTAGCAAACCAGTAAGCTTCTTTATTGCCTTCAATGCCTAGGTGAACCTTTATCCAATTTATATTGTAGTTACTACTCCACATGGCTTTGATTTCTTTTATAAGTTTGAGGTGTCCACGGAGTCATCCAGGCTCATAAGTGAGAAAAGGGAATCAGTGTGAATGTTTGCTATTGGTGAACCCAGGTTTTAAGCCATTGGAGCACTGACCGGATCACAAGGAGCTTAGCCAGATATATACTGCAATTGCTATTTAGACGCTCCGAGATGGTACTGATGATTTCGCCATCTACCTTCACTACTACACCATATCCAATTTTGTTTAGAAGTTTACCATAGCCCTTAGTCTGAATTCTCGACCCATCTGTAAAAATTTCAATGCCATGGTTAGTTGGAAGAAGTTTCTCCCACTTCATCCTCCATTTCTAGGTATTTCTCTTAATCTAGATCTCGCCAATGATTTTATAGTAGATTGGTTTTACCCCGACCAGTATCTGGAGTGGTTCCTGAGATTCCTATAGGATTTAGCAATGGTAATATGGGGAATTCTTTGAATTGATTTTAGTTTTTCTCTTATTTTGACTGTATTCCTAAGTCAGACACTGGCAGCATAGGTGATGATTCTCTCGGTAGCTTGGGGATAGATCTTTTTAGGACATGATGGTTAAGTCCCCAGTGGACTTTGGTAATCCTCTTTAACTATGATAGAATAACTGGACTCGATTCTTAACCTCTTCAAGATGGGGAATCCAGGTGAGTTGTGGATCCAGTAAAACACCCATATACTTTAGTATTTTCACATTACTTATATTAGTATTATCTGGGAGATCCATGTTGACACAAGGAAGTTTTGAAATTTTGTTAGATTTTGGAAAAATCATAAATTTGGTTTTCTCCTTGCTAAAGTTGATATGCTGGGTTTCAGCCCAGGTCAAGATTGTGCCCACAATCTGTGTAGCCAAAGTGTCGAAATGATACAAGATGGTGCCTCTCAGAAGTAAAAACATGTCATGCGAAAATGATAAGTTTAAAATCAGTTGAATTAAAATAATTAAAACGGTTAAAATATTCCTCGTTAAAAATGTTAAAAACTATGGGTCTGTGGGAAAAACCCGGTGGACTAAAATGTTTAAAAAACTTAAAAGAATCTGAAGTATGTTGATTGGAAGCTTCAGGCTGTAACGTCTCATCTTGAGTATATGTTATTTTGCGTTATTAAAAGCACATTTGGTGTCCAGAGCTACCCCAATTGTTTGTTTACTGTAATATTTTGCCTCGCAAATAATATCCAGAACCGCCTTCAATACTTATTTCGTCCCCCTGATAGATCTGAAGCCATATTGATTAGCGTTAACGCTATGTTTACTTTCCAAGTAATATGTGAATCTGTTGCATAAAAGCTTATCTAGTATTTTGCCCCAAACTGGCAGTAGAGAAATGGACCTGCAGGAATCTGGAATAACAAGATCTTTATTGGTTTACCAATTGCGACAACCCTGTCATTTTTCCAGAATTTTGGAAACTGACCAAAGGAGAGACATTTATTCGTGATACTAGTGAACCAGATCCTATTTGGGTAAAATATGTCTCTGATGACCTCTCCCGGAATTCCATCCGGTCCTGGTGACTTGGTAGTTTTTAAGTCTCTAATTACTTACTCAATTTCATAAATGTTAAAAGGATCATCCTCAGTTTCTTGTCCAGAGCATGTGACCCTGTCTTCTTCTATCTCTCGAAAATGATAGGCAAGGATATTATTAAGCTATTCTTTTAAGTCCCATAGTGGTGGTCTCATCAGATCAGATTGTGTTGTGGAGATTCTGTCTTCTAAGGTCTTGACCGTCAACAATCTTGTATGGCGCTCCAAATGCCTGTTCGAGGTTAATACTGTTGATAAATTGAATAAAGTGGTCCCTTTTTGCTTTTTTGATTCCGCATTTATAGATGACCAGAGTATGTTTATACCTGATTTTCTGTCTTCCTGTTCCCGGGCACTCCGGTACATATTTTCTATAAGCTCTGGTTTTATTTCTAATCTCACTCAGTCTGAAGCTCCACCAGGGGCAAGTTGGTCCCTTTTTCTATAACCTAATGTTCTCCTAGATTCATTACAAGCCTTATTAATGTCTTTAGTTATGCCCTCAATAAATTCTTCCAGATGATTAATATTTGCTATCCCTTCAGCGTTCCATTTTTCTAACATCTTATAAAGCTTTGCCCTGAGATCATTCCACCTGAGGTTCCTATAATTGTGTGATCTATTTTTAAATTGAATCTTGTTATGTTGGATTATTATTTCAACTGTAATCAATTCGTGGTCTGACAAATTAATGTGGTCATGGGCTGTATACTTGTCAAGCAAATCAGTGTTAGTAGCAATGATATCTATCAAACTGTGTCCCAGTGTTGATGAATAAGCTGGATGAGCTTCAGGATCATTGATTACATGAACATTCCATATTTTTTATTTGCTAGTTGGTAGTTCACGCAATAAGACCTCTCCTCGCATTCATGGATCTTGTGTTCATTTGAGGAACAAAGCCTACAGACTGCATCTCTTTGGCATTCTCTTGCGAGATGGTCAATGCCAGCACAACGGTAACTTGGCATGCAGCAAAATATTCTTCGTAGTTGTGTAATCTCCAGGTGATCTTAATTTTATCCGTAATATTATAAGGAACAATTTAGCTTAAAGGATCTGAAATTCAATATTTACTTATCAATAATTTGGTAATTTTTCATTAACTTTGTTAGTAACCTCTTTGTTTTGCAAATTTAAGATTATACTTCAAAGCACATGTTTCCTTTTTATTTCATAGAAACAATAAAAATTTCTACCACATTAACGGGCAATAAATTGAGAGAAATTAAATCTCGAAACCTTAACATGTGTAGCTCCAGAATTTTGTGTCAAGGTATATGTACCCTTACAAAAATTTAAGGTACTTTTTAGGTTTACATTAGGTTTTGTTTGGTTTAAAGATTAATTTGAGATTTAATTGAAGTTGATTTCAAAACAGCTTTAAAAAATTAACCTCTCAAGGAGATGTATAATCATTGTGTATGAAGCTGTTTTATTCACAGTTTGGTAGAAATCTACTAGAGAGCAATCAACTTGGGTAGGTAATCTTTGAAGTGTAGGGATTTCTTTTCCACACTTCAAGCAAATATTTATATTTGATATTCGAATAATTACACCCAAATTAAACAAAAATTATTTCTGAGTTAATAATAAGGTTAATTTTGTAAGGTTGAAATTGCGGTTAATTAATGCGGATATTTTCTGAGCAAACCTAACCACATTTTCTACCTCAGATGTATTTCTTGCATCTGTCAACCTCAAAACAACCTCAAAAACAACTTGTTTTTGTAAGGGTAAGGAGTTCAAGTAAAATGCAAATAGGAAAATCAGACAAAACCGTTATTCAGTATACTATCTGAATTTTTCAATACTATGCTAATATTTAATGCATGCAAAAAATAGAAAATTTCTTATATCTCAATAAATGTAAAATATGAAACAAACATAACACTCTTTTTATTTAAATACAATTATGTGTCTTTTTGAAATTCTTACAGCACACTGCGTTTCATGACTGCGAGTAATAAATATTCATGGACATTTAGTTGTTGTAGTTGTAGTTCATTTACGACGCACTAGAGCTGCTCAATGGGCTATTGGCGACGGTCTGGGAAACATCCCTGAGGATGATCCGAAGACATGCCATCACAATTTTGATGCTCTGCAGAGGGGATGGCACCCCTGCTTCGGTAGCCCAATGACCTGCACGCGAAGTCGAGCACTTTACGGTAGCACAGTTTAACGAGGACCAATACCGCACACCCTCGGTCCCTACGCAGACTGATCCAAGTAGTGACCCACCCGCACACTGACCGCAGTCAGTGATTCTTGACTTCGGTGATCTGCTGGGAACCGTGTCTTAACGATCAGTCCACTGCGGGACCATGGATATTTAGACATAAACTTGTCTTTCAATATACGCTAACAATCAAAATGTATAATACCTTAAACTACCTCGACACATTAGTTTTAATTTCTAAATTCAATAAGCTTTATTAATTAATTGTAAAAAGTTATTCAAATAATAAATTAAATTAACTTTCTAGTGTTACAGCCCTTTGTTTAGTGGCAATAAATGGTTCAAAACATTTTACAGAAAATAGATTTTTTTATTATTATTATAATGATTTTTTAATTATAAAAGGTTAATTTGTAAGCAACATTTAGAAGCAGATGTAAACGTATTGAACTCATTTCAAATCTGATGAATATTTATAAATATTAAAATCAAGAAATATTCACAAGAATTTATATTCTTCGTAAAAGATTTTTTTTTAAAATTAAAAGTAACAAATTGAGAAAGTAAAAGAACATTTGCATAAATAATTCAAAAGCTTAAAAAATGCTTCAAAGAATTAATTTTCGAGATTTATTCACAGTGTGTGCTTGCTTTGCACTTTCTTAATTGTCATTTTTTTTAAATTTTTATTTATTTCTTTGCATTATTAGAACAAAATGATTTTTAAATAAAATGTAAAAGATTCATTTTCAAATGTGGACTTAAAATCTAAAATCAATTATGGTGCAATTTTGAAGATACATAAATAGTGTATATTTTCAGATTTACTCTATATTTTTAAAAATATTTAAATCGCAGATATCTTGAAAAGGGCAATACAATAGAATTTCTAAAAAATGTTATAATTAATATTTTTTTTTTAAATTTTCATATTTTTTATTTTTTATTTTAATAGTATAATATTTTAATGGATATCTGAAAGTACCATTTGAAGATTCTTTAAAAAAGCTGTTGCTGTAATTTTTTACTATCTATTTCTATATTTTTATTTCTATTGCTGTAATTTTTTACTTACGGGCATCGTATGCATGTCTTACATTTATTAAAAAGGAATTTCAAAGTATTCAAATCAAGTTTATTTAAATGTGTTACTTCAGTTTTATAGTTTTTATTTTTTTCAAATCCTGTTAAATCTTGCATATTTGTAAAAATAGACCTTATTGATTTTCAATACAGATTACAAGCAAAATAGATTAATAAAAATTCGTCGATAACAAATGAAGAAGTTCAAGAAATTTCTTCATATTTTTATTCAGACACTATTAAGTTAAAAATAGATTTTTGTGCTTAGAAAATTCATGAAATGCATTTTGAACGTAAAAGGTCAATACAGAGTGACAATCATTGAACAATATGAAAAAATTTGTAAATTATTTAAGAATTACTGAATACTTAAACTTTATTCAACAAGTAAACGTCACTTAAAATATTTTATTTCATAACCGTTGTTGAACAGCCGACCCAATTTTAAGTTTACGACTACCAATGTAACCTTATAATTGTCTCCGTAGGCTTGTAAATTTTAACCCAATCCAAAAGAAAAAGGAACTCCAGAATAAAGTATTCGGAGAAATTCTGCTTTCGTGGAGGACTCTTTGATGGAACTAACCCGCATTTGCGTTACATGGAAAGGAAAACCACGAAAACCTCCCAAGCTAGGTGAAACGGCAACTCTAGCGCATGGTTAGTCTGTTGCTGAGTATATTTTTATGTCAGCACCGTAGTCGGTGCCAGAAAGGAGTGGAATTCGTATCTACTAGCCATCGCTAGGATTCGAACCATAACATCTCTCACTACCGATGTTCGAATTTAGTTCATGACATGTTCGATATGCCTGCCATCATTGGCTGATATAGCAAAATTCTACACGACTCGCTGAAATGCGGGAGATCAATGGTGACCCCCTGAATGACAGTTTTCAGCTCAGAAAAGGTTTTGTGGTTATTTCGTTATTTATACTCGCGTTTTACAAGATATTTTTCGGGACTTTTTTGTTTTAAAACTGTTGTTTCGAAGAATTCTCCACGTTTTCAAAAATATTTTACTTAAAAGATTAATAATAAGACAGTATGGAACACCACTTTTATTTCTGAATGAAATCTGTTGTTTTTGTTGGTGTCATGCATCCTTTTACTTTTAAGTTATAAAAACGCATCTGGAAAGTAGCTTCACTATTCATGAGTTTAGCTACAAAACTCTCCCTTACATACTTCGGGCCAATATATGATTACATGAGTTTACGAATACTGCATATTAGATTTTTAACACTGTAAAAATATTTTTAAAGTTAAACAGTTTATAAAATTTTTAAACATAAAAATTACCATTATTGACCACTAAGATTTAAAACGCAACGAAATTGTAAAATCTGACAATTTTTTTAACAAAATTTGTTTAATTGGCTCATTGACAGAAACAATCTTCCTGTTCAAGCCTTTTATATTGGACAGTTAAAAACAGGAAACATAATATAAACTAATATTACTAAAACTTTAATACACTACAAGGCTAATATCAAATTACAGACTCAAGGTCTATTAGGGAAACATATTTAAATAGATGGAAAAAGATAGGAAAAATGACTGGTAAGTCTAAAAACTTTGGTCAAAACTGCCAAGACAAAAATAATGACTTTGTCTGTAAGGAAATCATTAAGATACCCGATTAAATTTGAGGCAAATTTAGAAATTTTTTATCTGGAATATGTTACCTGGATTATAATTGAATAATACTATAAAACATGATATAAATACAAAAACAAATATGAAGAAAATAATTTTTCTGGAAAACATGGGAAGAAAAGATCAAAATTCCTCATATTTTCATAGCTTTGTTGGAATTATTATTTTTTCATTATTAAAAAATTATAATATTCAATTAACAATTTAACTTTGGGAATAGACTACGCATTAGACATAATATTGATTTTTATATGTTTTACAGCAAATGCCGAAACTTATTTGGGACAAAAAGCCAAAATTTGCAATCAGTTATCGTTATTTTAACTGGAAAATGTAAAAAACTAGTTTAATCATCTAGTCCGTACTCGGTTCTCTAGTTATATGTATAGAAAACATTCATGCAAAATTTCAAGTAACTCGAAATAAAATATTTTGTGATATTGCATTTAATATAAAGGAAAATAATTCAAAAATTAGTTTTGAGAAAAATGACAAAAAAGGCACAGTTAACAATGTAATAACCAAAATAAAGGATTTTTTAAATCATCATATTTTCCATTCGATTTCACGTAGAAAGAAATTCAAACGGTTTTAGAAAGCGAATAATGTCATAGTTTTATTATATACAAAAACAAAAATTAAATGATATTTTAGTCAAAATGGTCTTTAAAAAGGTAGTTAAAGTGGTGAAAATAATGTAAATATTTTAAATTTAGCAACTTTAGTTTTTCATATGTTTACCTTATGTTTACTCAAAGCAAATAACACAATAGAAAAATAATCGCAAAATAATCGTAAAATAAAATAATAGTAAATCGATTGATTTAAAAATAAATTTCATTAAAACGAATGTGTGTTTAACTGTTGTATAAATCATATAACCTCTAATCATTAAATAAAGTATGGCTTTTAAAAGATAGTAATTAAACGCTTTTATATGCTATAAAATTATTTTTACCTAATGTAATATGTCAAAAATGTTTCTAAAATAAAAATAAATACGTTTCCGTAAAAAATCCGAAATTAAATATTGATTTTAAAATGTCTTATTAAATAATAAAATTATTTAAAATTTACTGTTTTTTTATCAGTTTCATAAGACTTAAGGATTATTTTTTAAAATTATTTAAAGTACTTATAACCAAACATTTTTAATAATCTCTATTTCTATTTCATTTTGAACTAATATATTTCAAATAAACTCCGTCAAAATTAATTTATTGTTCAAATTGTTTTGTTATTTTTTTCATCCTTAAGTTGAAATGATACTGAAATAAATTTGAAATAATTAAATTCAAGAATATTTAGGATTTAAGGCGAAATGCATATTGTCAAAAGAAAAGCCTTTGGAAATAAGAAAATGTGGTTAAAACAAATATATGTATTTATAGCATTTTATTAAAATAATATACATTTAATTTTACATCATTCATATGTTTTAAATTTGTTGATAAAAGAAATTTGGTGAAAAGAAATAAATCCTCTAAAGTTAAATGCGATTCCTCTAAAGATAATGTTTTTGCTAACAGTCTAAAGAGAATCTCAAAATTAAATTATGCATTATATAAATTGTTTTTATAATTTGAATAATATCTTTGAAATTGGGGTTTTTAAAAATAGTCGCATAAATATTAAAATCAAATGTGTAAAGATAACTTATAAGGATATATTACTCTCGTGCAATTTGTTATAATTCTATTTAAATTGGCTCAAAATAAAGATCTTAAAAATAAATAAAAAATTTATTAAATTTTCAAAAAGCTAGCTGTGATTAAAATACGGTTTTAATTTGATCTGCAAAGTAATGAAAAATTTCTTATTTGCTTGAAGTATTTAGAAACTTTTTTCCCTTCTCATTTTTAGATTGTAAGGAAAACCTCATGTGTAAATAGTACATTCTGGATAAAATATTATTAATAAAACCAATATAGTTCGACAATAATATAAATTCCGAATAAAATATTCAAAAAATATGCATACATTAATTTTAGTATTTATTTGTTTGTATTTATTTGTTAGTGGGAATGAATAATTTAATTTAGATTAGTTACGTTATAACCAAAACGAGGTATTACTTAATATATTTTGTTTTAAAATGATTCTACTTGCTTTGAATAGTTGTTAAAAAGAATTAACTTAATATTATCTCTTTCTTAAGAAATTTTGCAACATTCGCTTGGAAAAAAGAATTCTAGTAAAATTACTGTACTCTATCGTAACGACATTTCTGGTAAGAAAAAAAAAACACAATTTTTAGACTTTATGAGAAACATTTCAGGTAAATAAAACCAAAATATACGGTATTTAAACCATTCATTCGGCAATTTTTTAGCTTATATAGTAATAGTTTATTTGAAATTCTGGTTTTCAAAATTATAGAGAAATCATAGTAACAAGAGCACAGTAAGTAATTAAGAAAAGAGGGGTGTTTTATTGCAGTCAGTTAAGTATTTGATAAATTAAGTATTGAAAATTAAAATCAACCCTTCTTTTTAATGTACCGATTGATATTCTATATGGTGCATTTATTCAAAAAAAATTATCTTTTGTTCATATTTTACCCGATTTTTCTCTTCCATTTTTCTTAAGTTCACTAAAAAAATTAAAGAAGATGAATTAAAAGAATATATAAAAACAATAAAATTCAATTCCTTTATTTTGAAAAATTATGTTAAAACTAAAAATTTGTGATAAAAAATAAAATAAAAAATGTATTGTTTAAATGCAAATCATTTCAAAATATTCAAATTCTAGTTTAGTTTTTCCTTTCAAAAATATCACAAAATGCTAATATATGACATTTTTCTTAAATTGCGATTTCACAGATACTGAGTTTAATAAAAGCATAAGTCTTCCACATATTCAAACATAATCATGCATGGGGTATGGTAAATATAATTATGCAATTTAAATATGCATTGTAAATTCTAAAATATGAGTTATGACACATATAATTTTTACAATTGATAATTGCTAATATCTCATTGTAAAATACCATACAAAGTTTCCTTAATTACAACTTTCAATTCATATATTTGTCAGAATACTTGCCAAGATGAGTTAAGATAATGTTCTCCTTAGAGATCATACAACAATATTGATGAAAAATAAATTCTCTTAAAACCTAGTGAATACTTATTGGCGTCAAGCAGTGTATCAATTTCGAGAAGCGGGATGTAAATCATCAAAACAAGTCTGATTCTTGCTTTAAATTTAAAGTTTCTTATGATCGTACTTTATTTTAACTTCTTTATTAAAATGTGAAAAAAAGATAACTGACAGTTTCCTTGGTTTTAATTCTGTCTTTACCGTTGTGATCCCCGTGATCGCTAGATTTGTTAATATTTTATTTACTAAACAAATATCATTTTTCAGCACCTTATACATATATGTTTCTTTTTAAATAATATACATTAAGGTATCTGACTAGTGCAAAAACACAATTTTGGGTGAATTTTTTAAATTTGAGTTTATTATAAACTTAAAATCCCTGTAGTCTTAGTTTTCTAAAAATACTTTACTTTTGTTTGTACTCTACTTATTTACTAAGTTATAGCAGTTGTTATGTAAGGTGATAACAGTGGTCTTTGTCTGCGTTTATCTTAAATTAAGAATTTTTTTTTCATATTTTACACCACCTAAGATACTATATCTCATGTTGTTTTTAAAATAATTATCGAAATTTTTTCATGGGTGTTTATAATTATAGCACAAATGGGTCGAACTGCAGACTAAGAAAAATATGTAGAATTTAATTTTCATGCATGTTTTTTCGCGAAGACAAGTGCGGGAGTTTTTAAAATTTTGGTTTTTTATCTACATTGATCCCTTCCTCAGTAGTATATACACTTGCTTTTAAGATAATACTTCAAAACATAGTTGAATTCTAAATAATATCCTCAAAGGATTTTGCTTGTTTTAGGCGATAAGAAATATTTTCCAACAATGCAAAAAAAAGCCTTATTTTTTTATCTAAAAATGATAATAATATTAATAATTTGTTTGCTAGTTTTATAAGTTTTCACACAAGATAAAACTAATAAACTAGTTGGTTTTTTTTTAAAATTTATAATAATTATTTTTTTAAAAACTGTCGAATCTAGTCTGATACCTTAAAATAAACATTTTGTATTTTAGATCAAGATGCATTAAAATTTAAATTCAAACAAAATTAGCTCTTACCCAATTTTTTGCTTTGAATAAGTACCGATTATTTGAAAAAGGAAAGTGATTGCACATTGGGAAAACATCATCGTGAGTTATACGCTAATCTAAACTAAAAAAAAAGACTTTCGTTGATTGTCTTCATTTCCTTCACGAGCCACCGCAGAACACTGAAAAATAAAACCATGCTTAATCAAGCAGCATTAACACATTTTGCGAAATATAAGACCACAAATGACAAATATAATAATTATGGAACTTTTTGCTCATAATAAAATATAACATATTGTCCTTAAAAAATTGAAGCACTACCTGTTTTCTGTGCCTAATTTGAAAATGAATGGACATATTCTGAAATCATATTTTAGTGTACCACCAAAAATGGTGGCAGCTTAACTTTTTTTCAAATTTTGAAATATAGAGCTCTAAAGAATTGGATTGTGTATTTTTTCGATTTTTTAGTCCTCTGCGAGAGCAGACATAAGCTGGACGAGCTGCAGTTTTAAAAAAAAGGAAGACGCCACTTGTATGGACATACAGATTGAACAAATTTTCATTTTTAATTGAAGTTGAATAACTATTCAAATAAGTCATTCAAATATGAAAAAAAAAAAAATTCGAACTACCTGAGCTGTTGAGTAAACAAAATTCAGTCCCTTTTCAGTTGAAAACTAAGCAAGATGCTCATTAATACAGAAATACTCATACAGAAAACAGGATACTCATTAATACAGAGAAACCTCTCGCGAGTGACAACTCTCTGTTTCAGAGTAAAATGGTCGTTAATGGAGGTTGGTCGTTCTTAAGGGTTGCCTCCATTGACTTCAAAATGTTACAGAAAGTACATGATTTTTTGAAAACGAGTTTAAGTTTTCAGTGTCATTTTCTTGATGTGGAAATGCCATTTATAACGCAACTAATTGACATGGCACCAAATTCAATCATCGCATTTGTCAATATTTATGCATCATCGTCAGCATAAATATTGACAAATTATTTTTCGACTGATCAGTATAAAAGCTTTCTTTAACCATTTTAAAATGCAATATGTAATGATCTTACTTTTTAGTCAATTACTTTTACCAAGTAAACGTGGCTGTTTTAAAAGTAACGAAGATATCGGTAAATCTTATTTTTTATGGACTGCTTAGAAACAAATGCGGTCAATTCCGGCAATAAGGCCGGTAATAGTTCACAGAAATATCCAGGAACAATGATCCTTGAGATAATCTGGAACAACTATCAAAATCCTATGTTTAAAATATTTTCTGTGCCAAGAATGAGAATACACGTAAAGGGCAAAAATTGAAAGCCATGAACAAGAAATTAATCCAAAAATAATCAAAAAGTCGATACATTTTAATTTTTTTAAATCAATTATTGAAAAACCAAGATTGTTATGGAGAGTAAAAAGATTTTTACAGTGACGTTTATTTTTCAAAAATTTTAATGCTCCGGAAATCCTAATTGTGAACAAAATTGTGAATCAATTGTAAATCTAAAATTTGATGGAAACCTTCTCAAATTAAATTGACTTGTCAACCACCATTTTAAGATATACGTAAAGTCGTTGGACATCAGCATCCAACGTATAAAGATGCATGCCTTGCTCTCGGCTTGCTGGAACACGACAAGCAGTGGGAATGTATGTTTGCTGAAGCAGCATTGAACTGTACTGCAAAGCAAATTCGTCTACGATTTACTACAGTATTAACTACATGTTTCCCGGCCCGTATAGAAACGTTATGGAATAATCACAAAGATTCGATGACTGGTGATATACGGCATCAACATCGCACACGTTGCAACGATCTAACGATAACATTCAGGGATGCTATGCACAGTGAAGCACTGATTGCTATTGAGGATCTTTGCATTATTATTGCAACTTACTAATCAGTCTTTTTGGTATGCCTTCTCCAAATCGAAGTACATCTGATTTATTAAACGCTGACATGAATCGTGAACTTCAACACAATACGATAAAAATGGAAGCTATTGTTACTCGCAATGTGACCACAAATATGTTACCACACATGAATGAGGAACAAAGGAACATTTATGACCGCATTATGCTCGCAATTTCGGCAGGACAAGGTGGATTTTTTTGGATGCACCAGGTGTAACCGGCAAAACATTTATTATTTCGCTAATTCTCGCTGAAATATGATCAAATGATAGCATCGCGTTGGCAGTTGCATCATCTGGCATTGCGAAAACTTTACTGGATGGAGGCAGAATTGCTCATTCAGTATTTAAGCTGCCACTAAATATTCAAAACAACCCAGATGCAGTGCACGACATAAAAAAGCAATCGTCTATGGCCGCAGTGTTGAAACACTGTAAAACTATCATTTGGGATGGCAGCTCTATGGCACACAATTATTCGCTTGAGGCATTGAACAGGACATTGAAAGATATAAAAAACAATGACAAAGTATTTGCACTCTGTTACTCCTTTCAGGTGATTTTAGGCAAACACTTCCCGTCATTCCGCGTTCACTGATGAGATCAATGCTTGCTTGAAATCATATCCACTGTGGCGTAATGTTAAAAAAGTTCAACTAAAAGTAAATATGCGCGTCCATATGCTTCAAGATCCATCTGCTGAAACATTCTCACATTCTATCGGTGATGGAAAAGATACTAAGGATGAGACTGGATGCATAAAATTACCGGACGATTTTTGCACAATCATTGATTCACAAGATGCTCTCATTAACCTAATATTTCCCGATGTACACACACAATATGAGTGGCTGGCAGAGAGGGTGATTTTAGCACCAAAAAATGTGGACGTCAATGAATTGAATCTGAAGATACAACAGTTATTGCCAGGTAACTTGGTGACATATAAATCCGTTGATGCAGTTTGCGATCCCATTGAAGCAGCAAATTTTCCAACAGAGTTTTTAAACTCATTAGATTTACCAGGCATACCACCGCATAATTTATTGCTCACAGTTGGATCTCCGGGTATTTTCCTTCGTAATTTGAAACCATCACGGCTGTGAAACGGCACGCGATTAGTCGTTAAAAAATTAATAAACAACGTTATCGGAGACATTATTTTAAATGACAAATTCCGGGATGACAGTATATTACTTCCACAAATCCCTATTATACCCACAGGTGTGCCAATTCAATTTAAACGCATTCAGTTTCCTATTAGATTGGTATTTGCAATGACAAGGCCAAACAATGTCTGTTTGTGTCTTAGATTTGAGAACACCATGTTTTTCACGTGGACAATTATACGTGGAATGCTCTGGAGTGGGCTAACCATCCAGTTTATTTGTGTTAGCTAAAGATGGAATGACAAAAAATATTGTACACGCCATTGCACTAAGAGATTAATATTGTTGACTAATATTTTCAGAATTAGTTGTATATATAATTTATAAAAAAAAGTTACAATAAATTTTAAAAAAAACTATTATTTGGTGTGTTGTTATTTTCACATTCCGTCATCGTTCACAGCTCTCCATGCCTCTTCTACTCATATACCACATATGCACACTCTTTCAATAAATAAGATATATTTTCATACTCTAGAAATAATTCATATGGCCAAACAACGTTTGCCGGGTCAGCTAGTATATATATATATATATATATATATATATATATATATATATTTATATATATATACATATATATATATATATATATTTATATATATACATATATATATATATATATATATATATATATATATATATTTATATATATATACATATATATATATATATATATATATATATATATATAATATATACATATATATATATATATATATATATATATATATATATATATATATATATATATATATATATATATATATATATATATATATATATATATATATATATATATATATATATATATATATATATATTTAAAAGGCAAGTATGGGCTTCTACAAGCCCTGGAAATTGCTTATTAAATTAATGGTGAAAAATAATTTGAATCCATCAGAAAACAACACATTGTTTTTTCAGATATTTGTTATATTTTCTTCGGAATGAAAACATGCAGTTCTGTAAAGATGTTCGCAAAATGCTAAAAGGAAACACTGAAAAATGCAAATAAATGAAGGAAATTTTTAATATAAACAAGCTTTTCAATAATAATTTGATTACGAAATTGTAGTTCTAAATTCGAAGCCATTGCATGAGTGTTGATGTTTCAGGAATATTGTATATCTAATTCAACTATTTCTCTTTCTTTACAATAATTTTTCTGAAAGATTCTAATTTTTTTTATCAATATTATTCTTGATCTAATTTTACACTCTGATCTAGAATAAGTAAATATTATTGGAGAATACATTCCGATATCATCCTGAGTTACTGAGCAAATAAATTAAACATAAATGCCATATTTAGCATTTTACTATGAACTTCACGTGCATCATATTATCAACTAATTTAAAAGAACTAAAAAATGTTATAGTAGGTTATTTTGAAAATTTAATTCTCTACAAAACAAAAAAATATTGTTTTATTAATTGTTTTAAATTGATCAAGTTTTAAAGATTAATTTAAAAGTTGCAGTCAAACTTAAAGTTTTTAAATTTGTATTTATAGTGGCCACCGCTTTTTAAAATTACATTCGCTTCGGGTCTCGCAATTTTGTAAAGCGTCTGATTTTATAAACTAGCGCATCAGCCATTAGGAAAAAAAACGTGGTGCAAAAAAATTGAAAAATGCATATGAAATTTATACGAAAAAAAATTACAAATGTATACGGAAAAAAAATTTAAAAATGTATACGAAAAAATTGAACAAATTAGTTTTTGAATTCTGAATAAAAGATTGAAAACGAAGAAATAATAATTCGTTTTTAGAATGCAAGTGGTAAGTAGCAATGCTCAACAAATAACTAATGAACAATTTAAAGTTCTAAATTGAAAAAAGGACATGGCATAAGTACCTTAGTAAGTGTAGATGTATTTCAAATCAATACTCTTCTAAAAAGAAAACAACCACGGGCACTGATAATTGCAGGATTTTGGAGATCCAGCATGAGGTTAATAAATTTGAAAAATGTGTAAAAAGTAGATTCCCAAAGAGAAAAACGAAATAGCTTTTTACCATAATGTGCTTTTCTATAAACAGAAAAATGAAAACTTAGCTTGCAACTGGTAATATCTCTGTCCAAAATCAGATAAATACCGAAACAACAAAACGAAAAAAAATTCATTTTTGAATTCCGAATAAAAGTTTGAAAATGAAGAAATAATAATTCATTTTTTAAATAATAGGTGATAGGTAACAATGCTTTTAACATTTATCTAATAACAAAAGAACAATTTCAAGTTCTGAATTTCCAAAAGTACATAACATAAGTACATTAGCACATGTAGATGTATTTCAAATCAATACTCTACTAAAAAGACAATAACCGCGGACCACTGAAAATTGCAGGATTTTGGAAATCCAGCCTGAGGTTAATAAATTTGAAACATTTGTCAGAAGTAGGTTCCCAAAGAGAAAAACAAAATAGCTTTTTACCATTATTTGCTTTTCTAGAAACAGAAAAATGAAAACTTAGCTTGCAACTGGTAATATCTCTGTCCAAAATCAGATAAATACCGAAAGAAGAAAACGAAAAAAACTCATTTTTGAATTCCGAATAAAAGTTTGAAAACGAAGAAATAATAATTCATTTTTAAAATAATAGGTGATAGGTAACAATGCTTTTAACAATTATCTAATAACAAAAGAACAATTTCAAGTTCTGAATTTCAAAAAGTACATAGCATAAGTACATTAGCACAGGTAGATGTATTTCAAATCAATACTCTACTAAAAAGACAATAACCGCGGACCACTGAAAATTGCAGGATTTTGGAAATCCAGCCTGAGGTTAATAAATTTAAAAGAGCTGTTAGAAGTAGGTTCCCAAAGAGAAAAACAAAATAGCTTTTTACCACTATTTGCTTTTCTAGAAACAGAAAAATGAAAACTTAGCTTGCAACTGGTAATATCTCTGTCCAAAATCAGATAAATACCGAAAGAACAAAACGAAAAAAACTCATTTTTGAACTCCGAATAAAAGTTTGAAAACGAAGAAATGATAATTCATTTTTTAAATAATAGGTGATAGGTAACAATGCTTTTAACATTTATCTAATAACAAAAGAACAATTTCAAGTTCTGAATTTCAAAAAGTACATAACATAAGTACATTAGCACATGTAGATGTATTTCAAATCAATACTTTACTAAAAAGAAAATAACCGCGGACCACTGAAAATTGCAGGATTTTGGAAATCCAGCCTGAGGTTAATAAATTTAAAAGAGCTGTTAGAAGTATGCTCCCAAAGAGAAAAACGAAATAGCTTTTTACCATAATGTGCCTTTCTAGAAACAAAAAAAAAAAAAATGAAAATTTAGCTTGCAACTGGTAACATCTCTGACCAAAATCAGATAAATACCGCAACAACAGAACGAAACAAAATTCGATTTTGCAGAAGCCACGTACAAACGATAAACTGTTGGGAAAAGGGTCAAGAAAAAAAATGGATAAAGGAAAACTGATAAAAGAGAGACACTTTTATTTGCTGCTCCAATCAATATCACCTTTTTCTACTTTCTTGCAACGTGGGCTTCAAAAAATTCAATAGTATTTGTTGGAAAGTAGCGGCATAGCACTCTTTACAGAAATTCAAAGCTCTTATGAAAGAGTCCTTCGGTAATGAATGAAATGAAAAATCAAGATTTTTTTTTCAAATATTTTATTCTTTTGATCTATCTCCTGAGTTCACTTAGTTTGAATCACCTCTCGCCTTTTTTTGGAAAATGAAACTAAGAAAAATTTGCTAAATTTTATTAAATATCAGTTTTGAAACTGTCGATAACTTTAAAAAAAAAAATAGTGTAAATCGAAGGAATTTCTTAATAACTGTCTTATTTCAATGCGCTATCTTATTCATTAAATCTTTTTCAGCAGGATAATATTTTTACGTTAAATAATTCTTTTTTAAATATTTTAATTCATTTAATCAATAGACAAATTATTTTTTAAATTCCATAAAAATGTAATACAATTTCCGAATAGAATGTATCATCACTTAACCTAAAGTCGTAATACTATCTACGGTAAGCTCATGAAAACATTATTAAAAATTTCACTTTTAAAGTACTATAAATATATCTATTAGTTTAAAAAAATTTAACTGAATAAAATGAAAATGTTTTAGTTAAAAAATAAAACTCAACAGTACTTACGTTTGTATTTTTTTCTGTTTATAAATGCTTGGTATGCTATTGCTTTACTGTATTATTGACTTAATTTTTGATAGTAATTTTTTTAATAAAAAATAAAAAAAAAATTATATTGCAAAAATAATAAAAATTTAAATCTGTTTATACATGAAAAATGCTTGACAATTTTTACATAAAAAAGAATATGAATTTAATACCCACAAATTTCTTATGCCCAAGAACATTAGGAAATTCACCTATATTCAAATTTTGAGAATTGCAATAAAAATTAAAATGCTATGTTACATTAAAAAAAGCAAGATTTAAAGAAAAAAAGTAACCCCTGAATTTTACACTCTTTTTAATAAAGATGACCGAAAATTAATTCTATCATCGTCTTTAAAATTAGTAAAACTGTCAGGAATTAACTTTTACCCGAAACTTTATCTTCACTAACCAACTATTTCTACATAGGATGAAATTGTTGAAAACAAAAACTTATTTTTGTTTTAAAACTAGATTTTGACTTTTTAAATAAAAAATTATTCATTTTGTTTCTCAAAAGGAAATACATGAAGTTACCCAATCATTTTCATTTTTTAAAAATATATTTATAAGTGTTAGAAATAGCATCACTACTTATTTTATTTTATGCCCTACATTTAATTATTGGTAAATAAAACCATGTCAATAATATTTAGTTATTACCATGACAGCAAAAGAATTTCCACCTGTGCTATATTTCTGCATTTCTATCTCTTAACAACTTAGCTTAATTTCCGTGTTCTCAAACAAATATTTATGCGTTGAAATTTCGAAGTTATAAAAATTTATTACTATATGAATCATTTTAGAAATCTTTAAAAATAAACAGTAAAAAAATTACTTTTTTTCAACTGTCACTTTTAGTAATAGATGAAAAAAAAACTTTTAAAAAATCTATGTGAAAAGTATATAAAATATTATTATATGGATTAAAAACAAAGTATACGGGGTAGTTTAGGAAACAAATAGAAGATCAATGAGATGTAATTAAAATCGGAAAATTGCAAATTCTATCTAAATTAAATTGCAATTTTTTTAAAAATTTGCAGATTCGTACCTTATGTATTTAATTAGCTCTTTAATGTATAGATAGCCATAAAAAACCATAAAATTGAATAGGAAATAATTTTTGAGATGTTTTGCCAGAAAAGTGAAAGGAATTTTTTTTATGTTTTGGTAACAAATGAAAATAGTTTTTTTGCATAGCAATAACATGTTTCAAACTCACAACAATTCGCTATGTTTTAAATTATTAATAATAAATAAAATGAAGCATATTATTTTCTTATTATTTTAAAGACTTTCATTTTAAATATGTTACCAGTCCAAAACGCATAAAACAACATATTTTAAATTATAATTTGAAAAATTAATTAATCTTAATATTATCATTTCCAGTTTTTGGGCATTGTTCAAAAAACTACACGTTATGTATTTGTCTCACAGCTTTCTTTGAAAGTTCTTAGTTTAAAAAATGCATCCAAAAAATTATTGATTATTTAAATTAAAAAACATTTCTTGTATTAATCTATAAACAGGAAATTTTTTCTGTTTATTCATGTAAATTGTAAAAAATTGTCCGACTATCAATTTTTTTTATGAAATACTAAAATATTTTAATCACGATATTTAGAATCCATAAATTTTATTTATATTAATACACTTCAATGATTTTACTAAACGTATGTACATAAAAAAAAATTTCAATTAAGCGTTTTAATACAAAATTGAGTATAAAAGAACTAAATAGGATGCCAAAAGTAATTTTGTACAAAAAATTCTTTCGAAATGAGATAATCAAGTTGTGTTTGTTTCACGTGTAACATGTTTATTGGTTTTTTTTTTTAGTTTACATATTGCACTGTGTATTAAAAGGAATTTTAGTCAGATGCTAATTTTACTTTAAATGGTACATTAAAACCGATATATTCATTTTAGATTTGAAAATGTAGAGAGATTGATGGATCAGATACTTATTTCTAGTCCCTCAAGTTATATTTTTCTTGTCCTGAATTCTGTGAAAATATGAACACTTTTTAAGCAAAAATCACAAAAATATTAAATCCTGATTTTTTTTTTATTTACATGTACTAATAAGAATATTTTATTGTATTATTTAGTTTGCAATAAATTGGTTCAATTAATTATTTTGCTTGTGTTTTTTTACTTCTAAATTTGTAAGGGTAAAACAAATGTTCGGTTGAAACAAAACGAAACATTTAATTTAATTTGCCAGCATAGTTTTAACTTTAATTATAAAATTTAAATTGATTCAAATGAAAAACCCTAGACAAAATCCATTTTATAACACTATTTCTGTAACTAAAAGGTTTAAATTTATCACCGTAATGAAACAAATTTTTCTCATTATTTAAAAAAAGTATTCTAGCAATTAGAATATACATATTTCTGTGTTGCTATCTTTACTTTGGAACACTTATATGATATCACATGAAAATGTTAGATACCCTTGTTTATTATAAAAATAACATCATTGAGGTAAAATATTTCAAAACAAATAATAAATCTTTTAGTTTTAGATTTAAAAAAAAAGGTCTAATATTTCATGTGCAACATTATCTGAACTGCGTAATTGGCAATAAATGGTATTGCTACTGAAGAAATCTTTTTTCATAGATATAACCCAATACAATTCTTTTAAAATGTCTCCATTTACTTCTCTCATGTCAACGACATAACAAATGCATTTTACGTTAGACATTTATAAATGCTCTGCCACCTGTTGATCCCATCTGTCAAGCTAACACTTTCTCCACCCTCCACTAAAATGATTGAAGTTCCCGCTTTAGAGTTCCTTTCTCCAAAACTCACTCCATATTCTTACTCAAGCGCACACGCCCCCGCATTCCAGGAGAAATGGGAAAAAATCTAGGGAAATAAAAAAAAAAATGATATTAAGACAAAACCAAGCAGCTTCCTCTTACCTGGTTAAAAATTTGCTCTTGGAAATGATGTAGCCACAGACCGAATGTAATAACAGAAGTGGAGCAGCTTTAACTCTCGCGGTCACAGTTACGTTTAACGTTCAGCGCCCCCAGCCGGTTGAAATAAATCGATAGAATATGAAATAGCCCTGGAAATACTGGAGCGTGTAAAGAATAACTTCTGAGCTCATTTTGGTCCGAAACTACTTAATAGAAACTCTCAGATCTTGCCAAGATAGCTATTCGGGATCTTCTTTCAATTAGATTTAAAAAAAATGCATTAAAGCAGTTGATTAGAAAATCGAAGATGATAAATTGCAACCAACAGTTTTGTTTGCTAGCCTTTTAATGAATGACCGAGTTATATTTAACAACAGAGACCTGAATGTAAATATCTTTATTTAATGAGCAATTTAAATGCAGATATTAACTGTAAATAAGATCAATCTCTATAATCAAATAATTAAAAATTTAAATTATTTGAAAAAGAGAAGTAGAGAAAATAAATGCATTTAAAAACTAATATCTTTGTTCATATTTAATTGAATTTCATAGTCATCTTTAAACAGCTGACACAATTTTAGGTTTACAACTACCAATGCTCACCTCCTTAGCCTTGTAATTTTGAACGGATTCCTGAAGACAAGGGACCTCCTGGATCAAATTTTGGGAGACATTTCGCTTTTGTGGGGGACTTTTTTTGATGGAAATCACCCACATTTGTGTTACATAGGGAGGAAAACCACGAACACTTCCCATTATTAGTTTCACAACAAGGGAACTCTAATTCGTGATCCGTCTACCACTGAGGGTATTTTACGTCAGCATTGGGGTCAGTGCAAGCTGGGTGGAGAATTCGAATCGATCAGTCATCGCTGGGATTCCAATTCAATTCACCTCATTGGAAGGCAAGCGCTCTATCCGCTGAGACACCACTCCAATTTTGCTCATAGTTCATAACCGTCGTTAAACAGCCGACTCAATTTAGGGTTTAGGACTACCAATGTCCAACCCCGCAGCCTTTTAATTTTGAACCGAATCCAAAAGATAAGTGAACTCGTGGATCAAGTATTAGGAGAAATTTGCCTTCGTGGAGTTTTGATGGAAGTTATCCGCATTTGCGTTACATGGAAAGTAAAATACGACAACCTCCCATGTTTTGACTGACGGTAAGGGGACTCTAACCCCTGATCTATCTGCCACGAAGATATTTTACATCATCATTGTGGTCGTTGCGAATCGGGTGCGGAATTCGTCTCGACCAGCAGTCGCTGATTTCGAACCCGGTTCACCTCACTTGAAGACGAATGCACTATCCTCCACGCCACCACGGTTCAATTTTTTTATATTTAAAAAAATATTTAATGCACTGAAATTTGATACATTTATAATTAAAAAAAGAACAGTTAAATTGAGAACAAAGGGCGTATATAACAGCCCGCTTTGTTTTCTGCGCAAAATAAGGCCTGGGAGAACAATATAAAAATTACCGACAATCATTCATGCATCATTTATTTTATTATTATTCGATGTAGTTGGTAAAATTAGTTACAGTTGCAGATTATTTTTTAATAAAAGAATATTAATAAAATTTTCTTTTTGCAAAAATTAAGCATTAAGATTCAATAAATACGTATAACTATGCTATTAAAATAATCGATTGAAAAACCAGATTTTAGTAAGATATTAAATAAAAAGATAAATTTACAAATCTCCAATGTAAAAGCACTAAAAAATCTCTCTCACCATGATAGAGTTTGCATTTGCATTAAAAAAAATTTTGTGAGATACGCATCTATTAAATTAGTTCCCCTCAAACATTTCGTAGGCTAAAATTTGTTACTTTTTGCTTCATTTCTTTAAAGAAATTCGCGAAATGAATTTAGAATACTTCTGAAATGAATAAAATTCCTTTAAATATCTGTTATATGATACTTAATATCTCATCACATTATGAAAAAGCATTTCATCAAAATTTTACCTTGGGCCAATAAAATTTAGTCCTAGAAATTGAAAAACTATTATCAATCAATCCCCCTTTTTAAGTTTTTTAAAAATTAACAAAAAACATATTTTAATTGATCACTTCTTTAAGCGGATATGTTTGTGCAATCAATATAATTTTTAATACTATATTTACTTTCAATACCCGTAAATAACCCTAAGTGCCTAAGGTATGTTAATCTGGTTTCTGGGGCTAAAAAGGTTGATAAATATATAAAAATATTTAAAAATAAAAGCATTTTTCATAGCTTCATAACTGTATTTACTGATAAATTAATTTAAATTATATGTCTCCAACTGCTGATGAAATAACAAAATACAAGATTTTTTTTTTATCTGTTAAGGAAATTTTCAATAAAATTTTCAAGTATCTGTATTATGATACTTAATATCTAATCATATAAGTAAAAATCCAGTCCAGTAAAAATTACCCTTAGAAATTGGAAAACTATTACCAGTCGTTTCCCCATTCTAAGTTTTTTAAAAGTCAACAAAGAAACTTATTTTAATTAATCTCTTCTTGAAATGGATATGTTTGTGCAATCACTATACTTTATAATACTTTATTCACTATCAATAACTATAACTGCCTAAGTTAAGATAATCCAGTTTCTGGGGGGGGGGAAATAAATAAATAAAAATTATTTTTAAAAAAATCTTCATTTTTTATAGTTTCATTATTGTATTTATTGATATGTTAATTCAAATTATTTGTTTTCAAGTGCTATTAAAATAATAAAATACAATATGTTTTTGATCTGTTAAAGAACTAAAATAATACAAGAATAAAGAAATACAAAAATTAAAAGAAAAAAAAACTTTCGATACCGATATTAAATGACATAAAACCATAATTTGTTTTTAAAAACAATTTCTTTTCTAAAACCCATTTTTTGTTACATTAGAAAAACATATGAATGTATTACGACATGTTCAAAGATAATTAAAATATGATATGATGTAAACTTAAACAAAAGTAGTCTTACAATTGAATTTATTAAAATATTTTCTGAATAAAATTTAGTTAAGGAAAAAATGAATTCCTGATAAAAAAGTAAACGATTAATTTTGTATGTCTTTAATTTAACTTGCAAAAAAATGAATATACGATATAGACATACGAACTAAAATGTATTTTCATAGTTAAAAAGTGCAAAACAAATAAAATCAAAAAGCAATTTTCTGCAGAACTGTTTCTCATTTTTTATTTATTTTTTAAAATATTTTTAAGAACCTTCACCAAAAAGAAAATACAGGCATTAATGTATTAAGACAAATGGTTTTGTCAGTAAAACGCTAAAATATCAGACAGGAATAACTTTTTTTTTCTATTTCTACAAATGTATGTATACATAAAGCATTAAATATATACATAACTATTTTTTTAAAATATTATTTTAAAAACAATTCTAAAAATAAATGGTTTAATTTTTAAAAAAAGAAAAATTCTGCAAATACTAAGCTTATTGTAATCATTTGTCAAACGTGAAAAAAAAATTATTTTATTTTTTTGTGTCATACATATTAATTTCTACGCATCAAACAATGATACTTAATTGCATAACTAATAGCTTAATCAATTCAATCATTATAAAAAAATTCTAATAATAAAATTAAAAAAATGAAGCTCGTATATTTTAATAAATTGTAAACAATGTATATTTTTTTCTTAGAATATGCTTCCCAAATCTATTACGAGGGCAAAAAGAGAGAATTTTTACCCATCTAGTTCGTTTTCTTTTCATTATTTTCTGTTTCTTGTAAAAGCAATTAAAGTTCTTTCGCAAACAATAGCTCGTTGTTTTAATTATGTATGAGAATTAAGTAGGCTAATTTTATCTCGCTTTTGTTGATTAAAGTAAAAGAGGTTTTTGCTCTTACATTAGCAACGGAATTTTTATCGGATCAAAGAAGTTTTACACAAAAAAATAATAATCTTAAAATGCATTTTTCCTTAAGATTTTCTAAAATTTAATTAATATTTCTTTTAAAAATCGCACTAATTCGATTATTTATTTTCTCATAATTATTTTTCACATTCGAAAACAAAAAAAAAATTATTTTGTAAAAACTAAACCATAAGGAAAACGGCTATCTAACTTAGAATAATAAAAATAGTTTTTCAAACATTTTTGCTATATAAGCAATATATCACAGAAAGACAAGTCTCACTGCAGTTTAATCAATTAAAATTTGCAATTAAAAAGAAAGATTACTATGAAATAAGAATTAAATATTTACGCTTCACTACGCATCCATCTACTCATTTAATATTCTTACTGATACTTTAATATTGCAGATGTTTATATGTATATTGTTTATGCTTGCGCATTATGTTTGTATAATTTGGATGTGTGTAATTAATTTATCATCAATATCTGAATTAACTCGCGTGTTTGATGAAACCGGCCCCTTTAATTTCTATTGATAAAAATACATTTTTATAAAAATATAAAACTATGGAGCAAAATATTAAAAAAAACAAATTAATTTAAATTTGATAGATTTTTTATCGTATTATTGGGGAGTAATTGTGCTATAGGGAATAGAAGTTTTAGTTAAAAGTACTTTCTGGTAGAATTTCATTCATTTTCTAATATGCATAATTCATTCATTTTCTAATATGCATAATTAGCTTTACAATATTCAAGCATTTGACAATATCAACCCGGTAAGACGCATGTTTGCTACACGCACTCCAGGAGACGTGGGGATCATGAAATGACCTCAAATTAAATTTAATCAAACACTGCTGAATACGTATATATATATATATATATATATACATATATATATATATATATATATATATATATATATATATATATATATATATATATATATATATATATATATATATATATATATATATATATATATATATATATATATATATATATATATATATATATATATATACTATATATATACTATATGTTTTTACTGAAAATATATTATTTTAGTGCCTAAGAGATTGATCATGTATTGCTAAACTATTTAAAACCTTTTATATTTCTTTTTCTGGTAAAATTTACTCCTCTGATAATTAGTATATAAATCATTAATTTATACTAGATATGAATGATTAAATGCAAATTTAAATGATTGGAGCATTTGATTTTTATATTTATTTTTTTGGGGGGGAACCAACTATCAACGAAAAAAAAAAAAATTCCTTAAAAAAAGGGGGAGAAATGCTCAAATTGCAAGTTTTAATAGTTCTTTATTTCTAGAACAATATTTCATTTTCAGGCATTTTTTAATTTCTACTTCGGTAGATCAAGGAATTACTATTTACTGTCTAAACAAACACGTTGCTCACGGTTATGTTACAACGTTTGCTAACGTTGCTTATTAATAATTCAAAAAGAAAGGATAAAGTGTCTTCCCTTTTTACAAATTTGTTGGGGAGGGTGTTTGCTATATTGCAAAGAAGCTTTTTCTTTTACTACTGTGAAACATTCATGACAAATGGTAAAAAGTAGAAATCATTTTAATTAGTAACGAAAAATAACACTCTGAATTCATCAGCTGCGTGAAAAAAAATGCTTTGTAGAACAAACCTATGGGACAAACGAAATTTCGTACGATCCAATAGTTGATGACCCTAGAAGCTTATCAAACTAGTTGATTTAAAAAATAAGCAGATGAGGATGGAAAATTTGGGTATTAACAAAAAAAAAAAGAATGAACAGTTGGCTAGGTTTCGAAAAATCAGAACTTTAGAATGCATGGGGTCTTTTAATGTCACCGCATATCCTGCCAGACTTAGCATGTATTTTTTTTTAAAGAAATAACTTTTTTAATATTTTCACTCGTGGAACAGTCACTTATATCAGTATATTATATTATAGATCAGGAGGGTCATAGCTGTTATCAAAATATGTTACAATGTTATACAAGAACATTTAGTTCTTTCCAAAATAGAGACTTTAATAAAAGCAGTAAATTCATTAAATTATAATACCACAATTAAATTATAATACAATTTCTTAATAAATTGCATCAATTACACACACACAATCATCAATTACTATCAATACAATTACAATCTTCAATCAATAAAAAATACCTTCACGATTAAGGATAGTCTAATATATTTTTATATGCAATAATACAGACCAGTAATTTGAATTTTTTTCTTAAGTCGTTTATTTGTACGAAAGAATTTATGAAATAATGAATATGCTCAACGTAGCAGTCAATGTTATCGTGTTATGATTTAAACTCATAGTCCAGGCAAATTAATGTGACCTCCATCTACTTTAGACGTCTAAGTAAAATAACCAATCACAGGTTTGAGGTGGCAGCACATTGTAGTTGTGCATATATAAAGAGTTATCGAAGGAATCAAAAAACAAGAAGAACAGGAAATCAATTAGAGAACATAATGATCTAGTACTTTTTAACCAAGTGAGAGCAAGTGTAAATAAGGCAACCAATTTAGGTCTAGTCATTAATAACAGACTGACTTGGTCGGATCATGTGAAAAATCTCAAAAACAAAACCAATGCTGCAATTTTAAAACTGCAATCCATCATGTGCAGTGAAAAATTGAGCTTGAAACTAAAGAGGTTACTGCACACCTCCATGATAAGACCGATCATGACCTATGCCTCGCCAGCATGGTGCAATGTATCAGAACGTTAGCTTGGGAAACTCACAATGACGCAGAGCAAGATCTTAAGAAGACAAACTGGCTCAGAGTGGTATCAAAGAAATGTAGATATTCGTACGGACCTAGAGTTAGACAGTTTCGAACATCACTTTTACAAACTAAATCGAAACTTTTTTACGAGTGATGCAACTCTGTAACTCCATGTGAGATAATTTCAATGGCATTAATAATGGCAATTAATTATGGCACTAATAAAAATATTATATATGACAACTTAACTCGGACATGACTTGTAAATATTATATTAGCATTGACAAAATAGATTTGATTTGTTTTTAAGAACAGTCTAAGCTTTGAAACTAAGATGTAGAATGAATGAAAATTGAAACTTATGAGAGAATGGAATGAATGAGATGAGAGGTCGAAATTTTGCACAGGTGGCGTACAATTATTTGACAAACTTCTTACTAGAAGTTCAATTTTTTATTACGGCACTAATAATAGATATTAATCTATATTAACGTACAAATGGTACTATAATATATGACAAATGTAATACGGACACGACTTGTAAATGTTATAAAGCATTGACCAAATCAATTTGATTTGTTTATAAAAACGGTACTATGGTACTATGGTACTAAAAGGTACTAAAAGGTACTATGGTACTAAAAAGTACTATGAAGTAGAATGAATGAAATATGTTAGATTTGAGAGAATGAAAGGAATGAGCTAAGAGGTAGAAAATTTGTAACAGGGGTGTACAAATATTTGACAAACTTCCTACTAGAAGTTCAATTTTTACTACTTATTTATTTTATTTTATGTACTCATTTATTATAATTTACGTCTTGTTATTTATGTAATACAACAAGTATCATTTTATATGATTTTATTCGAGCAATATGTTCACTACTAATTCTTTACTCTCTATTTTAGGTAACAAGGACCTCAAGGAAACACCACAAGGATCCGTATCTCATGATGAAGGGGTAATGGGCACCCCGACCAACCGACAGGACTAAGAAAACATTGCACTCAATGGTATAATGCAGAAACGGATCTATTTTTGTTACATTCAAAACGACATGATCGTTGGCTTCCGGTCTAAGGGTGAAAACATCTCCAAAACGACTAAATTTGTGAACTGCTCACGTGCCGCGTGACAAAAATATACCGCGTATGGCAAAATGACACTATCTAAATTTAGCAATGTGGGGAATGCAGTGCACCATAGGTCATAGATGACAGAGAGAAACAACGAATGCGGATATGCGTTCGGACAAATAGACGTGCAACGATTGAGCAACTGACCGTAGAACGAAAAAGCTACCAACATTGTCTTCACGACGATAGTGAACGTTGCTGCTTATAGTCCTCAGCATCAGTTCATAGGCAACGAAGGCTAGAATTTGGGCATCAGTGTTGCAACTGGATGTAAACTGAGTGGCTTTCTCCAATGATTCATGTTTTATGCTCCATCGCGGACGCATCCATGTTGGCGTATACGACTTGAAACGTCTAAAAGCAAGCACCTTGCAATAATTGTCGGAAGGGATCAAACTGGAAGAGGGGGCATAATAGTTAGGGTTATGTTTTTGTGGCATTCATTGGGTGCATTCATTATTCTAAAAGGCACGTTGGATCAAAACATATATGCATCTGACTTACGGACCATGTCCACCCCTACATGCGAATTGGCTTTTCCTCAGTGAGATGACATCCATTAGCATGCGAAATACAGCTATACCACGAGTAATACAGCTCATAGTGTAATTGCGTGGTTCTAAGGAAACTAGGGTGAGTTTACCTTGCTGCCCTGGCCACCGAAATCCCCGCACTTAAACCCCATGGAAAGCCTGTGGAATCAAATAGATCGGGTTTTTAACTCAATAAGCCACGGCCAACTGGTAACTAAATGCAAATAGAAACGGCACTGAAATCGGCATGGCTCAACGTCCCAGTCAATGAATACCTTAACGAATTTAAGTGATTCTCTTCCTGCACGCCTCACAACTGTCTGCTCTGCGAAAGATTGGTCTGCTCTGGCATTTGAAAGGTGGTAACATTAATATAACTGGACTATTTAAGTTAAGTAGGCCGTAAATCTTGGAAGTGGGTTAATTTAAAAGAATGTTGCACTTTTAGTTAGAAATTCCAAGGATTTATGATCGATTGAAGTGCTGTTTATTTATGTCGTAGTAGACAGCGTATATATATATATATATATATATATATATATATATATATATATATATATATATATATATATATATATATATTTATATATTTATATGAAAAGAGTACCCATGCTAGATCTGTTATCTTTAAATACGTCAAGACATTGAATGCTCTTATCAAAGTATATATCAAAGTATAGTTCATAGTATGCAAGTTGAACGTATGTATCAAAGATTACCACGTCATTGATACTTAATGCATGTAGTTCATGAGTTCAGTTTCAATATTATTTTCAAATATTAAAATATTTTCTAGTCTATGCATATTAATTTGAAATTGCATTACAATTGTATTAATGAATAAAAACCGAATACTTCCAATTGCGTACATTTTAGAAGAAAGAGTGCTTGTCATAGCAAATACACTTTAAAAAATTTATTCGATAGTGATCATAATATCGATATCATGAGCCCTAACATGGTAAAAATGAGTTATCAATCTTAATAAGGTGCTTAATTGGACAGTGTTTCCAAATTGATCCTTAGTATCGGTGCAATTAATTTTAATATGTAGGATAATATGGTTCAGCTTCGCACCATATTAAGGTTGCAGGAATAATTAAAGAATATATTGTTTAAAGTGATCTAACATCCCTAACAGTACATTTTTAGATTTTAAGTAACTTAGTCGTTAGTTCAATTGTTACGTCACTGTCAAATAAAACGTGATTTTAACGCTTGTTGAATAAGGCATTAATATCCATTAGACATATCGGAGGTTTTATTTATTTTATTTATTCATATAATTTACGCTATGTGTATAGTAAAATCCGTAAGGAATTCAATGTATAATAAATTTGTATTCATTCTAAATATGTTATTATTTTTAAGAATTATTTATAAATTAATTGATAATTATTATATAATTTGCTAAGTTTATTTTTTCGCAATGTTTCTCTAATATGACAGTGACTTTTAATTTTGTATAGAATGCATAAATATTTCGAAAAATTTCATTTTCTTTAAATAAATCAACCAACAATAATAAAAATTAATTCATTTATTTTTTTTAAAAATTATCTTGGAACTAACTCCAATTAGTTCATTAAACAGCAAAGAGATTTTTATTATTTGCAAGAAAGACTGTAATTTTAAAAATGTTCATTAAATTATCAATTAAGTGAAGTATTTGTTTACCAAAATGTGACTCGATAATTTCCCTTAGACTTCCAAACAAATGATGAAATTAAACTTAGTTCATTCTAAAAAAAAAAAAAAAAAAAAAAAAAAAAAAAACTTCAACCAGTTTAAATTATTATCGAAAGTGTGTTCAACTGTTATTATATATTTATTTTAATGAAACACATAGACTTTAAAATATATAGAAAGTGTCTAATTAAAAACCTTCAACTATTTTCACATTTTCAACCAATAAATTATTTTATTTTACAGGAAAGTATTATATTTCAAAGCGATACCTCCGACGAACTTATTTAAAAATGTTAAAGCCTGATGTATCAAAATTTTTACATTTCACTAAACTGTTTCTTAAAATTGCTTGTTTATTTTTATAATTAATATAAACACTGAAATCTTTTTTTTTTTTTTAAATTTTAAATAGTAATTTGGTTGAAGTAACCATATGCATAAAGCTGGTAATGTTCGGAATATGGTGTTTATTACATTTCTCTAAGATATGAAGTTTCAAAATAGTGTTTAAATTTTTTTTAATGGCGGGCACTTGGAACTATTGTCCATTGGCCACTAAAAGTGCCAGAACTGCTCTTCGTTACCCAATGGGCACCTGTGGCGAAGCGGTGGAGCAGCGTCGCCACGTCACACTACCACAACCCGTTTATAGGGCGGGTCACATTTACACACAAAGGAGAACGGACATAGAACACAGATAGAGAGAAAGAAACATCCATGCCTTGCCCGGGATTCAAACCCAGAACCTTTCTGATGAAAGGACAGTTCCCTGCCCTCTACACAGTCCGGTCGGCGTGTTTAAAAATCTGAACTGCTTTTTTCGTACTAATCAAATGAGTAAAAGGGAGTAAAGTAAAATTGAGTAAAATTATCAAGTCAAAAATGAAATTTGGTTAGAAGAACAAGACAATTTACATTTTAATAAATATTTCTACATTGTCTTTTTTTAATTTTTTTGTCTAATAATATGTTTAGTTTTTATTAGATAAGCTATGTTACGATATTCATGCTAATTGTCTACTACCTTTTCATTACCGAAATAAAAATCTGATCCGTGTTTATTGTTTGTTCAGAAACTATCAACATTTCTATACATATAAAATAATTTCAATTTCAATTCAAAAACGTTTCAACACAGAATTTTAACATTTATAATTATCATATGTAGTAAAAAAGGCTAACTATTTCCACAAAATGTAAGCTTCTCCATTTAATTTAATGTAAACAAGTTCAATTAGCTATTTTATTTATTCTTTTAAAGAAAATTCTTTTAAAACAAACAATCCTTTAAAAATTTCTTTAAATATCTTTCTTTGATTTAAAAATGCAGATTTCTCAATTGGAAAAGAGATGCAAAATGTTGTTTTGACTTCTCTTACTGAATTTTGTTAAAACATTTCTTGCTTTGAGAAAAAAATATATATCAGAATAAAAGATCAAGTTACAATGTTTTTTGATCTAACAAAGTTTGCAATTTAGGTATTAAATTTCTACTCTTTCTTTATCTGAAAACAATTCATGACGACAATTTCGAGTTATTTTACGAAATTTATATTTTAGAGAAAGGAATATTTTTATTTCTTCTTCTTCGTGTTCTAGTTCCTTTCATTTAAGATCCAGTTTTTTTAGCATTTACGAACAGTCTCATATGTTATTCTGCCTTATCAAAATAATGTTTTAAAATTGGATAATTTTTTTATGACACACAATACAAAATTAAGCGAAACAATTTTATGAATAAACCATATGTTTTCTATAAGTATATCATCCAATTATACGTTAAACAAAAAAAGGACTTACGTGTCATTTGATTTCATGAAATATAAATGAATAACGGAAAATAGATATTCGTTGTATGTTGTTCAATATGGTTCAAGTGCATTTAAAATATAAATAAATATTGCATGGTTTATAATCCAAAGAAAGTTAATAAAAAATAAAACATTATTGCATACTATTATTTATTATTGCATACTATTATACGTTTTATTGTATACTATTATTTATTATTGCATACTATTATACGTTTTATTGTATACTATTATTTATTATTGCATACTATTATACGTTTTATTGCATACTATTTAAATAAATATCAAATTACTGTTATGATGTTTGATTTTTAATTTATGGTACTCTTTTATTTAAGTTTGGTTTTATTTGCATATTACAACTGGAATTCCACATGTCAGTTGTCTCAAACTTTAAACTAATTCACCCAAATATTAATTAATCAATCTAATTAGTTAACCAATATAACTTTTTATTCAATATAACTCTTTTATCAATGAATTAATATTATCATTTAATGATAATTAATTAATAATTATTTCACAATTATTTTCAATGACCTATGTCTCTGACATTTTGTATTTTAAGCATGTATGTGATATTAGATAAAGTACAATATTTTAATACAATAAAAATTAGACACAAAAATACATTATGTTAAGAATTAAACACTGAAAGTAGATATTGTTATTTTACTTTTAATTACACAAACATTTTTATTTATTGCATCAAATATGTTTATGTTTGTTTTACTGGAGAATTAAATATATTAGTGAGTGCTGTACATGGTATAGATAATTCATACTTAAAAAAAAATTGGAGTGTAGGTTAGAATTGTTTTACAAACCAATTTTATTATACACAGCCTAGACACAAAATAAGGTCTATATGTGAAAAACAACACAGGAAAAAGTTGCAGTATAAATGTGTTTATGCCAAATGGATATTTTATTCTTTTACCTACCACTTTAGCTTTAAAAAGCACTGCACTTTGACTGATAAACAAAATATAAATATTTATACTCAAAATGAATTGTATTTGAGGGAACAACCTTTGCTTCAGAAAAATAAATCTTAAGAATTCCAACCCTGTGCTGTCATTTTTTTCGTCTTTGAACCTAGTTACAAATGGAATAATAGAGAATTTTTTAATACCATTTCTAGCAAAATTTTCTATTTAAGCTTTATTATTGCTTTCGGCATGCAATAGTAAAAATTAAAATTGTTTCAAGATGTAATCCACCCCTTTCTATTTTTAGTTATAAGTACTGACTCAAATAATGCATTGGCTAGCACACAATTTGATGCTTCCGTACTTTGAATTGATTTTGTCTATATCTTGAGTACTGAATATTTTTGACTACATCTAGAAGCGAACAGTTTTGTTCTATCGGATAATCTTTCTAGAGATTTCATGTGTCTAAGATGCAAAGTATGCTAATTTTACAGCACAAAAATTCGATGTTTGCTATCAATAGGACGTTGAAACTAATTTTGAATATTTTTTAATTTGGTCGGATTTAAAATAAAAAGCCTTAATTTGAATAATATCTGATTATATAAATGATTTAAAAAAACATGCATATTCTTTTAAATCACTATTTTTTTAAAAAAGCAAAGTGTTGCAGTTCTTTTAAATTTACCACTTAGGTAAATGCAGTGTAATTTTTCTAATACTCTGAAATTAGATTAACAATGAAAATAATTAAGAATGAGAATAATTAAATATTTAAGCATTTTCAAAGCCCAAAATAAGTTCATCATATATTATCGAAATAAGTTTTTGTCAATTTAAAACAAAAGGTAGCAGACTTTTTTTCATTTATTTTGCAAGTTAGTGAAGATTAATCTCAAAAATATACCTCAAAGAGATTGACTGTTTATTTGGAATCCGCCTAACGTTTATAAATGCTCATAAACGGAAAAACAGTTTCAAAATTTCTGAGACCAAAAAAAATATAGAAGTTACAAGCTTATGAAATAGTTCTTTATTAAACATACCAATCCAGAAATATTTATGTTATAACTTAATATTCAACAGAATTTGTTAGTCGGTTAATGCATTCCATGGCACTAAATGAGTTCATGCAAATTTAAGTTTCTTATCGTTGATTGCAAATCCTAAGAACTCAATTCCTCATGTTGATTGCAAATAAAACTGAAGCTCTTATATCATACATGAAGCATTTAGTTTCAAATATAATCCATCCTATTCAATTCCAAGCCTACATCTAGTCTATCATTGAACAATGCTTAACATGAACATTCTTTTCTTTTTATACTTCTTTGTATTTGTTCTTTCAAAAAGTGTGCAGTTTAAGTTTATTTAACTTCAAACATTTTATGAAACAGCATAAAGGTAACTGATAAAATATTTTAAAAATATGTTTAAATATAATGCTTTTAAATATTTTCTTAAGTATTCAGTTCTTGTGCTAATAACATAATTACGTTATATAGTTAGAATTATCAAAAACAAAATAATTTAGGTACCGCTGTATTTCCTTTCCAAAACTGCTTAGTTTTAGTCAAAACCATTCTACATACAGTAACACGTGATCTGTATAGCAATAAATATCACACGTTCTACTCTAACACGATTCTAAATACACACATACGCCAATGGCCTTTATGCTTAGCAGAGCCTGCTACTTAAATAAAGGAAGCTCAATAAGTAAATAAATCTATTCTGATAGGGTAATTTTTCTCTAATTTATGTGTAAAAATCAAAACATATTAGTCAATTGGCGATAAGTAACAATATATATTAACAATAATACATGATAACAGTAAATGAATAAATATTAGTTCACAACTATAAATAAAAAATTTTTAATTAAGAAAGATTAATTAATTAATAAGATTAATTATTCCTGCTCTCACTGTTTAGTAAGTTTTTTTTTCTCCAGGCAATTTGCAATAAGGCGAGTTTAGGCCGGGATAGCCTGGTCGGTAGGGCGCTGGGCCCATATCTAAGAGGTCGTGGGTTCGATCCTCGCCGACCGAAGACTCCCCGTGTAGTAAATGGTGACTGATGCACGTTAAATCTGTCGAGTCTCAAAGTCCTCCAAGTTCCCATAACAAATCAATACCTCTGGGGGTACTGATCCAGGAGTTTCCTTGTCTTCTGGATTAGTTCAAAATTACAAGGCTACGGAGTTGAACATTAGTAGTCGTAAACCCATGAAATTGGGTCGGCTGTTCAACGACGGTTATAAAATAAAATAAAAAAATTAAGAAAGAGTGTACATTATCAATTTTATCACCGACGAAATTATATCTACTCCAGTCACATCAACTTATCTTGATGCCCAGGAGTCTTGCTTTATTCATATGAATATTGATACCCTTGTTAACGTTATTAAGTCTTCTCCACCTGTCAATAAAGCGTGTAAATGCATTTTACTCTGATTTGACCCTCTCAGCCACTGTGGGTTTTCTTGTTTCATTTTTCTCCTCTTTATTTTTCCATCCTTCGTTGGCAACTTTACGTTTTATATATCAAAAAATTCTCTTATTTAATCTCATTCAAGTCTCGCAAGTCCTGAATATGGGCGCCTATTTTTGAGAGCTAAAATAATGAGTCGACTATTATTTCAAATTTGTATATTTTTAATATGAATGAAGCTTTTAATCAAGTTTTAATTATTATTTTATTACACGGTTAAATATTTTCACCGTTTTGATGTTCTAGTAGTAGTATATTTCACCAAATTTCCCCATTTTTTAAAAAAAATTATATTGCATACTGTGTTGATTATATTTGGCAATATTTTTAATTTTCTGATTTAAATGCTTCAAGCTTAATTAATATTCTTACATCAGATCTTAATGGTTCACATTAATTTATGTACATGCGTTAATTTATCTTATAATCATAAATATTTGTGTAATTAGCTATTAATTGAATAGAGCTCCTTTTTAGGCAAATTCCGGAAACATATTTAAAATTCAACTTTTAAGAGATTTTGAGTTCAAGAAATAAAAAACACAACATGAATTATTCGATTTCCTTTAGTTCTCTGAGCTCTTCCATTTTTAATCTACCTTGACGAAAAGAGACTTGCCCTCAGTTTTCGTGCAGTCGACGAAATGTAAAAATTTTAATTTAGTTTCGAGAAATATTAAAGAGACCGTTTGTCGTCCCTTCTAATTCGCGAATTCCACTTTTTAAAATTAAATGCCTTGTTAAAACCGCACATATTAAATACTTGACGTTCGTGAAAGTGCAACTCATGAGAAAATGCATGAACTAAAAGTGAATATTTAACTTAAAATTATGAAAATAAACTCATTTGAAGGAAAAACGTTTAAAGGTTAGATTTGTCTTTGCGTGAGCTGAATTTCATTTTGTTCACCGAGATGAAAAATGGAGTTATACTTTTAGCTTTAAAAAAAATCCATTAATTTTTTTTTTTTTATTTATTTATTAAGGACAAATAATAAAGAAATTTTTCAAAGAAAAAATTAAAACTGAATAGTATAATAATGTCTTAATATTAAAAGGAAACTGTAAATACCTTCGCTAAAAATGCGGGAGAAATTATTGGAAATCGTTTATTACGAGTTTTATGTAAAATTACAAAAAAAATAAAATAATTAGAAACGAAAAATATTTGTAGAAGCACAGAAAAATATTCACGGGAGATTATGTTATTTTACAAAAGTAAAATTATTAAAACTCTGACAGTTACTTCTTGACACTTGTACGCTAAGCCTTTACAAACACCATGCTGTTGACATGAGGAATTGAGCCCTCGTTGAAGCCGCAGCGGGAGAGGACTCTAACCACTATACAAAACAATGAGCTGCTCATATTGGAAATAAGCAAAGTTGCATTGAAGTCAATTTATAGATATTCATCTGGAAAACGGTAAGGCTGGTACTTTCCATTAAATATGTTACCGAATATTTCACTTGTCTGCGTTTGAACAAGAATTTAAGTATTAGATGATCAGTGATTCTAATTTTTCTCTCAATATTTTCACTGCATATATTTTACAATGCTGTGAAAAAAATGCTTTAACTTTCCAAAACATTCTTATTTATGAAAATACGAATGCCACTAAACTTCCCTGTTATCGTCATCTGGGGAATTTTAGGCCATTTAGGACTTACTTATGGAACATTATAATTTATATCCATTCTCAAACAAACTTTTTTACCGTCTTTTATATCACACTAATATCCTCTATTTTAAGAAAAATAGCATAATTTTATTTTTTGATTTTCAATGAATAATAAATTACATATTTATTTGTAAAGTAAGAAATATTTTTCTACGCATACTATAATGTTTTAAAAATTCGTCTGAGTTTAAATCTAAACTTTATCCTAAAAGTAAGAAGTTTTGATAAACGATTTTTTCTTTCGTTTTCTTTCATGGTGCTAAAATTTATTTAAAAAAAAAGATATTCAGCTGTGAAAATTACCTTTAAAATATACGAGTATAAGCATTGTTTTAGTTACAAGAGTAGGGCAGGGTTTCATAATAACTAAACAGATCCTTAATTGTGCATAATTCATACATTTGACATTAATTATTTTAAGTATAAAATGAAATCCTCTATTATTGAACTACATCAGGTCCATTACCCATATGCCATTTCCATCTTAAATTCCCCAAAATATCAAATTCTACTTGCCTTAATACATGATATTCTAATGAAGTTAAGGGATATGACAGTTCACGTATATGACATTTATTTAAAGCGGTTCCTAATGCACGTAATAATAGGTTTATGTAAAATAGTTTATGTTATATGCAAATAAACTTGCATGCTCCTCTATTTTAAAATGCTTATGTTGACCAAGGGCATGGTGGGATAATCTTCAAGGAAGTAACATTGTTAACTCGCAATAACTAATATCCTATACTCATATTGCACTCGTGATTTATGCATTGCAACAGTTAAAATGGCTATAAAAGGTTTCGTATTCACTGTAGACAATCTTCTGCTATATGTTACGCTGTGTAACATGTAATAAACTTAAGTCTACTGTTATGTGTATTTGATAGGTAAAAACTCTTAAATCCTGATATGACCGAATGCCTCTTCCAAAACAAAATTATATCAACAACAACAAAAAAATTAAACCAAATGAAATTTAAAATACTACGCAAGTGTATTTAAAACACAAATTAATCAAAAATTTCAAAAGATCTATTCTTAATAAATTATTAATAACCAGGACTGCAAACTGGGGTGATCTAGGTTAAAATCCTGGCATTAGTAGGTTGATTTATATCCCCCGTCACGTTCGAACCAACTGCAGTGATAATATAAAATATGTCCAGTGGATGCCGGCCAGGTGGCCGAGCGGTTAGCGTGCCTGGCTGCGAAGCCATTGGCTGCGGGTTCGAATCCCTCTCTGGGCATGGATGTTTCTCTCTCTCTCTCTCTTTGTTCTGTCCTCTGTTCTGTGTGTGTGTGTGTGATGTGTGAATGTGGCCCACCCTATAAACGGGTTTGTGGCGTGGGCAATGTTGCTCGCCTCCGTGACTTTGGTTCACAGGTGCCCACTGGGTAACGCGAAATGAGCAACAATTCTGGCATCTTCATAGGCAAAGATTCAAATTCAGAGCCTGCCATTGGAGAAAAAAAAATGTCCAGTGGATCAAGATTATGCATTTGAGAAAAAGAAGAGCAGTGCAAGGTTTTCACAGCTTTCTTTTCCGTGTAACACAAAACTGGTCCAGTTTGTCCCAATGCCTAATTTTACTATTCCCTTGTCCTTTGAGAAAAAGAAAAAATTATGTATTTATTCGTTATTATGTTAATAGTTTTCTTCCAAGAAACGTACAGAAGGAAAACATAGTTAAAACTTAAAACAAACTATTACTAAAATGTTAAAAACTAACTTAATAGAGAAAAAAGATATATAAAATAATGCGTTTTCTTTATTTTTTCAAAAATGTGTATTTGCGAATTTGCTGCAGTTTCAGATGATTTTTTGATTGGGTATACTTAGTTTAGTACAATTCTCACTATTAGGTGTGAAACTGAATACTGAAAAGTCGGAACTTTAATTAGATATATTTATCACCTACAGCGAAAGTTGCGAATATACGTTGTTTATCTGTATGGAAGGAAATGAATCAAATCTATTTTAATACTTTTCTAATTAATAAAATATATCTCACAATTTCGAATTTTCAAATTTGTTACTACAAAAAATTTTAATAATTAATAAATGCTTAATCTACTTCTGAAAGAGAAGCAAAATATATACTTGACAATATATTTGATTACATTATATTTGACATAATATAATATTGACACTTGTTTTAACAATATTAAAATTTGCAACTTGGGCTTAAAATTTATTCTTTTTATAAGATATGTTCACAACAGGACTAGAAACAACAGACAACAGGAGAAATTTTTATTGTTTTTCCTTCATGAAATGAAACACTGCTAATCAATCTGGAAACTTTTTCTGAAACATAACCTATTTCACAATTTCTGTTATATCTCGGCTACAACTAAGAAAATATAGGTGCAGGCTCTGTGAAAGAAAAAAAAGGGAAAAGAAATAGTTAGAATGTCACTTGTTTTTTAAAAAAAACGATCTAAGTATGTTCTATCTCTAGTTTATTAAACTATTATATAGAACCGTTTACATGAAACTTGATCCTTTAGTTAGATCTGTTCATAATATATAGAAATATTTTCAAATTTATGTTGGTTATTTTTACCAAACGAAACAAATTCATCTGAATACTTTTAAACAATAACGTATTTTATAATTTCTTCGTAGCAAATTTTAATAAAACAAGGAAAAAAGTGACAAATGTAACCAGTAAAAAATAGTGAACAAAGAATCAGCTAGATTGGCACCTGTTTTTAAACGAATAAAAAAGTGTAATCTACCACTAGTATAGTTTTTGAAGAATAAAAGTTGTGGGTATAAAAGTTGATTCATTAATAAGGTATGCACACAATATAAAGAGAAATTTTCTAATTTATATTATTTACTTTTGCTAAACAAAACCTTTCACATCAACCTGCATACTCTTCCAAAACGTAAAACCTTTTTCACAATTTCACTCTTGAATATTCCATTTCAAGAAAGAAAGAAAACACAAAGATTTAATAAAAACAGAACGAAAACAAAAACAGTCGGAATGCCACCCGTGTTTGAAAGAAGATCCAAGTATATTCTGATATACCATTTTAAAGAAGTCAAGGCGCCGAAAAACTTAAAACCACCCACAAATAACATTTTAACGTTCTCGCAGGAGTGATCTGAACATTCAACATGACACCAGAAAAAAATGAAAGAGATAGACTATTTCTAACTATACAAAGTTAATAAACTATAAGAAAATAATTTATTTCTAAATTATTTCTAAATTAAATCGTTACAGAAATTTCTCTTAGCAAAATCTGATAAAAACAAAAAAAAAAAATAAATGCAATCTGATAAAAAGAAAGAAAGAAACAGTCGGATTGGCACCGCTTTTGAATGAATATAGAAATATAATCTACCACTTTCTATAGCTTCAACGGTACTAAATATGGAACTGTGAAAATAAAATTTGATTCTTTAATAAGATATGCGCTGAACATAAAGAGGAATTTGCAAATTTATGTTGTTTACCTATGTCAAACACTTTTCATCCACCTGAATACTCTTCCAAAACATAAAACTTTTTTTCACAATTTCATTCTTGAATATTCCATTTCAAAAAAGAAAAGAATCAAAGAATTAATAAAAGCAGGATGAAAGCTAAAAGAGTCAGAATGTCACCTGCTTTTGAAAGAAGATCAAAGTATATTCTGATATCCCATTTTACAGAAGTCGAAGCGACGAAAAACTTAAAAATCACCCATAAATAACGTTTTAACATTCTCGCAGGGGTGATCAAAACTCTCATAACATGAATCCAGAATTTGCATATAGTCGCTACACAAGCATAAAACGGCCTAACGACCCAGGCTTCATCATGCCAAACTGTTCGGGATAAGACAATTTTCAGACATAAAATCTCCAAAATAGTTTTCTGGAAGGACATTCTTTGGCTCGTCTTCTTTTTGATGTCGTGTAGAGATCAGAAGTCGAAATATACAATATTTTTGTTAAAGTACGGTTCGCACATTTAGAATTCAAAATGGAGTAATGGGTGCTTATAATCTTTTTTTCGCAATTGTAATGCGTGTTTCGACTGAGTTAAATGAAGTTAATGTTCGTTTTTATGTACTCTAGTGTTGCTTACTAAGTGATTTTGTCCAGTTTTGTTTTCTGTTTTATTACTTATTTCAAAATTACTTCTGACAATTAATAAACTCTGTATTTTAAAAGAAACAATGCTGTTGCTTTTTTTACTCCTACTAGACATACTTGTTTTTAATAAGTTTAATAAATTATATCCTTTATAAAATTAATTTAATTGTTATTGTTAGAGTATCAGATGTTTGATGTAGATAAATGCATTGAAATTCAATGTTATGCTGTTGTGTTCTTTATCTATAATTATGTCCTAATAATTAAAACCTGCGTTATAATTTTACTAAAATAGAGTGCTTCTTAAGTACACTTATTAATTTACTATTATGATCAGAATTAGTTATTTAGGCCCCTTCACTTTTTTTTCCTTAGAATTCTGAAGAATAAATTTATTCTGAAATAATTATTGAAAACAAAATTATTTATTTTTTATTTAAATGAATATTGCATAACAAAGCCATCCAGAAATATAGTAATCGTATGATATACTTACTAATCCACACTAATTTAATTAATATTAAACATTCATATGGATTTCCATTATAAACTGTCTTTTATACAGACGTTTAGCAACACACTTCTGACAAGATTTGTAAGCATTTTCTTTCTGGTTTCAAGACGATTTTTTTCAACGCGGCATTTGTTTTGCTTAACCGCATTATTTTTCATAAAAATTGGGGGATTTATTTCGTAATCAACAATATTTCTATTTGATAATTTGATTAGTCATGTTGAAGTCAGTTTAATGCTGGGATCATATATTTAAAACTCTTTTTAATGTCTGAGTTTACAGTATATTACTATCATTAAAAATACAAACAAGAAACATAGTTTAAATTGAATATTAATTTTTTTTCTCCAAACAATGTACATTGGTTGAAACGGAATGTTGAATGCAATAAAAAGTTTCAAAAGAAAAAAAGATTCAACTATCATTTTTTATCACTTGCTCTCCTAAGAAAAATCAAATATTTTACGTATTAAAAATAGTAGGGGGGAAATATTTTCTCTCTCGGCTACTGCGGTTTTTTCAGTTGTGTTTCTCCCCTTTATTTTTTCACTTTTCGTTTTCAACTTGCATTTTATATTTCAAATCTCTTGTTTCTTCTCGTTTAAGTCTGTAAAGTCTTGAAAATGGGCGCCTGTTTTTGAGCGTTTGAAATATACCAACTCTTATTTCCCGTTTCAATATTTTTAAAGCGAATGAAGTTTTTAATCGAGTAATATCTCACACTCCAGTTTCTTGTGATTATTTATTTATTATTTTTCTATAGTTTCATCTCTAATGACGAGTCAATTTCAGACTGCATCATAATCTTATTTTAAATTACGGAATATAATAATACAACTAATTTACTTCCAAATGTATTTCTAGCTCTTGCCGTACAAGTATTAAAAAAAAGGCTAGTAGTCAAACGTACGATTTTTTTTTATTTTGAACAATTCTAAGTTACTTTATAAAAAGTTACATATTATTAGATGATGTTTATAACGTATTAAAACATTAAAAGCAACTGAACTCATCGTAACAAGCTATTTCTGAGTCTCCTCTCTTTTAACTATGATGGATGAACTTTCAAAATTTTGTTCTTACCAAGCAGGATGGCTTGCCATAAAATCCATTAATTATAATTTAACTGATGTAGCAGATATATTCTAAAAAGGAACTACTTAGGGATTTCCAAAAAAGATTATTCCTAAAAGATAGATGTATTGAGAATATGAATCAAAAGTGTTAATGCAACATATTTATAAACATAATTTTACATTGATTAAAAACTTGTTTAAAAATGGAATATATTAGACATTTTAAGTATTTAATGGCAATATTATGACACATTATAGACATTTGCTATGCATTGCTGACCACATTGATTTCGAAGTTGGGGAAACTGAAATCTTCATAAGCCCATTGGATAAAACCTTGAGTGTTGTGGAATTGATTTGCTTTCTATTGGGACTTCTACAATGAGAAAAATATAGTCAAAACTACCAGAATATGGTAAAATGTACCGCGTTTCTGGCTCTATAGAAACACCAAAAAGATTGGTAAATTTTACTAAAATGCTTTGGTAAGGATTTTGGTAAAATTAGCCATAACGTATAGTGTGGTCGTAATTTGTGATATGTGAGGTGAAGAAAGATGGTAGATGGAGCAAAATTTCGATGATAATAAGAAAATGGCATAAATGATAATTAAATGATAACAAAATTATAACTAAGAAAATGGCATAAAAACCATTTATTTTTCTTTATAACTGACGTTGAACAGCCGACCTAATTCTAAGCTTATTACTATCAATGTTCAACATCATAGCCTTGTAATTTTGAACCCACTCCAGAAGACAAGGGAAGTCCTACATAAAGAATTGTGAGAAATTTGCCTTCGTGGAGAACTTTTTGTTGAAACTAACCCGCATTTGCGTTACGGGGCGAGAAGAACCACGAAAACCTCTCACGGTAAGCCTGATGGCAAGGGGAATCATATGCCGTCTACTACTGAAGATATTTACCGTCAGCATTATGATCGGTGCAAGCCGAAAGCAGAATTCATATCCACTAGTCATCGTCGGGATTCAAACCCGGTTCACCTCACTGGAAAGCGAACGATATATCCCCTGAGCCATCACGGCTGTTTGCAACCACTTGTTTTATTTCATTTTATTTTATAATTATTGTTGGACAGTCGACCCAATTTTAGGGTTTACGACTACTAGTTTTCAACTCCGTCGTCTTGTAATTTCGAATCCAAGCGAGAAGACAAGGGAACTCCTGGATCAAATTTTGAGAGAAATTTGCCCTTGTTGAGGACTTTTGGATGGAACAACCCCGCGTTTGCGTTACATGGAGAGTAAAACCGCGGAAACCTCCCACGGTCAGCCTAAGGGCCAAGGGACTCTAATCTATGACCTGTCGACCACTGAGGATTTTTTACGGCAGCACTGTGGACGGTGCAAGCCGGATGCGGAAGTATCGACTAACCATCGCCGTTACTCAAACCCGGTACACCTCATTGAAAGCGAACGCTTCATCCCCAGAGATGTCGAAAATGCCTCATGTGTATTTTATTATATTTTGAGTATAGAATTATGAATATTTTATAATAATTTGAAAATTATTTTATTTTACGCTTATTTCTTATTTTTTCATCGTATAAATGTACATTGCAATGTTTATTCTATTTCGAGAAGCTTTATATCATTAGCAAGATGAAAACCAGTTCTTCATACTGGATGAATAAATATTCATCAATAAATCAGTACTCAACAACACAACAAAATCGTGAACAAAACGATAAAACAAATACCGACACAAATAATGAGGCTAAAATAATTTCATTGTTTTTTGTTTATTGCTTGTTTCCTTTCTCGTTGCTTTTACGTTATTAGATTAGGCAACATTAGTAATTCATACTATCAAAAATAAATTAACTATATTCAGTATCATCTTGCATGATTCTGCTGCTCTAGGCAACTCCTGATAATTAAAACTTACCACAATTAAGCTTTTTTCTCTTGTACTTATATCTTCGAGGGACCGTAAAAAAATCTAGCCTAAGATTATAGAGTATTGGTACAGCTGTAAACGGCTTCAATTAAGCATCACATTGACGTCAAATATAGTTTGCCCCTTTTTACGCTCTCTTAAACGAATTGAGTAACATTTCTCTGTTAGTTTTGCCTTTTTCTATACATTTTATGATAAATTTCTTATGACGAGACAAAATAATTAATTATGTTACTTAAATAATTAACAGAGCTTAGCATTATGTTTCAATTAGCAATTTACCAAAATTAACTTTCATTATTGTTAGTAATTATATTGGTTATTTTTATGTTTATCCTTGACGAATTAGTTCTGCTTCTCCATCAATTTTACTTTTCAGAACAAAATTTTATTTTTATTTCAATTACCGTTGATTTTAAATTATTTAGAATAATAAAAACAAGTTTTAAAAGCCTAATTATTAGCAAAATAAACACGTGCTTATAGATAATTTTAGAAAAGATAATTTGGCGATGTAATTTGCTTATACTACCGCGTTGATCATTCAGATAACCTGGTATTACAAATAAAATCTAAGTTAGTATAACTGAACACGCAATAAACATCTTTTTTGGTTTAAGATATAAGCTAGCAAGCATTACTGACGTTATCTTTTAAATATTTCGCCTACAGTTTATTTTGAAGCAATGACTTGAAAGTGTCAGTGAGAAAATTCAATTTTTTAGATGTCTCTGAATTCAAAATATAATAAAAAAAGGGAATACCGGTCTTCGTAGTTTGTTTATAGTTTTCATATGAGTGTATACTGCAATGCGGCAATAATTCACACATTCTTTGTTTTATTACATATACAGATTAATTGTAGCGCTTCTCGGTGGCTTCAGTTATCAGATTAAGCAAGTCACATAGTTCATCCCGTCAAAATAAAGACAAACTGCATTCAATATCATTTGGCATAATGCTGTTGCTCAAGGCAACTCATGATATTTAAAATTTGAAGCATTCAAGCTACTTTCTCCTTTACTTACATCTTCGAGGGTCCTTAAAAGTCTTTCATAAAAATGCACAGTATTGGTGCAGCTGGTTCCAAATTTACTTTAAAATACTTTTGATCTATAAACGAGTATATTCGGTATCTGTTAAAACAGCACCAATTATTGATGCCTATTACAAAAATAGAGCATTATTGGCGTAAATAATTATATGGTGACTTTTTACGGTATCTCACAACAAACAAGTGCATTTTCTTCATTATTAAGTTTGCTTTTTAGTTCGTAGCTTTTTTTTTACTTTAACTTGTAACTGTTATCAATATCAATTATTATTGGCGTCAATAATGATATTGATGTAAATTTTTTTAATTTTTATTCTCCTCGCATTTGTTCCATTTCTCCATTAACTTTCCTTTTCAGTTCAATTTTTTTTATTTATTTTACTTATCGTTGATCTTTTATTTTCCGGTTTTTAAAAAAACTTTATCCTTTTTTTTTTAATATTTTATTTTTTTTTTTTAATATTTTTTTATTATTTTTTTTTTTTATTATTAATTAATTCTTTTTCTTTCCCCAGTTGTTTGTCATTATTTTTTCCCCCTCCTTTTTTCATTTGTCTGTAATTTACCTTTGTTTTATCTTCATTTTAAACTTATATATATATATATATATATATATATATATATATATATATATATATATATATATATATATATATTATTATTATTATTAAAAATTAGGATTTATATATTTCTGATTTTAAGGAACCCCAAAACTAGTTTTTAATTAAGTTTTAAATTTTAAAAACGCGAAAATGGAATTTATAGTACACATTCAGTTACATAGATAAGAATGAAATGTTCATTGTAGATAATAAAATAAAATGTCATGAAATATTTTTCATACGATTGCAAATTTTAATGTCAATTTAAGTAGTAATAATGTTGACTTATACATTGTTTTTATGAAAGCAAAGGAAAATATTTATCTAAATTTAAAATTTAATTAAATTTAAATTTAAAAATAATTCTTAAAAATAATGTGTTTAAATGGTAATTTGAAAATACAAATATGGAAAGTTTGTGAATGGAAAGTTCTCAAGAGAAAAGTTTTTAATTAGCATGCTGAAAATCTAATAAAAATAAACAATTATACAAAGGGGCATTAAAGTTTCAACAAATATTAAAAACAAATGGAAAGAGAGAGAGAGTTACTAATGATTTATTATTAACTACTATGTCTGTATATTTTTATGCTTGAAATGAAGCAAATTTATTTTTTTATTTCAAAGTAAATACGTATTGTGTTTATTTGTCACACTTTTATTTAAAATTAATTTTTCAAAAGATAAATACTAGACACTACAATAATACAATACTTCTTTTAATTTTGTTAGATCTTCAAAAAAATACATAAAAAATGAATAGATCTTCAAAAAATACATATAAATAAATAAAAAAATGAGTAAATTAATAAAAATGTTTAAGGAAATGAGTGAGAATTAAAAAAGTGTTATGCTTTTATTCGTTATACAGGTGTAAAATATGGTGCTTAATATAGATTGGGAGCTACTGAGAAATTTTTATAATCTATTTTCTTAAAGTTGAGAGAAAAACAACGTTTTTTTTTTTTTTAAAAAAAAAAATCAGCTTTTTAAATTGGGTACAAAGCAAATTGACTAAATTCAAAACAAATATCGAACTTATTACATAAAAGCCACACTCTTATATAAAAGAATGTGCAGACAAGAAATTAATTATAAAACTTTATTTAAATTCGTTTAAAAATAAAAATTTATTGAAATCGCAATAATAAGGAAACGGTCTTCTAGATGAGAAGGAAGAAAAAGAAGCTTTTCAAACTACAACACAATGTTAGTTAAGCTTATTTAATTGCAATACGTGTAATGAAAACGATAGTAGAGGAATCCTACAAAATCTTCTGATTTAAGAATTCCTTCATACAATTAAATTTTTTAATCAGAACGCTAAATAACATTCGAATAATCTGTGTATAACTCATTGGTTGCCGGCACCTATCGAAATTTTTTTTCGTCATGTTTTCGATTTTATTAATTTCTAGACAAAATTGCAATGGAAATTTGGATTTTATGTGCTGCTTAATTCACTCTCGCATGTACTTGTTTTTAGAACGGTGAGCAATGATGCATATTAATACACGGAAAAAGAGTCCTGTAAAATTACTGTAATATATGGTAAAGGCATTTCTGGTAAAAAAAAAAAAAAAAGACCACAATATCTGTAAAAAAAATTTCGTTAAACTCTTCCATTGATCATTTTTCCGTTAATATGGAAACTATTTATTAGAAATTCAGATTTTAAAAATTATAGTTCTTATTACTACAAATTAGTAAAGCATACAAAGATGAAAATTAAATTTAACAGAATAAATAGTTTTGATACCATCTTATTATAATAAAATTACACTCTTTTACTACATTTGCCAAAATTTATCTCATTTTATAAAACCAAATTTTATTGCTATTTTTATCAAAATTACTACTAAAACACTACTGTAATAATTACCGAGCTTTTTATGTTCATGTAAAGCGCGGAACACGGTGAATTTTATAATATTCTTGGAAATTTGATTATAATATTTTCTGTGTAGAAATCTATGTTAAGAGACTAAGATGCATAAATTTTTGATGAGAATTTAGCGAGAAATGCTAAAAATTGTGAAATCACTAAATATTTTTTAGCAAAAGGACGTAAATACACGCTACTGCATATTATTGTCTAAATTGAATTACCTCCACTTTTGATAATTTTTATTTGTACATTACAAACTATAGAATTTATTCAAACTATAAAATATTGCATTTTTGATTCAAATTCATAATTATATATTTTGGGGCATTTAATAGCGTCTTAAAGTTTCGTCAACTACTAAAATGTCGTAAATTATGGAACCTAAAATTTTACATCTAAAGTTAACTGTAAAATATATTAAATATTTTCTTTTCAAAATAAAGGTAAATTCGAGCATTAAAACTACAAATTTCTTAGACCACGTTAACAACTCTACAACAAAGAGTAACTCATAAATTTCAAAATATTTTTTTACTGATCAATAATATGGTTACCTATGTTTGGAGCTTAAGACTTTAAAATATTTTAAAAGATTAATGAGATAGAACTAAATATATATTATTCAATATTGTTATTTTAAAGAAATATTCTTAACCTTCTCAGATAAAATACATTAAAAAAAAATTCATTCTTATAAATTCATTTTAGCTTTTAGCTCAAAATATAGCTACATAAAAAGTATACAAAATATAGATAGAAAATTTCCAAGATTTCAAAAATAAACCTTTTTTAATGTTCCTTAGTGTGAAGAGAATTTTTCGAAATAAATTGAAAATGTATTTAAAGTATGAAATTTCTATTTCTGTTTCATATGTCAGCATGCGAAGAAACTATGACACTGATTCTTAAGAACGGAGAAAATAATTTAAAGGCATAGAGATAGCTATTGAAAAGAATTTCATATATAAAGAATAAAATTAAATTGCCAATTTTCTCCCTGTCGGATTCCTTAAATAAACGCTAAAATTTCGAACCTCCATACATAAAAAGTTTCTTTTTAACGAATTTTCCAAACGATAGTAATTAATTTCATTAAATATGGAGGCATATGTAGATAAATAATTTAATAATAAAGCAATAACTATATATGCCTTTAAATTTTTATAGATCAATTATTTAAAGTTTTATAGATAGCTATTGAAAAGGATTTCAAATATAAAAAAAAATTTAAAGTTAAATTGCCAATTTTCGCCCAGTCGGATTCCTTAAATAAACACTAAAATTTCTAACCTCCATACATAAAGTTTCTCTTTAATAAATTTTTCAAATTGTACTAATTAATTTCATTAAATTTTGAAACCACTGTTACTTATTTTTTATTCAGTTACACTTTAGTTAGCTATATTTCAAATAATTTATTTATCATCAATCGATATAAAGTAATCAAAAATGACTAAAAACACATAGAAAATAAATAACGCATCTATCTCCCTCGTATCTCAAATCAGTAAATTTCGTAATTCTCTGAGCGCTGTAAAATCTATTATGTTTTATTAAAGCCAAAATTTAATAACATAATAAAGCTAACAAGGATTTTTATTATCCTTTATCAAATCATCTTGTTATCCTCATTCTCGACAGCAAAAATAAAAGACCTAACCTTATGAAGTACCGTTTAAACCTTATCTTTATCCGCCATTGCTGTTGAAACAGATAACCCAGACAACTATTTGTTTCACTTTGTCACAAGACGTGAACACTTATCTTAAGTGTCGCCCTAACATTTAGTCGTTGGTTTTTATGAAATTCTACTTTCTTTCTATCAATCTCTGCTTCTAATCACAGGGAAGCAAGTTTAAGAAATGCTTTCCCATTTTATCGTTTATTATGTTTGTTTTCATTTTCTTTAAGGGGTTCTTCTTGTCCTAAAGGCAGCCTGTTCACCACAATCTATTTGGATCATTGGGTAGCTTTCGTTTTTGTCGAGGTTGAATCTTTTTTTTTTCTTTTTTTGCCACCAACTTCTCGATTCCTTTCACTCGTCTTTGAAGCTTTTCCAGGTTGTTAATTTCTTCTTGGAAATCTTTTCTTACATTTCCTTTGATAGAAAGAAAAGGGTTCAGAAAACAGTTTTTTCTTCTTCTTTTCATTGCACGTTTTGCACTGCTTTTTGTGACGAAAAGAAGGCAGAAAGTTTTTATGTGCCTGTATTTCTTGCGGTTATCTCTTACCGTGTAAAAGGGTGAACTCTTTATTTATTTATTATTTTTTTTTTTTGAATCTTTAAAAGAGCAGTTATTCTAGAAATGTTTTTGAAAGAAAAGAACAATAATGGAAATTCTGCACTTGAGTGATTGCGTCTATCAAATTCTTTTTGTTTCAACAATCAAAAAAGCATTTTAAACAAATTTACACTTTCATTTATTTTCATACATTTTTTGAAATATTTTGTTTATTTATAGCTTAATAAATACCTAAAATAGTTATCATATTTTTTTAATTAGTAGGATTTGAGGTTTAAACATCGAGAGCGTGATTATAAATATTACCTTTACAACAATCACCACCGGTTTTTGATTCACAACACTGTTAGTACAACGCATTTTGGAGCATGATAAGATATAATACTGCTTATATTTTTACAATCTTAATTTGCAGCAAAGTTGATCTATCAAACTTCTAATACTTGATTACATGATTATAGTCCAACTTAAGCGGAAATATGATTCAATTTAACACCTTAAAGTTGTAGCAAAGGTGCACTCGTATTAGTATAATTTAACATTAAAGATGTTATGTGAGCGAGAAAAACTTAATTTCGTTTTGCGATTTAAACCTTGTGGTGAAGAAAAAAACACGCATCGCTTAGTTACAATCTAATTTAATTATTGATACTCTTAAACTGTGACCAGAGTGTATCAAGTTGGTATTAAGTTGGTATCTAATTTTGTATTTAGTTGGTATTCAGAATTATTAACTATTAACAAGTTAAAATATTCTTTAATTATTTATTCTAAAAAATATTGTCATTTGACCGTAACGTATCTAGATGGTATTAAGAAAGTGCATCCTGGGAGATAATAAAAAGTTTCTAGAGAAATGAAACTTGAAATTAAATGTCTATATTACCTTACAGTGATATAAGGTTAAAATGTATACACTAAATATTGAATTCTTTCTTATTTTCAAATCCACTTTATTTATTTGCCAGTTTAATCGCATTCAATCATCAACTATTTTCAACAGCAAATTAAAAAAAAAAAATCTGTGGATTCCTGTTCTCTTGGACATTGAGGGAGTACACAGACGTCCTTGCTTAGTAAGTGGAAGACTTGGATCATTTCTCCATTATCACTTCTGAAGTCGTAAATGGAAAGCGCAAACTTTTCACTGAATATTTTAAGGAAACCTTCCATTCCAGACCTTAAGGGTTTTAGAAACCTGCCGTAGTGATATGACTCCAAACAGGACATTTCAAGAACATGACGGTATCTCCAGACAAGGCAACCAGATACTAACCCATATGCAGACATTTCCCCCAAACCTAATTAATGCATGAATACCTGGCCGAGCGGTATCGCCGGCCAAACGCTGTGCAAAGCGTGGAGGTAGCGGGTTCGAATATCGCCGTATCGCTGGATATATTCTTCGTGATGTCCGTCTCTGAATTTTTCTTTTCTAGTTGACAAAGGTTTATAAATCTAAATTGAGCACACAAACTTGCAAATGTATCTAATTTTAATAAACAATAAAGCCAGAATCAGCTGCGAGGCCATTCCAGCTGCAATGTCTCAACTCAGCTCACCACCAGAAGACATCCTTCCCTTACAAAATATTTAGGTGTTTTTGAGGTTTATTTTGAAGTGTTAAGGTTGGTTTGAGGTATAGTTAAAGTATAGAACCAATTTTAAGATATCCACCTCAAAAGGTTTTACAATCAAAAGAGAAGTCGTTATGTTCACACTTGAGGTTGTTTTGAGGTTGTTAGAAATCTTTATTAGAGCAACCAGTTTTGAGAGGGTGTTTTTCAAGGAATTAAATATACTTGAGAAATAAATAATTTTTCCCGATTTCAACTAAAACATTGCTGACCTACAATATTGTTAAAAAACCCTACAAACAAAGCTGACCTACAAAAGTATTTCAACAAAAGTATTGCTGATCTATATATGGGGTAGATTTTATGAGATATAAATGAAGTAGAAATTAAAGTCTAATGATGGATTTATTCATGATGCAAAAATCTGTCGTTTTCTAATAAAGGTGTATTTTTTACACCTGTCAACCAGCCATAAAGCAACCTCAAAAGCACTGCAATTTTTTGAAAAAATAAACGGTGATCAGGCACCGCCAGAACTCGCAAAACCCATTCTTAAAACTTTTGGAAATATTTACCACTTATATGGGCAAGACAACTAAAACAACAACAACAACAATTGCATTCAATAAAATGTTTTTCAGAAACTTGACATAAAAATAAGTAATTTGATTACTTGAAAGTAATTTACTTTGATAGTTTTTATTGCCATTAAAAAGACACAGTTTGTTACCTTTACAAAAATTGTAAAGTAAAATCACATGAGAAAAAGACAATAAAAAGTAACAAAATGAATCGAAATTCTGTTTTAAAATATAAAAAAAAATTCATATCCCAACTCAATCCGTATTCACCCCTATAATATCTTCTTTGTATGATCGTTTTATTTGCATCCCATAAAGAAGTTGAGATTCCAGTAAAAAAGAATATTCTGAGAGTCCTTACCACGTTCTACTGAAAGTTCAAATGCCTTTTTCTTTTAGCAATAAAAATTGCAAGAAATAGTTGAAGTTGGCCGTAAATCGTAGAAAAAAGGCTTTTACCTAGGATGTCATTTGAAATAATCCTGTCTTCATAATCCTTCCCCTATCAGTAAAATTGTATTGGGATGAAATGCGATTTTTTAGTAATAACACTGAGTAAAAATGTATGGTAAAAACTACAAGTATATTGTAAAACATAACGTTCTTTTTTCTCTATGGGAACACCGAAAAGTTCAATAGTTTTAACCGAAATGCTTTTTTTAATAATTTTAGTAGAATTAGCAATAAAATATGGTTTTATAATATCCCATAAAATGTGGTGAATGTAGTAATTTTTCATGACACCTTAGGGAGTGGCGTAAAAACTATTTGTTCAGTTAAATGTAGTTTTTAGTTTTGTATTTTTTACTGAATGTGATAAGAAATATAATTTTGAAAACCAGAATTTCTGGAAATCCGTAACCGTATGAACGGAAAAAATTCTAATTGAATGGTTTAAATACGGTATATTTTGGTTTTTATTTAAAGGATTATGGTTTCTTTTTATCAGAAATGTCATTAGCATACAGTGCGGTAATTTTACCTTTATTCGTTCTTCTTTGACCGATTCAATATTGTAATTAAAATATCTATTATATAGCATACTTAAGATTATTTGTCACCTTTCATAATAAGAAATATTTGACTGTGGTGGACTTTTCATTTTGTTTTGGACATTTATACATCGGATCCTGATCCTGCTTACTTCAACTGCTAAGATGCTAAGTGGTACTGCCAGGGTTTTTGTTCTCAAAATAAATTAGGATGGTATTGTATACATTCGCTTCCCTGTGACAACGACATATTTTATTCTTTGGGTTGGAGTTTTACTGTAATTTTTTCACGTTTCCTGATTTTCTGGTTTTTTCGATGCAAAAGATACGATACTTTTTTTGGTACCAATTAACATGTTTAAAATTACATGTTGTAGACAACAAAAAAAAAATTCATCTCATTATTTAAAATTTTTACTTGATATTTACAACTAGAGCAATTTTCTTATTAACTTTATTTTGAACTCGAATTGAACTTATTAACACTGTAAATGAGCAAATTTTTGTAAGATTGTCAAAGAAAGCAAGTTTGTAACAGGTATTAAAGCGATAAATAAAAAAATTACGTAATCATATTTTAACTAAGCGAGTTTCATTGAGTAAGCATTTTATTTAAACCAACAATGTATCGAGTTGAATTCACTGGTATAAATAATATTTGTCATGTTTCCTTCTTTTTCTTAAATCTGCAATTACAATAAACTCAATACAATATAAAAAATGATAAAACTGTAATAAACGAATAAATAATAAATTTCGACCAATTCACTTATTAATATCGATATTTGTTGGTATTTTAATATTGATTCAAGATTCTTTTGGATTATCGTTATTCTTATTTATTATTATTCCACATCGTTAATCTTCGTTAGAACCTCATTATTTATCGTCTTCCTAACATAATTTCTTGAAACTCAGGTGTACATAGGTAAATTGAAATATACTGAGCATTAGTAAAAAGAAGACTCTGAAACTAGACTCATAAAAATTTTAACCTCAACATCAAAGCTTCTACTCAAGTCAAGCAGTTCTTTAATAATATTATATTAAGAGAGAGAGAATCCATATCTATTTACTCCATTAAACTGTAGAAGCTATTTTGGACTATCAATCATAATTTGCGCCGACAGTGCGCCAACGGCAGTGCATAAAATTAATGAAATGATATAGAAATTTCGTGAAGTGATTAGCTACGGCACAATTTAATCCCCAATAGTCCATTTAGCAGCATCTTTCAAAATTCTAGGGTTCAAACTTTCAGGAGAAAAAAAAAATCTTGATAAGCCGATAAAAACTAAACGAAATTTTAAAAAATGTATAAAATTCATAATATTAAAATTAACTTCGAAAAAATTTAATGCAAGATATCGTTGTAAGGCATTTCTTTAAAATAAATTATAATATTTAATTATTAATTTTATGCTTAAAAGTTTAGATTTCAAATCAAGACTCAAATCATGTTTTTATTTATTTTGAAATATTAAGGAAAACTTTAGCTTTTTGATTTTTTTCATTCTTATTGGCATTTGAGGTGTTTTGATCCATAATACATTTCAAGTTTGCGCAAATTTAATATGGCGCTAAGATAAACCACATTATTGTAAGATCTTTAAACCCAATTGTCTCTTACTATTGTTTTCATTGAAATAATTAAATACCCAGATGAAATGGGAACAAATTTGAGCCATATTATGGATAAAATAAATCTGGTAACACAGCACATTACTTTATGTGTAATAACGCTTATTAGTAAACAAAATTCCCAAATTGTTTTTAAAATAAAAATCATACAAAAAATATACGGAACTTAAACCATCCATTCCTTAATTTTTCCTCCCATATGGTAACGGTTTATTGGAAATTCAAGTTTTCAAAATTATTCTTTTTATTATGACACATTTTGTGAATTAATTATAAAATTGAAAAGTAAATTAGACCAAATAATGGTTTTTATGCCATTCTCTATGGTATAATGATAAAATTACAAAATTTTTTCACTGATTATAAAAGCATATTTTATTGTTATTTTTACCAAAACGCTTCGGTAAAAACTATCGACCTTTTTGGTGTTCCCATAGAGCAAGGGACACAATAAATTTTACCCTATTCTAGCAGTTTCGACCTAACTGTTTTTCTTAGAGGTTTAAGTTACCGATATCAAGTTTCAACTTTAAGGTGAGTTTACTGATAACATGTGCTTAGCAGGTAATGTCAAAAAATAAATAATATTATTTATTTAATATCATAAAGAAAGTGAGGCCATATTTATTTTTGAAATATTATTTTGATAATGAGATTTTTATTTAGGAAATAACTCAAAATGCGCATTTAAGAAAATGGGCACATCTCAAAATGCAAATTTGAGAAAATGGGCACATTTAAAAATATGTACATAGTTTACAAAATGCTAATTAAAGAAACTGAACATTAAAAAACTTACTAAGCTAATTACTTATATATGAAATAAGAGAATTGCGTGGTGCACAAAAGAATTGATATATTACACTAGTATATCATCTATATGTGCAATTATATTTATTTCATTCTACATTATTTACTGCTCAAAATCTGCTTCAGTATTTAAAATTTAATGGCATTATGCATCGTTATAACTTCTAGAATAACGATTCCATTACTACTTTGATTTGAAATCAATTCTACACGATAGTTAGTATTCCACCTTTAGTTTTATATCTTTATTAAAAATATCCACTATCAGTATTTTTAGAACGCTTTTTTTAAATACCTCTGCACTTCAAAATATTTCTTATGCAATTTCCTATCTGAATATTTTTATCATTGAATCACTTTATTGAAATTCATATGCGCATGAAATTTCGTTAGATTCCCTAATTTCAGGTTGCACGCATTTTTTTCTGACATTCTTTTCTGTAAGAAAATTTTTCTCGGATGCCCTCCGGTTATTAAAGCTAGAAATAGGGATGTTTCAGCTTTGATCTTTCTAAACTTTTATTGGAAATTTTTAGAAATAAAATATTTCAGCATAGAAGATGTTTTTTTGTCATTTTTTTCCTTTTAACTTTGCATATACTTGTTATTTATAGATAACTAGATAGGAAAAACCGCCAAATGATCCAAGCAACTTGAAGTTTATTTTACAAAATTAGAATGGTATCGTATTAACATAAGTAAATATATTTATTCCATGTTTCAAGAGCAAACGGATACTGTATCGCTTTATAATTTTTAACATATTTAACACTACGCGAGTAATAAACAAGCATTATTGTCCAAACAAATGTACGTTACATTAAATTCCGTTGTATAAATTTAATAGAAATCACTTGTCATCAGTGACTAAAAATCACTTGTAACCTGATATACAACCAGTTTTTTCTTGTTTGACGATAGGAGAAATTGCTGTAGTTCTTATAGCGTCATTTAAAAATTTTCTCCCCCAAACTTTTCAACTTTATTTTTTTTTTCGAAAGACAAAAGAATTTTTCTCATGGTGTTTGCAGGATTTTGCTTAGTTGAGAATTTCCTGGCCTAGTGGCATCGGTTGCTAAACGCTCTATATAATGGAAGTCGTGGGTTCGAGTCCCTTCGCAACTCTGAATGTATATTTATGAATCCTTTTCCGAGCTTTGCTATCAGTTCTTCAACTTAGCCAAGACCCAATAGCCATCCTTATGTAATTGAGCACACAAGCCAGCATGCAGTTTTGTACCAATAAATTTGGATAGTATTATTCTTTTTTTTTTTTATCGTGTATTTTTAGTATCAACAAAAGATTTCTTCATAGGATTATAGATTTTTCTCGTGTATATTTAATAACATTTTGTTACTGAACGCATTAAAGTATACTTGGTAAACATATAAAGAAAGTATCTGTAATGCTACTAACATTTCTTCAGTATAGTAACCAAGGAAGCCTATGTGTTCTTAGTTAAGGTTAATTCTTTGTAATACTACTTGAAAAAAAATTGCGTGGATTGCTAGAAAAAGTGGGAGAATCCCAGTTTCATTGAGATTTTCTAGTAATACAATTTTTTTTAACAGTGTACACTTTGTGTATGTATAAATAAAAATTAAGAAACGTGAAAATAGCTTAGATTAGGTGAGAGAAAATTTCGTCATTTTTGTGTTGTATTTATGCTGTTTTGTTATATTCATAACATATAGGTATTTTAAGAAAAATAAGAATGCTTTAATAGCTGAAAAGTTGTATCAAATAGCATTAAAACAAGTAATAGTATTAAAAATTTAGCAGCGAAAATTATTTGTAATTCTATGGCATGATAACAGATTCTGTTGTCTGTGGATAACACAATGAGTGAAATAGATTTGTTCAAGTTCAAAACTTCGCAATCGATAAAAACAAGCCGGTATGGGTTAGAGGGTAAAAGTGGCTCCCTCTCCTGCAGAGGAAGTGCCCCAAGTTGAAAACCTGTAGTAGGTTGGCAGACTCATTTACTGCTCCTAGTTCACATCGACCGTAGCAAACGCAAAATATCTTTAGTGATTGACGGATCATGGGTTACAATCTCCTTAATGTTAATCGTGCTAATCCTTTTTCAGTTAATCGTGCAATTTTTCTTTTTATATAACACAAATACGAGTTAGTTCCATCGAAAAGTTTGTCTCACTATTTTAAAAAAAAAGTTCTCTTGTGCTCTTATTTGGAAGCAGAATTACAAGTCTATAATTAGCTGTACAGAAATATATACAAATTAGTCAAAAATCAGTTGTTTAATACCGATAATATAAAACAATAAAAATTAATAAAAAATAAATTTACACATTTTGAAGATGTTTAAAAATGTAAAAAAAAAAAACATGTGTTACAAGTATTTGTTGATGCAATTATGCATTTAACAAGAAGACAAATATATGCTGCTGGTATAAGCCCTTGAACTTTGATATACGTGTAAAATTTTAATTGACTTTGCTTAAAAATTCAACAATGTTTAAATTCAAAATCAAACATTGGATATGTTATTTTTATATCAATAAATCTTTAAATCAATTAATTTATAATGAAATAGGATTGATAAACACTGATTTACACATTTTTCAAAAGTGTTAAAATTGATTAAAAAAATGTATATGTCAAAAGTATTAGTTGTGTATTTTAATTGATATTGCTTCGAAATCCAAAAGATTAATTTAAAAATCAAGCATTGAAGTTATTAATAATAAATCGAAGAGTATTTAAAGTAATTGAATTTTCCTATCATTAACATGCAAAATATGTCTAAAGTCGCACCGCTTAAATCCGAAGAATGTTCATTCTTCGCAAACATTCACGTCAGAATCAACTCAACGTACCTCAAGAATGCTCGAGTCATTTTGCATGTCGCGACCTTAGGGAGAGTAACAAATTCCTCCGCACGACCCGAAGAAAGTTTTCTCTGAAATAGTGTCTATTCTGGAGAAAATTTGCATGATAAGACCTCCACTGAAATGTGTTTCTGGAGGAAAATTGTCAGCAGTGAGGAGGGAAACAGAGTGGAAACTAGAAGCAAATCTGAATTTCTAAATTTTGATCCCTCAGGCCCGATTTAAGGTTTTCCAAAAATATGTATTAGTTCCGCACAATATTCCAGTGTTTATGTTCCCCGAGTTTCTTGAAAAATTTTATTCTTTGATCGACAGTAACAAGGCTGGAATATATCATATTTCAGAAGGGAAAAAAAGAAGAAAAATGCATCATATTTTTGAAAGAAATATGAATTTTTTTGTAAGCAGAATACTTTTTTCTTAAATAAAAAAGATATCGTATGTTATTACGATACGGTTTTGTTGGTCAAGAAACTTTCATGCTATATGTTCTTTTTGAGTTATAATACTTTAGTTAAAGTTTAGCTGAGTTCATATTTTAAAAAAATAAACTTCAGAAAATACTTATTACTTTCCATGACATCCCTACAATTTACATGAAATAAAAGTTTATTTTAATTTTCATTTCTTTTAATTTTATATTCTTTAGCTTTAATATGACCCACATACATTACAAAATAGTATAAAATAAATTATTATATTGATTATTAAGGTATAAATAATACATTTTATGTTATGCTATGCTAGAAATGTAGATGTACGTTGTATCATATTATCGATCACATTTTCTGCAACCTTAATAGCCAAGCTGAAACGCATTATCGTTTAAACTAATTCTTCTTACACTTGATTACGTTAATCTGTGGTATAGCTTAAAAGCATAATTTAAGCAGTTCAACACTAACGGCCAGTGGTCATTTTGAGCGCAAACCAACTTTAAGAGGTTCAAAGTCCTAAAGTAATTGTACCAGCTTACTTGTCTTGCATGAATTTTCCTAATTTTTCAAGATCTTCAGAAGCATTAAAGTAAAATTTCATTTAATCAATGCATTTTAATTTTAATTTAATTAAATTTTGAAACTAAGCTGAAACCAGCGAAAAGTTTCTTCTCTACAAATCACTTCTACAAAGCTTTATTTTACACATAAACGTGCATATTAATAACTAAATTTTTACCTAATACTATTTCAAAGAACTAAATAAATAACTTTTATAAAATTTAAAGATTTATAAAAATAAATTTATGTAATGTATGTAACAAATGAAATAAATAGTTCCCTATTGGATTAATTTAAAAATCGATTTCAGTTTAAATCTTTTTATTCGGGAAATGAATGAATTGTTTGAAGAAAAGTAAGTTTTTAACAAGTGAAACATAGAAATACCATTTCCATCTGTCTTATTCTTGACAGAAGTGATTTAATGTATAAAACAAATTGCGAATTGCTTTTTACTAAAATGGTAAAGTACCCAAACCTCAATTCTTTTATCTTTAAAGATTTTTAAAAGTGTTTTATTTGTTTCTTTTAGCGTTTGAAAGAATTTTTTTAATATTTTTTTTTTCGGAAACTATGAAGTATGTATTTCTTTTTTTTTCATACTGTCTAAACTTTATTCATTCCTGATTCAGTTCAAGTTTCCATTAGCTATAATATTTTATTTTTATAATTTTCGATAACTAATATATAATATATTCCCGAAAAAGTTTCAATAATTTCTGTTTTCATCCTTTAATTTCTTTTTATTATTTGACTAATTTGCGAAAGAATCTTCATAATTTTTTATAAGTTTTTAATAATGAATATTCTAGAATTCTCAGAAACACTTATGTATTTTTAAAAAATAATAATAATTTGATCAGAGAGTTTTTTTTTTTTTTGTTGTTGTAATTTCAGTTCTCTTTTCAGGCAAATTTATTTTTAATTTGTATATCAGTTTTAAACTTTAATATTTTGTTCAAGGACATTTTTTTATTTTTTATTTTTCATTTTTCTGACAAATTTATTATTAAGTCGTTTATCAGTTTTTGATTTAATACCGAAATAACATTTGAAATTTTAGGTAAAGAAAATAAATTCTGTATAAGAAAAGAAGCATGCAAGCTTGTATTTTTACCGAGTGCTTAGCATTTGAGCAAGTTTGTATAGAAATGTTTTCTCAATACACAACTTTCTTTTTGAATAACAAGTAAAAAACCCGTTCCCAGGAAAGAAAACAACGGATGAAAAGACGTCTATACACTGTAAAAAATTCCGGATCGAATTTCAGTAAAGAACACCGGCACTCAGGATCCATTTTACCATCCTTTTTACCATTGCTATTTTTACCAGAGCATCTTTTGCAAAAAAAACCTCTTACACCGTTTTTTTTAGATTAAAATCACTGAATTACTCTAATTAAATAAATATTACAGAAAAGAAATGCGGTTTCAGATCTTGTGTTAAAAATGGATTTTACGAATGATACACCCAAAATGTTTCATCATCACTTAAAAAAAAAAAGAAACTTAATTCTTAAGAAGAGTTAAAAGTATTTAAAACTCTGCATCAAATGTGCTAAAAGGAAGTGCTATGAAGGCTTTTCTATAGGTACTGATAAGAAGAAATGAAACTGTGCATAACTTATATAGTGAAGAAGAATTCGAATTTGAACATCTTCAATTTATTAAAACCAGAAGAAAAAATTTGCATTTTACAATACGATTGAGCTGCGCCATATACTCAGAGCACTTTCCGAATAATAATAAAAGTAATGCATATTACTTTAAATACTTACATTGCCATTGGAGTATATAGTTCTTATAACGTCTATAAATGTTTAGTTTATTTTTTTAACACTAGAAATATCTGAAATGTGCTATAATAAATAAGAGTGAATTAATAGATTTTCACTGTGACTAAGTGGTAAATAGGATTTTCATCATTGTTTAATTTTTTAGAAAATGTTTCTACTCATAAGTAAGGATAACATTCACTAACGGGTTAAAATTAATTAAAGGAAACATGATTGGTTTGATCGTAAAAGTTATTTGCTCAGACTATTTTTTTATTTATTTAAATGATGAGAACCATATTGCAGCATGTCATTCAAGCAGAATCACATCATTTTATAAGCAAGTAAGAGAAAATAATACAAACCGTTTATTCCAAAAAACTAAATTCTTTGTTGCAAGTTCCTCAATTTTTGCGTCATCCTTTATTAATATACATAGAAAAAGGTGAATTCTTATATTAATAATCTAAAAATCAATATATTTACCGTTGATTTTACTTCATATTTATTTTTTATTTTCATTTTATTTTTTTACTGATTTATTTTATTTATTTACTTTTTTTTCAAAAAAATTGCCAAAAATGTTTTTTCCCTTTTTTACCGAATTTATTAAATTAAAAATTTTGTCTGTTACGTCTGTTAAAGAGAATATAAAAAAACATATATAGCACGAAAAAAAGTAAGGAAAACATAAGCAAAACTTGTAATGCGACATATGAATAAAAGATACACTTTACTTTTACTCACTCTGCAACAAGAAATTTATCCCAGAAGTAAATTAAATCATAATAAACAGAAAGGAAAATCTGTCAATAATAAAAATATACACAATGTCATTGCTGGGATCACATTAAAAAATCCTTTTGATTCTAAATTTTAACTCTATTATTGTCAAATAACACAAAAAAGTATTTTAGCGAATAGAAACCAACAGGAATTTATTTTCAACGGTTAAAATTGAAACAAAAGAGTAAAACACTGAGAATTAAAGAATGCATATCTTACTACTTTCTAAGTATTCTCTCTCTGTCCTTCTATCAGCTACCTGTATATTAACTTCAAAATGTACATCATGCCTTTTTTAATCCATACATCATTAGTCATCTTGAATATGTGGCATAATACCAATTGAAGGAAATGCACACAACATAACCCAATGCATCACTTGAAAATTGTAATTAGAACTCTTGAAACACCAATGTCACAAAATGGAGCATTAGGTTTTAAAGTAATCTTTTGACTTCAAAAATTTTAAGAAAAATTTCAAATCTGATGCCTAACCGAGGGTTATATTATTCCTTGAAAAGCTTTTAAGTATTTTAGTCATTCTTTAAAAGCTCGATTTTTAGAAAATTCCATTAAAGCGGGATAAAACTTAACACACTCAAATTTCTTATCAAATTTCCAAAACTCATAAAAAAATAATTATTGAAAGATATGGAACCAAGCTAACTACTAAAAATACTTCAGGATGTAAAATTTGAATACATGAAAAAATAATATTATTCGAACTTTAATTGCTTTCTAAATTTAAACTTCAAGTCCTGTTCCATTTTTGGAACATTGGCATCTAAATGGTTAATAAAACCTTTTACAAAGAGGAGAGAATGTAATTTAATTTAAATTTAATTATGTATATAAATAACTAACATTGTAAGTAAAGTAACTATATTGTTAGTAGACTAATTATATAAGTAGTAACAACTCTTTTCAACGTGAAAATATAAAGCAAATAGAAAAATATTTTTTGTGAAAAAGATATCAAATATTATATTGTTCCCCAATATAAAACATTTGTTTTGTCTCTGAAAATAGTTATTTATTTGTTTAAAAAAAATCACAAATTAAGGCCAATATTTTAGACACATTATGATAGAAAAAAATTGCAATATTGTTATTCAGTAGCTGTCCAAACGGCAACATTCAAGTACAGTATAAATCATCCAAGATAAATTACTTCAGACTTGATACATGACATTACAATTCCAGAAATACTTTAACAAATTTTATTACTATTTAAAATTAATCAAATTTACCAATTTGTCGCGAAAAGTCGCATATAAACAAAACTAGGTCAGATTTTGAACTCAGATCAAAAATCAGATTTTAAAAATTATAAAAATATAAAACTAAAGAGTAAATTCTACCAAATAAATGATTTATCTCTAAGAAATACTTATAAAATTTACCACATTTACCGAATTTATCACTTATTATAAACCCATTTTGTTAATTGTACCAAAATTATTACCTAAGCCGTTTGGTAAAAATTATCGAGCAATTTTGTGATCCCTTAGAGCCAGAAACACGGTATAACAACCACATTCAGGTAGTTTTGATTATATCTTTTTTCTCAGTGTGCAAGTCTGTTATTTTTGTAGATGCATCTTTTTCCTAAACAGTTGATTTTTTAAGAAAGATGCATTTTTGAGCCTAAAGCTATTCAAAAATTAAACGTTTGAATAAAATTAGGAAATAAGTGCACTTAAGTAAGTTTCTGGAAATTTAGTTAATCTATAAAAATTACAAAATGTATAGTTATTTTTGTAAAACAATTCATTTATACTATATACATTTATCAACTCTCGTAGATATATTTATATGTGTGCAGAATTGCATTAGAAATAAACAAGATAAATACTGTAAATAAAATAGCGATAAAAAGATTGTTGTTTCTATCTTTATTAAGCGACCTTGATTCATTCCTGCAATTGCACCTTTCTTTGTATAACAGCATTCTATTTATTTCACTCTTGTTCCTTAAAATTTCACTCCATTTGCTGAATAAAGTCTCATTTATCTAGAATAGCGATTAAGCAGAGAAAAAAGTATAGACTCGTTTCCATCCAGAAAGTAGTCTCGTTTGTCAACGCGAGACCGTCTTACAATCAAACTAGGGAATAAGGGAGGAAAGGAAGATAAAAATCGTCTGATTCGAAGGAAATTGTTTTCTAAGAATAGGGAAATCTGGCGTAAAAGCTCCAAATCGAAATAAATAAATGATATAAATGACTTCCTCTGTTTATATAGATATATCAGTTTTTTTATATATGTGTCATGCAATTCTTCTTTGGAAAATCGTGTGTCTCCATCGTCTTTTGAGATGAACAAAAGGGAAAGTGTTGGTGTGTGAAGAAACCTTATCTGTTAGGCTTAAGAAATGGCCGTTCCTAGAGAATTTCTGTTTATTATTCTTTTCCCTGGGGTAATCCTTAAGTTTAAGTGCGTAACTCTCCAGAAAAGATAATAGTATTTTGTTTCTGAAATACGATTTGTGTTTGCAAAGTTCCTTAACTCATTTAAATCGTTATATTAGGAGGGTAACATCAAAAGAGAGATATCACATTTTTTAGGTACGCAAATACTATTAGCGTTCTGTAAAATATGTATCATTTTAAAGAATGAATATATGTCTATATTAAACATAATTATAAAATCGGTTAAACCGTTTTTATATACTTTCGTCCAGCAAGCTTGTTATGTCCTTGAGAAATCGATGAACCTCATTTTCACCTCACTGTTGGGGCATAATTGTTGTATTGAATTTAAGCCTACTTGAATCAAAATAAACGCTAAAATGATTCGGTAAAACAATGGCAACGCAAACAATGGCATGAAACGACTAAATAGGCATTTAAAAACTTGGGAAGTGTAGTGATAGGCAGGAAAGTGTACATTTTCTTTTAGTTTAGTTTTTAGGACTACCACCAGTCCTCAAAACATTTGGTGAAAGTTGAGTTCTTTGAGGGTTAAAGTTGAGACAAGGTTAGGAGCTGGTTACATTGTCATACAGAAACTATCTTCTGCGAAAATGCATCGGCCAATATATTGGAAAAAATATAAACGTTAAATGTTTAAAATGATGCAGACAATTTAGGAAATAAATTAATTTTTAATTTAAGAAATAAATAGGAATTTTTATTTTTAAGATTATCCTTGTATTGCTAATTCAGAAGAGGATACTAATAACGAATATGTTATACATGTATTTTAGTATATTATTTATTATCTATATTTGCACAAGGAAACATTCTTCATACACAAAATTTAAGTTATCCATAAATATGTATTAAAATATTGGCCAGATAAAAAAAAATTTTAAATTATTAAATATATTTCACAGATCATTTACTTTAATCAAATTTTACTTTCTTTCTTCCAAACGTTAAATATATTTTTAAAAAAAATATGCACCTATCATGCTATTGTTATGCTATAACTAAACACCTATTGCACATATTGTTATGCTCTAAATAAGCATCTAAGTGAAAAATATCAAAATTTGATAAATCGGAGCAGAATGAAATTTGAAGTTCAAAATTCTAGGAAGTTAATACTGAATAAAGCTGGAAGAGCTTTACTCAGTATAAACTTCCATCCAAAACTACAAGAACTCATCTATTATGTCTAAAGTTCTGATTTCAAATCCCGAACAAGGCATGTATGTTCTATCTTTCTCCGTACTATCTGTCCAACGTTAAGTATAACGTTGAGTACAACGTTGAGTACAACGTTGACCGAAAAATAGTGGAAAACAAACTTGCCTTAATACGCCTGAATTGATGAATATCAACCTAGGTGGGCTTTGAAAAAAAATGAAATTAAATTGGAATTTATTAATTCGAAAATAATTGGAATTTCAAAAAATCCATTTCATTTTTATACAAAGAATGCATACTATGTAAATAAAGAGGAATTAATACAGAACACAAAATGGAGATAAATGTATTGCATCACTAATTATTGGTATCGTTTGATTCCGTTTTATATTGTTTGGTCTGTCAGAATTTTCGAATTTTCTGAAAATCAGGAATTACAAACAACTGAAAAGCTTTAAATTTACGGCCCTCTTGATAAAAGATAGCACAGCAGCAAATTTATTACATTGCTGCAAATTTTTTTTAATTCAATTGCCTTCAGTGGTTTCATTGTCATCATTTTTAGTGTTAGAAAATTTAACATGGCAGGTCATTTTAAGATTTTTATACGGTCATTTTAAATAATATAATTTAAGACAATGGAAATATTTAGAGCTCTTTGCAAAAAATTATACTTATTGAAAATGTTTTTTATTAAAAAAAATAATTTAAAAATAATCTAAAATGAACTTGAAATGTTTAAGTAATCATTATAAATCCTCTAGATTTAAAATAGATTTTAATAAAATATAGTAAATCTTATTTTTATTGAAAAGTAAATATTGATTTAGGACGCTGCTTTAAACTTTTTTTTTTAATTTTCACAGAAGAAAGTCATAAATCTCATAAGCTGTTGTTTGCTTCTTAACAATAAAAAATATATTTTTGACGCTAACAGTTTTATATTTCACATTTTCAGACATCAAAATATTGAGGCCGTAAATGCTCAACCAAACTTTCAGTGTGTTATTAAATCTCAGAAAGAAAAACATAGCAGAAAGAAAGTATAACTTGTTTAAACTTGATATTTGTCAGAACACAAGGAAAAGAAAGTTCTACCCAAAAACTCGGATAAGAAGCATACACACTGTCATCATCGTGTTTCTTATGAAAACAGATCAGATTTCGCAAAATTACATTTTGCTTTCTTTGAGCTACATTTCTCTGTTGCAGTTCTTGGCGACATTTTTTGTCTTAAATGCTTTGGAATGACACATATTCGATAACTGTGATTTCCAGAAGTTTCTTAGAAAGAGTTATACTTGAATTGATAGGAGCTTAAGTGCTAATGCATATTTTGTTCTAAGCTAATAGATTTCTCTGAACAAATTTTTATTGTGTAATTAGATTTTTTTTTATTTTACTTTTATAGGTGTTACATATTTCCTAGCAAAATGTTTTTAAATTTATAAATTTATTTTTCCAATCATTCTTAATCCAATTTTAATTAAATTACTTCAATTATATATTTTTATTAGCAATCAATGACAGCTGACATTTAAATTTAATGCAAATGTTTACCTCATTAATTCACTGTTGTGACTAAATCAAATATCAATATCAATTTTAAACTCTTTACTGTTTAAACTGTTAATTTCTATAACTACAGAAAAAGTTTCAGTTACAGGGTTTGATTAATTTTTCACGGTCATTTTGATGACTAAGCTGTAGCAAAATTATTAAAAACTTAATACTAATAACGCGTTGTTGGCTTCGTTTATGGCAATTTTATTTATTGATAAATCGCCAACTATATGCCAAATCATTCAAATATTAACATGAGATATCATGAGGTTGGCTGAATTGGCTTTACTTCTGGCAGTATCTTTTTTCGATAATGATACTGTAATGAATTTCTCCTGTCTTACAAAATTTTGACTAAATAATACTTTTAATATGGATTTTGCTATATGCTAAATTATTCAAATATTAACATGAGATATCATGAGGTTGGCTGAATTGGCTTTACTTCTGACAGTATCTTTTTTCGATAATGATACTGTAATAAATTTCTCCTGTCTTACAAAGTTTTGACTAAATAATACTTTTAATATGGCTTTTGCTATATGCTAAATTATTCAAATATTAACATGAGATATCATGAGGTTGGCTGAATTGGCTTTACTTCTGACAGTATCTTTTTTCAATAATGATACTGTAATGAATTTCTCCTGTCTTACAAAGTTTTGACTAAATAATACTTTTAATATGGCTTTTGACTAAGTAGGTCATGGGGGATTTATCTCCCATGGCCTATTTTGTTTAATATTATTATGCAAAATTTATTATTTCACTTAAAAATTCATATGTATAAAATATTTTTTTAATTTCATATCTCGAGCTCTACAACTGCTACTGAATAAAAGTTTTATTATGATAACGATCATGTTTTCATCATCAACTGTCATTTTAATGACCCTGCTTTCATCATAATCTTCAATTAGTCCTCTACTCCAATCACATCAAACTTTGCTGTGTTAACAAATAAGATTAGCATATTTTGGTTTCAACAATAGATTCAGCGTTCATTAAAGTAATAATAGACACAATGATTTGTAAACCCCATGCTTGCTTTGTTCTCCAATCCCTTGATTAGTTTACAATCCTCTTTGTTTCTTGTTGTAAAGCAGAAATTACATTAAAATAATTAATTACATTTATTACATGCATGAAGAATTATCATTCACCTCCTAAGACCCTTTTTTTTTCTTGAATTTAACTTAGAAAACACAATTATTGACAAAAAAAAGCAGTATTTTAAAAGTAATTTTTTAGGAATATTAATATATAATATTATAGTATTCTTTTAATGAATCTTCAGAAATATTATTTTTATACATTTTGATAATATTCGATAGATTAATTCCACATTTTTTTCTATAAAATTGAAACAAAAGTATATAATCCTATAGATGTTTTTTTTTTCTAATGTAAAAAATAGTACAAATGGTAAACATAAACATGGTAACTTTTTCTGATTATTAATTTTCATAAATTAAATTCTTTGATTTTTCGATGTTTCAATTAGTCATTAGCAAGGCTATATTCATTTAATTGAAACATTCATTTATGAAATTATGATATTATTTAACGAAATTCGTTTAACAATTTTATTCATATGCTGGTACCATTTTTTTACGAAATAATTTTAGAGATTATTAGTAACAATTTCTCCTACTTAATAAGCAATCTCTCTAACACCGAGAAGATGGATTGTGCGAAAGCGATTATTTAGTCTAATTATAATTGATATTAGTATTTAAAGTATAATAAAAGATGAATATAAAAACGCTTAGAAAAATTTTGTTCACATTCATTATAGCCAATTTAGCAAAACAATGAATATTTTCTATTTTTAAGATTTTTTTCGTGGAATTGTGCGCAAACTCTGTAAGCAACTAATTTTGTGCAAAAAGTGGATCAAGTGCTTTCAGCACTTTAAAGCTTACAAATAAATTTTAATGTACTCTCAATGACTGAATTAATTACAAGTATATTTTACCTACACTTCATAATCTAGTGAAAATATTGTTTAAATGCAAAAAAAAAAAAAAAAAAAAGAAACATGATGTACAGCAAAAGTAAAGTTCACTCATATTACTCCAATGCATCCATTTTTTACTTTACAAAATCTATGCACTACTGTTGAGTTACTATATTTTATTCAAGCAAGTACGAATTTCAGAATGCCCTGCACAATTTCATCTTACTCTTCCTTGAAGTAACTACAACACCCTAAATAAATATCAACACTATCACGCACTCTCAAGCATTGTGTTGGTTAGTCTCCATAAAGTTTTAAACGATTTTTTTTCTTTAAAAATGCAATAAAGTACTTTCCGTAGATGATTTTTTGATGCATCTATCCAAGTGACTCCCAACCAGTGCTGCATTCTAGATTTGAGCGTTGGTCGTATCATATTTTAGTCTTGAGTGCATTGCGCATAATATTATATTCAATTAACAAAATACAAAATTAAGATTGTAATGGATTAATTCTTTTATTTTAAAAAGCTCTAAAAAGCGCTTTATTAACCTAAATGAAAATAATTAAAAATTAAATTTGATTTATAGATAATTCAAATGGTGTGCCTATCAATTATTACAAAATTACTTCAAAATTTCTTCGACAGATAGAGCTGTAGTTCTAAATACATTAAAGGCATAGTCTTCATAAATGTTAACTAATTAAAAAAAAGAATCAAAACTGCTTTATATATCCCTATTTACTTTCAACAATGTGCTTTAATCGCAGAATCATACTTTTCTCAGTCAAAAGCACTTCCTATTGGTTAAAAAAAAATTTAGTTGCGCGTTGCTTGCAACGCAGGTAAAAAATGCAGAGTACTAGTGAAAGTACTAGTACTCCTGAGGAATATGCTGTTCTTTTTATCCACAGAATATTTCTAGCGTCAATATATCCCTGAACAGAATATAGCCCTGCTCAACCCATTGTTCAATATACTTGCAAACCAGTCTATCTGTTTTTGCAGAACCTTTGCAGTTTTTTTGCAGGCTCATTGGATATCCATGCATTTTTTAAGCACGTATTTTTCAACCATGTAAGGTAGTATTTGTATACATAGCAATTTAAATGAAATTTTAAAAATATGCAAAATATACATGTAGTCTTCAAAGTGTTCATTTCTAAACATTCCATTCAATCTATACATTGTGATTTACTTTAGCTACATTATAATGCTACATGATAATTACTTTGGTATACATTGCTCATAATTTTGAATTTCAGTTTTTGAAGTCATAGCAGTTTTAAGTCCTTCAATGAACAACTTATTTCTGGCCAATACCTGCTCACAAAAAATAGTTTAAAGGCTTGAATTAACTATTAAGCATCATTAATATAAATATAAAGTATTATGTTACCTGTGTAAGTTCAGTAACTGACGAAGAAAGATTTTTTGGTAAAATTACTGTAATTGAATGATAATAACACTTCTTTAAAACAAAATAATTTTGGTAATCAAAACCAAAATATGTATTATTTAAACCATTCGTTTGGTAATTTTTTTTGTTCACCTGGTTAATAGTTTACCGGAATTACTGGTTTACAAAATTATAGTTATTGTTATCATACCTTTCATAAAAATAAAAAATTGAAAAATAAAACTAACCTAATAAATGATTTTTATGCCATGCTCTAAAGATTTAAATAAATTACTAATTTTTGCCACTTATATTACCCAACAACGTAGTAATAAAACCTTATTTTAGTATTACCGAAAGTCATTACCAAAGCTCTTCAAAAAAATTACAGTGCTTTTTGGTGTTCCCACAGAACCATAAACACGGTAAATTTTCTGGCATATTTTTTTTCTCATTGCATAGTTAAACAAAAATTTGAAACAGTTTGCTTGTTAATATTAACTATTCGCTTTCAATCTTTTACTTCTGCCATATGTATTGCTCAGTTAGTTTCAGCGTTTTGTTGCCATTGCTAATAAAGAAGTTTCATTAGTTTTGTTACAAAATACTAATTAGGTGGGGTATTTTTTTAATCCTACAGATAAGCTTGTGATGTAACACAAATGCTATTTTACCTTTTTAATGCATGTTAATCAATATCATTTGTATTTTAGCACCAACTATTAGTTTATTTTTTAACCATTCCTAATTTAGAAATAAATGTCAATCACCTCGTTCGAATTACGTGTAACTTATTTTTTTTTTTTTCATTTGGAACATTAGAATGAATTCTAAGAAATTCTGACAAGAAAAAAAATGGGATGGGGATGTATTCATAATAGCTGAATTATAAGAACTAGAAATTGATTTAATAAAATAATTCATAGTCCTTAAATATCTCTGACCTTTAACGTAACAGATTAAAACTCCGACTCGTACATTTATGAATGATATAGGGGAGAGTCGGGTAGCCCCGCCCACTTAAGGAATATCGCTTATATTTCTGTATAATATTGAGTAATAATCAATATTTTTGTATGTTTCTATTGTTTTTTCATCTAATTAAATAATGCGAAAAGAATAAACCAAAAAAGAATAGTTTAACTTAAAAAAATAGAAATTTAAAACATTTGACTACTGTATTCAACATAATTTCAAAACTATTGTTTACCATGTTATCAGCTGCATAAATACTTGTAACTTTGTAAATAATCTTTTTTTAATCTAACAATAGATGTCCGATGGCCCATTGACTTGGAAAAATATTCTATACATATGAAATTGACAGTGGGCGGGGGTACCCGACATTCCCCTAATTAGTTTCGTTGAAGCGTGATACACGAAATTCTGCATACTGCTTCCTTGAATTTATTTTTATTAATTATTTTGTATTTTTTAGGTATTTTATTATCTTTCCAATCAAATCCTTTTGTAATGTTTGTGTCTAAGCCTATTTAGTTTTTAGTTAGAATTTTAGTCCAAATAGTATGGAATAAAACTTGTTAAGAACATAAAGGAAAATAGCAGAGAACTAAAGAACTAAATCTAAGAAGAACTATAGGACATCAGCAAAAAAAGCCGAAACTTATCTTAACAGATCGGGAACTGCTTTTACATCCAGAAACTGTTCAAAACAAGGTCTTTGATCCAACGAAACGAATCATTCCTGATTCGTCTAAGAGATTTGAGTTTTTCGCCTAAACTCTCAAGAGAGATGATATTTTCTCTCTTGTGCAAAATGTTATTCCATTGTTTGTTGACGTTAGGGTTGTGTCACTTGTTTGGTTACAAGGATTTAAGGTTATTTCTTTTAGGATAAAGAACAAAATTTCGGACTTGGGAAGTTTTGTATTACCCATGACTCCCTAAAGAATTGTTTCAACCCCTTTCAAATAATAATTTAGAGTTTCAAAGATTCTTAAACTAAGGAATCGTATTTTCAAGTTTTACTTGTTAAAATGCATTTCTAAAGGTGTTAGTTTTTTTTTTTTTTTTACTTCAAAAAAGCGAGACATTTTGTAATAGTTTTCTTTTAGGAGCTAAAATAAAACTGTTTTGGAAATTTATTTAAAATGCATAAATAAATTTATTAGCAAATTACTAAAGTAATACTACTTAAAAGGATTTTATTTAGAGGTTTATTTTTGTCGAAATGTATTGTGATAGACGTGTGTAATATTCTGTATATTTCAACTTTATATAAAACTTTTCATTTGCTAATGTAATGAGTTATGAGGTACTAATTTTTAAATTAGCAATTTAATATGAGTAATGTATTACACGAATTAAATTTTAAGTATATAAAAACACATTGTTTCAATAAACTTATTTTCAGTGTAACAAAAACCATCAAAATGATCGGAAAAATAAACCTTTGGGATGATTAATGTTAAAATATTTTATCATTAGTATTTAAATAACAGCTATAATTTACACAAAAAAACATAATTTTAAATATGTCAAATATATTAGTTCCACTAATATTAAATTTGCTTTAAAATATGATATTGAAAGTTTTTTTTTTAAATTTCTCTTTTCCTTTGATAATTTTTTCTGTGAATTATTCCTTCGGGAAACTAGACTTTTCAATTCAAGCTATGGTAATTAATAATTATAGAACATTTACGAATGGTGCCTTTTAGCTCAACAAATGTCAACGGAAATTAATTGCTTCATTAAAAGTTCTCACATTTTTGGTAATGACTTTTACGAAATTCACTTCGCTAATATGACATTTAGTTTCCTTAGTAAGAAGATATGATGTTGCTTAAAAGGCAAATTGTTTAATAGAAAATTAATCAAAATCTACCTGAAGGTCTCGCTTAATAATGTTATTGAAATTTCGGCTTCTAAATCTATGATAGAATGATGCATGCATATTAAAAAAAAGCATTTTTTTTTTCGATAAGTACCTATATTTTTTTATCAATTGCAATCGTATATGTTTATTTTATCTAAGAACTTCTGAAAGAAAGTATACTAAGTTCACCTGTAGTTGACAAAAATTTTAAGCTTACTTTATAAAAAAATTTACGAAATAAAAATACTAAAGCTTAAAAAATAATCAAACCTAAAACTCATACTCGAGTCAAGGCAATTAAACCACATATCGTGTAAAATAGAAACAAATAAAAGTTTTACCTGATTAAATATTTCTTTCTCTTCAAAAATATTCAAATTGGAAATAAAAATCGAAGCTCAAAAATAAGCATCTATTTTCAAACTTGCCAGATGTGAATGAGAAAAAACAAAAAAGTATTTGAAGTATAAAACGTAACGATGCAAACGAAAAATGGAAAAATAAATATGAGAAACAAATCTAAAAAAAAAAAACCACAGTAGCCGAAAGAGAAAAAAAAGAGGAAAAACAGAACAAGAAAAACCACCGTGAGCCAGAGGAGCAAATTGAGGAAAAATGCATTTCCACATGTTATTGAGAAGTGGTGAAGAACTAATGTCTTTAATAAGAGAATCAGCATCTATATGAATAAAACAAGATTCCAGGGTATCAAGATGAGCAGATGTGACCAGGGTGTAATAATTTCAGCATTGTTGAAATTGAATTTATGCTTAAAATTCCAACAACGTGTATGATGATTCCTCGCCTTTATGATACCTGAAAAATCAATCGTGTTCCTTCAAATCTAAATTTTGAAGCTCGTATAGTTTGTCCGATGGAGCCAAGATCAAACTTATATGCCATGTGATAAATAACCCAGATTTTATCAAAACTAAGATGATCTTTAAGAAATTTAAATTTAATTTTGTTGACAAGACGAAAATTTACTTTAAAACCAAAACGGGAGAGATACTAGCAATTTTATAACGGAAAAAAACGGTAACAAGTTCTTTGTGTGGATTAGAGAATGAAGGGCGTTTGGGTCTAGTGAATTTAGCAAGAGCAGAATCAACTATGGAAGGGGTAAATCCACTGATAGCAGCAAGCGAGCGGAGGAAGTTAAGTTCGGGGTTTAAAGAAGAAGAGTCAAAGCAAAAATTTTGTGTGCGGAAAAAGAAAGTATAAAATGCAGAAATTTTCTGGCAATCAGGATAATTACAATTAACATGAGAGGGCAGAAAGCGAAAAAAAAATTTCGATTAACAGGGGTGGAAACTGTACTGACTCAAATAACTGTTCATTTTAAATAATTGTTCAAGATAACTAACCTGATTTCTTTCGTATTGTGCAATTTTCTTAAGTATTCTGGTGTATTTATAATAAATTTAAACTTGTTAAAAATGTAAAATTTATAAATTGATTATTATAAAAGTTTTTTTTGTATTTGTAGATGATATGATTTAGCACCAATGAAAATAGGTAGGCATTTTTTAAAAAAATCTTTAAAATTTTGAATGTAGTTTTGGATTAATAGACGTACATTGATACAATTTTAATCTTTAAAAGAAATAAAATTCGTTTGAAATTTTTCTACACAATGACAATGTTCAATTTTAAATCATTGTTTAAAATAAATTTTCTTAATGAAGATTATCATAGAATTGTACTTGTACCATAATTTCTTAATTTAAATACGTTTAAAAGAAAATTTTATGATTAATATAAATTTCAAGAAAAAAATGAAATAAATAAATTGTTATAAAAATTCCTCATTAACTGATATATTCCACAGGAGGATATAAATGCCGCAATTTAGATGATGCAGCTGTAGCGAAATATGCATGCTTGTTCGTAAAAAATAGTAATTAATTATAAATAAAGTTTGGAGCCATATTTTTTATTAACATTTAATGCACACTATTAACAAACCCAATATTGTGCCAACATATCATATTGTGCCACAATATGATATCTTGAAACATTCTGCAAAAACCATCTATTCGGATAAATTTACTTTTAAGTTTTATATATTTTAATAATTATGTGGTAATAAGAACAATAATTTTTGAAACCATAATTTCTAAGAAACCATTACCATAAGAACAAAAAATTTACAAAATGCATGGCTTAAATACCGTATGTTTTGGGTTTTATTACCAGAATTATGTTGTTTTTTTTCTCGAGTTTTATGTGATTAACTATTTTATTAGAAATGTCATCACCTTACAGTACGGTAACTTTTCCAGAATTCTTTTCACACTGTAGAGTATTATAAAACAGCTTGGACAAAATTTATAATCGCATATATTTTCGTAAAAAATAGTAAACTTATTTTTGAAAGTTTTATGGTTCTTTACTCCCAAAAATGCGCTGGTAACTGAAGATGGAACATCCAACAGGATACTGTATCACAAGAAGGGACAGTTTATTCATAAGACTTGAATTCAATAGATTCTTTCCGTTTGCTGGATTTTGACGTCTTTAAAAATATCTCTAAAAGGAATAGGGAGAAATATCAGCACGTAAGTTACAGCAAACAGCAGAATGAACAATAGTTTTATTCGAAACTTAAATAAACATATCAAACGAAATTTTTTGTAAAACTCATCAATTCTTTGCTTTTCTTTTAATTTTTATAATAATTATTTTAAAATTAATTTCCATGAATAAAGATCAAAGAAATGACAATATGTTAAAGTAAAAATGCTATCGATTCAAATATTTAAATCAGTTTTATTTTCTTTGCTCCGAATCACACAGAGCTTACTTTAATTCATTTAGTCTATTTAGGTATAAACAAAATTAATGCTTCTCTTGATAAGAAAAACTTAAATTTACGTAACAATATTGTCACATTGAAAATATCTATGATTTTAAACTTTATTCAGATATTTTATGGATTAAGAGAGTTAACGCAGAAATGATTTAATTGTTTTTATAAGTTTATTATGTCTTATTAAGTATTTAACAATTAAGGCTCAAAACATTTCTTGTCATTCTCTAAATGAACAATGCATGTAATACTACTAAAGAATTGCAATGAGGATCAAATATTTTGTTGCCTGTATACGAATACTTGATCTTGCCTAATTTTGAAATTTTTAAATCTGAACTTTAATGAACTGAAGTGAATTTTTTTAAAAAAAGAAGTAACATTTTTGTATAATTTTTGTCAAAATGCAGATGTTTAAAAACGTTAAATATAACAAGAGTTCACGTATATTTTGCGACAAATTGAGAATTTAAGGCACATCATCAGAATTAAACATATATTGGAACTCATGTCTGTGTAGCGTATCTACCACTACATAATTACAATTACAATTCACTAGTATATAAGACATGTTAAATCGACTCTATGTCGGGGTACCTTTTCATAGAAGAAGGCTGACATTGTCGTTAGTTTTATCCCCACATCGGGGACCTTCGGATGTGATTTGTACACGCCTACCTTGGCAGTAACGCCCACTTTGATTTGTACACGCCTACCTTGGCAGTAACGCCCACTTCGATCTGGAAACGCCTACCTCGATGGATGGTCCACATTGCAAAGTTTACTTGCTACTTGTGACTGCAATCCACCTTCTCGCACTGTTGCTACTCAGTCTCGTCTCGATCACACACAACGTCGGCTTGCACACAATCGACTGCTAAAGGCAACACGGTGATCTTAACACAGCTCTCCCGGCTTCGCACAAAACAGCAATGAATCAACTAGTGGCATCCATTCATCGAATTCTATCACGGATTTATTTCTGGTGGGGGAGTACTGTAGCGTATCTACCACTACATAATTGCAATTCATTAGTATACAAGACATGTTAACTCGACTCTATGTCGGGGTACATTTTCATAGATGAAGGTTGACATGGTCGAAATCATCTGACTCCCCCACACCCGAAATATCATCGCATGCTCTTAAAAGAGTTCCCCTATTATGACGTGTACAAAAGCACACACAAAAACCATTCATAATACATCATAATACGAGCCTCTAGCTGCGTATGACGCCATTTCCGATCATGAGTTCCTACGCATTTTTTATCTTGATAATGTTCCTTAACTACCCAAGCCTTTAGTCATAATATTCATCCGGCCCCTTGCTATACATAACATTTTGAAAATTTAACAAAAATTTACTATAAAATACTCATTTAAAAAATAAACTTTAGATTGGAGAGAGAGAGAGAAAACTAATGCAAATTTGAAATCAGCGAAACGAAAGTATTTAAGTTCTGTTCAAAAATTCCATGCAAGATGAAATATAAAAAAAAACTGTTCCCTAGTGTTATTTAAAAATTAGTCTTTTTAATAATTTAAATGCCACCCATCCTATACCAAGAAAAGATAGTTAAAAATTAAACATTATATTTGCTTGAACCTAAAATTAAATTCATGCTAAAACTACACAATTATATATGCAATATTTGTTTGCAGTATTTATATGCTCATATTAAAATATTTATATACAATATAAAAAAATTCTACGCAATATTTGTTTCTAATTCTTCTCATAGACTTTTACTATTTCATTTAGATTCTCATTTTAGTTCGCATCACGTTTAAATAAATAGTAAACAGTGCATTTGGAGACATTTTGAATAAGGATCCAATGTTAAAACTTACTTTTACTTTATAGAATACCCAAAAAAAAAAAAAAAAATAGCGGCGAGACCTATTTAAGACCGAAGTACATAGAGGTTTCTTTATACACGCATCCTTCTTTTTACAAATGCTTCAAAAAGAGATAGAAAAAAAAAAATCCAGAATTTGAAACTGCTGCCTCAATCTTTCAAACTTGATGCCTGGAATTCTTTACAGTAAACTCGATCACTCTGCTTTCTCTAAAAGAAAATGGAAAAAAAAAAAGAATCAAGGAAGAGTAAAAATAAACAGAAAACAGTGAGAAAAAACTTTTGAATGCAAAATGGGAAAAGAAAACTAACTGGAATTCCGGAGTGTATTTGGAACGTGGTTTTCAAGTTTCAGAAAGGTAATACGAACAATAAATCAAGGCGATTGAAATGAAGAGGTCTCTGTTTGCATTGATGCTCGCTGGAATCTTAAACAAGATTTCTTCTTACTTCAGAACTTGCTTTTTTAAGAAACTTAGTTTTTTCTTTAAAGTCTTAAAAAACCAGAATTAAAAATGTTATTCTGGTATATAGAATGCCCCGTAAAGGCGAATTTGGTAGTTGTCTAAAATTATATTTTATTTTATTTTACAACCGGTGTTGAAAGGCCGGCTGACCTTATTTTGTATTTACGAGCATAATTCCGTGTGCATAACTATGCATTCCGTATGCCTAATCCCGTAGCCTTTCCAAAATCATCAATATTTTGAAATAAATTAAATATTCAAATATATTTCTTTAATAAAAACTTCATAGGTAGAGGAATAAGAAAGATAGCGTAATACAGTTTATTCTTAGCTGATGCAATTTTATTTTCAAAGAAAATATTGACAACATATTACAAATTCGTAACACTTCTATTTTATTGAAATTTTGCCTTTACCATCTATCCGAAAATTTCTTGACGTTATAATGCGAATCAACTGTTAGATATTGAATATAAAAAGCTATGAGTATCTCGAGCTGAAGTAAATAATAATGAAATTAAAAAAGAAAGAAAGAAAAAAAGAAATTGATTAAATATTTACATAAATTACACGATAATAAATTAAAATATCTATTGCTTATTAGATAATTTAATTTAAAAGCTTTCTAAATTACAGATTCAAGTAGGAAGTTTTGATTCTAATGTTGTAAATGAAGCTCAATACAGTAGGGGAGAGTGAGGTCAATTGTAAAATATTTTACTTAACTATTTTTAACTAACAAAAAATCCAATATATTATTAGTATTAATTGACAGACGAGTAAAGTAGACTATCCTCTACTAGAAAAAAAAATAAATACCTTATTTCAAATGTTATTATATTAGTTATTAACAATTTTTGACAGTCGTGCACTTGTTACAATTGTCCCCACTTGCGGGGTCAATTGTAACAGTTCATAAATTCAACTAAAACATAGTTAATTACACATATTGTCATAGTTGTGATATATTTTTTTATTGATCAAAATAGTAGTGATATTTTAGGAGTAAAAATAATAATGAGCCGAGACCTAAAGGGTTAAACTTTTAACTTTAAGGGGTTAAAAATTTAAATTTATGCTGTGAAAGGTGACAAATAAAATAATGCGCATGCAACATAATATAAATGATATAGGAAACTACTGGTGGTTCTTAAAGAGTTAAGTAATGGTTTGTAAACATAAGATTATTTATTTTCAGCTGTTACATTCGTCCCTTTACTTATTGTTACAATCGTCCCCAAGACGCCATTTCAGCTTCATTTGTTAAAAACAATGCTAGTTAATTAACAAAACTAATCTTTTATTTTGAAATGTTAATTAAGGTGTCCACTTACATAATCGGTTAATAATTTTTATTTGTTTAAACAAAATTACTTTGTTACAATATAATATTCTAATACCAAAAAAAAAAAAAAAATACTTACGTAGCGTGAAAATATCTTTTGTGATGTAACTCTTTCAAAAGTGCATAAGAATGGTTGCCAGCAGGAGTGTACATGTAGATTTATTAAATACACCTTGTGCGCCACCTAGGAACCAAATCTAGAACCCGACACTCGAAAGTTTTGCTCTTTAACAATCGTACCCTATTACAATTGACCCCACTCTCCCCTATATTCTTACCAGAAACAAGAGAAGACTTTAAACAAAGAGCTATGGCCTAAAAAATTACAAAATATATATCGCTAGAAAATTTCTTAAAAAAAAATTTAAAAAGAAAAATCTATAATGGAAAAGAAAGAAATGAATATCATTTTCTTTTTTGCAAGAAATATTTTACTTTGTTTTTTTTTTTAGGATTAGCTAAGAAAAAAAACTAACATTTTAGTTAACTTCTATCACCAAACACTTTTGGGAATAGGAACATAATTGTTATGTGTTTTTGTGGTATACGGACACTTACTATTCTGTGGTTAGACTTTTTTCTCTTCGAAAACTGGTGAATTAACAGCAAACGTAAGTTATTGAAAACGCATCCAAATACTAAAATATTATTTTAATAAAAGTAAATTTACAAAGTAAATTATTTATATTTGAATTTAAAAAATACGCATATTCTCTAACATGGTAGGAAAAACGGAGCATGGACTTTAAATTTCGTTAATATTTCACGTGACGGAATTAAATTAAACGAATTTTTGAACATCTAATACAGAAGTGAATGCTAATATTCGTAATATTCGAAACTCAGCAACACTATTACACTATTCTAAGGTATTTCGTTTCGTTACCTGGATATTAGTTAAAAATATTACTATAGGAGCTAACATTTAGCAGATTTTCTAAGTGAAAAGTTAAGCTATGGATAGGAAGATTTGCAAATGTTCCTCGAAATACAGTTATTCCAAGAATTCTGAATAGTTTGAAGTGTTACAAATTAATCTTCTCTTAGGAGAGGAATTTCTTTAGAGTAATCGAAAGGAAATTGCTGAATATAACTTTCTGAAATTCGGCTCATAATCTATTAAGCTGACAGTTTAAGAAATGTTTAAGGGATTTCTATAAGAAAATAATTCAGATTTATTGAACACAGATCAGATATATTACATTTAATAAAATGTAAATACGTCATTAATAAAACTTGTTATTTCACTTTTTTTAATAATAATTGATACGCACTTAAGTATTTCCCCAACTGGTTCATAACTAATATATAAAGTGAACTAACTGAACTTCCTTAACAAAGCATCGGGATAACTTAGACAGAATCACCTGTGCTTCGACTATTATCGAAACAAAATTTTCTTTAAAAATAATTTGAATGAAAAGAGTACAAGTTTCTAATGTAATATAAAAAAATCCAACAAATAAGTTTTTTTAAAAAAATTTAAAATAATTTTCTGTTTTTCCTAATAACTTTTCTCTCGTAGCATTTTATTTATTTATTTATTTATTTTCCTTATGCTTCTTTGGATTTATAATACTCTGAGAATAAAAGTATAGTCAAAACTACCACAATATCGTCAATTTTGCCCTGCTTTAAGTTCTGGGAAAACACTAAAAAGTTCCGTAATTTTTTTCGAAGCGTTGCGGATATGATTTTCGATAAAACTGCAATAAAATTTGTTTTGTTAATATTTGATAAAAGTTTGCAAATGTGGTAACATTTAGTAATTTTATGATGATATCTTAGATTATGTCATTAAAACATTAAGTTGGTTAAAGTAACAGTTTTGTATTTTCTTTACTAAATGTGTTGTGATAAGAGCTATAATTTTGAAAAGTAGAAATTCTTAGAAGAGCTATAATTTCTAAATTTTTATTTTTTGCTTACTAATTAATAAAGGAAGATTATTGAGCTTTTGATTTTTTTCATAAACTCAATTATATATAATTTTACTGTAAAATTTGCTAGTTTTTCCGGTGATGGAAGATCTATTTTTTAATAATAATGAAAACTCAAAGCATTAGTTCTAAAATATAGTATGCAAATTAGCAGAGAAATGACAGTTACAATAAAACTTATAATATTTATATCATATCGGTCCACGTCAATATAGTGATAATAACGTAGTTATGAAATAAAAGGTAACAGATTTAGTGAAACAAAATTTAATCTAATGTTGAACAAATGAATCTAATGTAAAGAATGTTAGTAGAAAGTTGAAAATAATTTCAACTTCAAATATTAAAACTAAAATTGAATTTTAAAAAAAAGAATGCCTACTGCTTCTATTTTAAATATAATAAAAGTATAAAAATCATCGAGAATTTTAAATGTGCATTTTTATTTTACAGCAACCAAAAATTTAAAAAAAATATTAAATGTATGTTGAATGTATAAATTAGTGGTAAGATACAAATTTGTGGAGATGGCATATAGTTTAAATAGCAAAAACTAAATAAAAATAACTGCCTATGGCTCTTTATCTAAATATAATAAAAAGTATTGAAAGTATCTTTAAAAAAATTCTGATTTAAAAACAACCTGGAATAAAACGCATTATACGCAAAGGCTCAGTTTATTAAATATGAGTTAATAAAAAATTTGCTTAACATTTAATGTTCATCGTTTTTCTCTCTTTCAGAACTTGTTACATGCGGCTCGTTTGATAGTTAAAATGGTATTAAGGTAAATGGTTAAAATTCAAAATAGTGAAATTTTTAAATTTTTGTTGTTACAAATAATTCAAAAGTTTCTGCTGACTTGTATCATATATAAAAGAGCTTTTTTTTTTTTTAAACTTTCACTTCAAAGCCATCCATGCAAAATTCGTCATTCAATATTCAAAACTAGCGATGCAAAAGTTGCTGGAATTTCGGTAAGTTTTCAAACTGACATTATGCCATGACTCGCAAGCCAGAAGGGGTCTGGAAAAAACGTTCAAAATAAAAGAAGGAGTGGGGGGGGGTGCGTAAAACTCACTCTACGTTCCCATCTTCCAGAACTCACATTTAAAGCTCGTTTTCTGCTCGACTGAGTCATTGATTCAATAATTTGGGAAAACGGGGCGGCACCCGTTGTGACATTTTCACCGAAGGTAATACTCATACCTTTTAGTGTCGGTGCGCCGGTTTTCTTGGAGAAGTTTTGCCAGCGATTTTGTGTCATATTCATAACGAGAAGTTATGACAGCTTGCTACTTTTCGATTACCAGGGAACCCAAAAACGAACGTTATATACATATTTTTTGACGTTAAGAGATTAAAAGTGTCTTCGATCTGCTCCTGAATGTAAACATCAGAGTTAGTTATTGAATTTTCGAGTTTTTACGCATTTTCGAATCTTCTTTTACGGAACCTTATTTCCTGTCGATTATTAAATGCTGGATTTAGAGCGCTTGGGGTAGTCTTTTAGTTCATTGTATCCCTCTCAATATATAGGTGAAATGCTAAGCATTGATATTATATTTTTAAAAAAAAGAACACGTATATTTATTAAAATATGTCTGCATTCCTTACACCCATTGCACTTGTAGAGTAATTATTTCTTGTCTTTAAGGAAACTTTAAGAAATAAATATAGATATTTATTTTATATATCATCATTTTTGTAGAAAAATTAATAATTTAGACAAATATGTTTTTTGAATAAATGTGTATAAGTAATATACACCGAAGAGCCATTACATTATGACAACCCTCCACCTATAACAATGGGCTCGCCCAGGAGCAATGTTTTCATGGGGCTCATTAGGACCCATAATCCTCATAGAACAATCACTGACGTCTGAAAGCTACTTGAACATAGTTGCAGACCAGGTTCACCCATTCATGGCAACAGTTTTTCCTGCGGGGAATGTTTACCAACAGGATAATGCACCATGTCATAAGGGTTGAATCGTCATGGATTGGTTCGAGGAACATTCCAGTGACTTTCAATTCATATATTGGCCCCCAAATTCACCTGACCTTAATCCAATAGAGCATTTGTGGGCCTATTTGGAAAACCACATTCGTGCTGCCACGCCGCTTGGTACCAGATACCTCAGACTACCAATCAGCACCTTATGGAATCAATGCCACGGCGGGTGCTAGCAGTTTTGAGGGCTAAAGGTGGTCCTACATGTTATTAGCAGGGTGGTCATAATGTAATGGCTCTTTGGTGTATACTGTGAAGGTGATGTTGAAGGAAATGTATTATAAATAAATTGATACTTTTTTTAAAAAACCTTCTCACTGTTAGCCTGATTGCAAGGAAACTCTAACCCATGATTCGTTTACCACTGAGGATATTTTCACGTTAGCACTGCATTCAGTGCGAGCCGGATGCGGAATTCATATCAACCGCCAGGGCTGGGATAGCATCAGGTTTACCTCATTGGATATCGAGCGCTCTTTCTCCTGAGCAATACTGCGGCAAATTTACGCATTTGACATCGGGTGTAACAAAATAGACCCACAATTTAAACCAATTAAAGAAGAATGGAAAATGCAAAAATAAATATGTTTGTCCTATGCTTAGGAAACCAGATAGTTTGACGCACAACATTTCAAAATAATTGACTAATTTCAATAACAGATGGAGCTGTTACGAAAAACTAGAAAACTGAGTATTCTGCTGTATGCCAGACCATTTCAACTGAAATATTAACACGAGAAGACTGTTTATTTTACCCTCAAATTGTGTCACATTATCGCTACAAATTGTGTTTTTGTTTTCTTGAAAATATTATTTAATTTGTCTGTTAACATTATTTTATAGCTTTGATGACATTACCTTGTTTCCTAAGCAAATGCATCAAATCGTACATTTCTACCTCTTCCATGTTTCCTCCAACAGACATTTCTTATCGTCCGTCTTTTTTGAGATATCCGGTTTCACAAAGTGATTGGATTATTTTATATTTTCAATAAATACCAAAGGATGTAAAATCATTTTACTAGATACTGTAACAAAAACACTATAAAACCACTAAATGCGCAGAAATAAATGCATTTATTTATTTTTGGAAAACCTTTCTATAGACGACTATAACTTTTTTTTAAAATAGGACAGGACGTTGTACAAGAAATTATATTATAACTAAAAAAAAAAAAATGATTCAGTTAAGAGTAACATTGTATCATTTGTTTTCTTTTAATGGAAAAATCCGATTGAAAGAAATGTATGTGAACTAAAAAAATTTCTGATTTTATTTGTATGTTTTTATTTTCTATCATTTCAAATTTGTTGCATTTCTCCTTAAATTTAAGTATGTTTCTTTTTAACATCTGATCATATGAATACTAAAAATATGCATTATAAACTGAGGAAAAGTGGAATATAAACAAAATCTAAAAGTGAAAGAGAAACTTTTCGATATCCGTATTCACGAATATTTTTTTTCATTTTTAAGTATAGCTAAAAATATTTTTACCGATACCAGAGCTCCATTTTTTAGCTTCTTCGCTTCGTGAATTTTAACTTTTGAAAGCGTATAAAATGTATAACATTCATAGAATAAAATGAAAATCTTCAAAACATTTGTATGGACTAGATTACTTTATAAATACAGTTTTTTCTCTCGATTGCAGGAATAGAAGTTCAGATAACATCACAGTAATAGGTCATAAATATGTTAGTTTAAAGTTAATTAAATTTACGTTATTCAGAGACTTGTGGTTCTAGTTTTACTGAATAAATAGCAAACGAATTTCAAATGTCATGTGGCAGAGAAAAAAAATAATAATTGCAGAGAAAAATAATAATAATTTGAAATTTTACTAACATATAGCGCTGAAACGAAATAAAGAGAAGGTAACTGTCCAAAAAATGAAAGAATGATATAGATGATTTACACTACTGTGTGTTCTGTGTGAATAATTTGCAGAACAACAATATGCTGAAACCCTGTCATCACGTTATCAATATTCTCACACAACATATCAATAGAAATGAAAGAGACTTGGCAGTTTTCCAAATCATCTTTACATATGTCTTATAAGATGTTTGAAAAAACCACGCAACCTGAACCGTGTAAACCCTAAGGACGATGCTAACCAGGTAAATTTGAGAAACAATGGAAGACCATACCCTTAAATTTCGTCTTAAGAAACATGAAAGATAAGTTCAAAATCAGGATAATAAATGATCTTACTTCACCCTACATATGTTGGAATTCTAATCACAGGTTTGAGCTTTCTTCTTCAAAAAGCAATAAACGATAGTCGTCATCTATTGAGCTTGATTTCTGGGAGACTTTCTACATTTCAAAAATTTCTAATAATTTTGTAAATAATCTTTCCAGTATCCCATATTTTCCCAATGATTGGAAATATATTCTAATTTAATCTTTTGCACCCTGCGGTTCTCGTAAACCTCCTATCACATTTTTATTATAACCCTTCATTTATTTTATCTTTTTATAGTTTGTTTCTTTGTTTCTATTGATTAAACCACTAAGCAAGCATTTATCTCCATACTTTTCTTCTGTCATATTTTGATCATGTCACACAGGAAGGGGAAAATAACTATGGAAAGTCTATTCCATGCATTTTGGATTTTGTTTTAATCTCTTAATACATATTGTAATCCTACCAGATGAATTTTCGTAAGTTGTAAGATTGTTTATAAACAGGGAAAGCAACTTTTCCCTGTTTATAAACAATGTGGTTGCTATAAACAACACAATTTTTATACGCAAAATAACCTTTCTAATCGTATTGAGTGCCAAATGCTTCATCGTTTTATTTCCTATCGCAAACATCAGCATTATTTTCACGCAGTCATTAGCCATTGAACTGCGGTCATCTTCGATTTTTCCTGACTAAAAAACGAACTCTCGTATCCCTAATAAATGATTTGTTTGTCTATATTTAATTTTATGATTTGTTTTCTTGTATATTCAGTGTTACACGACAAAAAATTTGTCCAGGAACAAATATATCAATATATCAGTGTAAGATAAAGGGTTTGAGAGTATGTGTGTTCCTTTCATAACTCCACAACCATTTGTACCTGGGATCGTGAAATTTAGGCACAGCGTAAAGGGCAAATTTCAGCCCCTATTCTGAGATCATTAAAAAAATTAAACTAGTCTGTTCAAGAGAGACGTTCAAAAAATTATATTTTGTCATTGGTTTAGCTTCAGTCATTGTTATAAACTCCTCTGTTAACAATTCTGTTTTTTTGTTATTTCATATTTAGAAAATAATATCATGGGCGCTCATAGGGGAAGTGCCGAAGGGGCCCGGGCCCCTCCCTAGAAATTATATGCGTAATGAAACATATGCGTATTTGATCAATCATGTATAATTAAAAGTGAAATTAATTTTAATTAATTAGTTATTCAGCTAATTAAGTTAAAAATATTCAAATAGATAAAATTTCCTCTCATTAATTTTTTAATTCATTAAGCTATTTTCTTTCTTTTTTAGTCATTTTCTTTCATGAGCCCCCCCTAAACTCAAACATATGGGCGCCCCTGGATAATATCTATTATGTGTTCTAGGTAGTTTTTAGGTATGTTAGGCTAAAGGTTGGAAGGTAGGTATGCTTCTTAGGTTTGCTAAAAACACGTTTTTTAAGATTTAACTATATTTTATTTGTTATATTACAAAAGGTCAATGGCCAACGTGGATAGCAAGTAAGGGTGAAATCAATGAATCAATATTTCTAAAGAAACCACATATCTTCTGAACAACTTCTGTCTTCTTCTGAAACCACATGTTAATTTTGGTTGTAGCACGCTTTCTATAAAATAATATTACTAAATTTCGATAAAAAAAAACTAAAATTATAAAAAAATATTTTAATGCCAACGGTAATTGCAATAAAAAGTAAGTTCTATACTAAAAAGTAAAATCAATGGAGAAAAAGCACTTATTCATTTCAAAGGACTGTAAAATAACGCAAGGTCATGATTAAAGCCAATGATGCTTAACTAGAAGCTGATCTAGATCGATAACTTAATCGTTACGATGTTGTAGTTCATTTACGTCGCACTAGAGCTACACAATGGGCTATTGGCGACGGTCTGGGAAACATCCCTGAGGATGATCCGAAGACATGCCATCACAATTTCGATCGTCTGCAGAGGGGATGCCCCCCCCCCCTGCTTCAGTAGCCCGACGACCAGCACGCGAAGTCAAATGCCTCACACGCTCGGTCCCTACGCAGACTGATCCAAGTGGTCACCCACCCGCACACTGACCGCAGCCAGTGATGCTTGACTTCGGTGATCTGCTGGGAACCGTGTCTTAACGATCAGTCCACTGCGGGACTAATTGTTACGAATGAGGCTGTATCAATATACTAGAATGGCTTATCCAATGCTGCTTCTACTAGGTTTATAACGGCCTTCATGTAAAAAATAACCACACAATCAAACTGGAACTAATGACTAAACATGGCAGACAATTATGCTATTAATTAATGTTATTCGTAAGCTATAATGTGATTAATACAGTTATATTTTATGTTAGCAAGTCTTGTTAAATATTAATGTCAATAATACTTTAATAATGTAATACTCTGTGTACTGTAGTATTATAAAACTCTAAAACGGTTTAATACTCTATTGCCGTAACTGAATAAATCATAATTCTTCCGTCTTAGTCCCATCATTTATATTCATTCCAATGTTTATTTAATGTCACTAACCACCTTTTTTCCAGCAATCTTAGACAGACGGGCTTTAGTGGGTCTGTAGGGTTGGAGGATTTTGCACTAAGCGCACGGGACCGCACACACGGCTTCTGGGTGCTAGCTAGTGGTGTCCCTGCCCGATGGACCCGAGTTCTTTAGACCCCTGGAGTGTTGGGGAGGATTTGATTAAGCAGTGGCCCTCACGAAGTCGCAAACCAGCTTCGCGGGTCAGCTGGCCACCTATGACCACCACCACGTAGGCGAGAACTACACTTAGTTTATTTTATCTGGTTCCAATTCTTACTCATTAGTTTTCGATAGATTTAGACAAAACTGTTTTATGGAATGTGATATTTGCTTTAAAAAATAAAATAAGATTTATCATGTTCAAAAATTTATACCTGTAGATTTAACTTTAAATAATCCCATAAGAATTTAAAAACTAAACGCTTTATATTACATAAGTTAGAAATGTTCTTTAAAATAATTTGTGCATCATTACTTCAATATTGTAAGGATGAAATCAATGAAAACATTTAAAATAATAAAGAGAATTTGAAATAAATATTGTTTTATTAAAAGATAAATATTGTATTATATTTAATAAGTTCAAAGACATAGTACCATTCTTGACAATATCAAAAATCAGTTGACCAATTCAAGGCTGCAAATAATGCTTAATATTTTATCTTCATAAGGCCTAGACCATCGTACATACAAAACAAATGACTGAACTTTTCTTCTAGACGAAGACATAACAAATATACTGTAAAAACAAAGTTTTTCACCACAATTTCAAGTTCTTCACTTCAATCAAATAAAATCCTAAATATGAGATCGCTTGTAATTTTATTTTGTTGCCACAGCAAAAAGGCCAAGTTTCTTAAACTAGCCCTTGATTCTCACAGTGGATCTGAATGAGACTGGATCATTCCATTTATTTCAAAGGTGGGGAAAGTAGAATTTACTGCGCATGCGTCGGAATTTACTTTCATACGTAGTATTTTCAATAACATGTATGGCAAGTATTGTTTAACTTAAAATAGGGTAGTGGTATTTTTCGTAGTATTTTTTTCAAAGTGTTGTATTTAAGCTTTTTTTTTTAAATAAATTTTTATATCTGTTACCGACAAAGTATGATATCCGGCATTATATATAATGCCTAAAACTAGCCGGCAAAGTATGAAATGATTTATATTTCACACATTGCCTAGGCATTATATATAATGTCAGATGTTATTTAGGCAAAGTATGAAGTGAACGTCCTGATGAGGTTATTAAGTAAATGATGTGCATGTTACTGTGAATGACCGAAATCGGTGGTTGTTGACTTTCACCGGTGAATGTTGACAATCACATAGTCGCTTTGGTGAATGCCCGAAATATTTATCACATCCGATTTGATATTAATTTATTCGTGGATATAATTACATTTATTCGATATTTTAATACTTACTGACGATAGATAAGAAGAAACATCAGTGTTTGGAGTATCGGGCAAATGTAAACCGGGCAGTAGCCGTTGACCCTAAGAAAACATCAGTGTAGGGTATACCGGGCAAATGTATACCGGGCAGTGGCCCTTGACCCTAAAAAAACATCAGTGTAGGGTATACCGGGCAAATGTATACCGGGCAGTGGCCCTTGACCTTAAAAACATCAGTGTAGGGTAAACCGGGCAAATGTATACCGGGCAGTGGCCCTCGACCTTAAAAAAACATCAGTGTAGGGTATACCGGGCAAATGTATACCGGGCAGTGGCCCTTGACCTTAAAAAAACATCAGTGTAGGGTATACCGGGCAAATGTATAACGGGAAGTGGCCCTTGACCTTAAAAAGACATCAGTGTAGGGTATACCGGGCAAATGTATACCAGGCAGGGTAATTCTATACTATGATTAATCTTTCTAGATTTTACTTAGATTTTCTTACCTCAACTTCATAAAAATACGTGAAGAGATATAAAAAAATATTTCAGACACTATATGAAATCAGTTACGATTTAAAAAAATGTAATCAGAGTGTAAAAAATATTATCTTTAAAAACATCCGATTAATTTAAAACTTATTAGAAATGTATAAGTTAATGTATAAATAAATCCAAATTGGTAAATGACGCCATGCTTTTAATTTTAAAAATCTGCTTGCAGCCTATTATGCAAACTGTTACAATCATATTCAGCCACGCTTAATTAATTTAGGTAATTAGTAATACTAGTACTGTGGTAATACTTGATGTTTTATTAGGTAACAAATAAACTAAAGTAGGTACCAAGGTATCTATATATGAACTATGGTATCATGGATTTTTCAGCTCCCGGAAGATATCGGAAAATACTGATTGATTGTGGTAAATCTCGACTATTATGAATTGGCAATAGCATCATGCTAAATAATACTAGTTAAAGTTAACTTTTATTTTGATGTATTAAACTTCTAAATACGTATTTTATCTTATCCGATATCGTAAAGCTACGGAGAAGAACATCAAATAATAATAAAAAGAAATTAGATGTATATTTACTGACAAGTTTTATGCATGTTTTCATGGTGCTGATTAGTATAGATTTACTAATTATTGACTGATTTTTTTTTAACTCTGCTCACTTAGTTTATGGTATTTAAAAAACGCATAAATACAATTACAATTATTTTAGGTATATATGGCAGCATAGATGAAATACTTTTTCCGTATACATTTGAAAATTTTGAGTAGTTTATTAATTCTCATTTAAAGAATCTAAAGAAGTTTAGATATTTAAAGAAAATGAAATTTAAATATCTTAATTATAATAAAAAACTACTATCTATCATAGATGTGATTGAAAATAATGTATCAAACATAGATTTGTAGTTAATTCAGTTTCTTGTATTTATATCGTATCGATAAAATGAACTATATTCTCAGATTCTCCCCGATATTCGATTGAGTTGCATTCCTCGCTTATCGTTCTTATCTGTTAGATTTAGCTTCGAAATTACGGACTGTTGTATAAGATTCGTTGGTATTGATTCGATGGTAGTTCAATAAGGAAACGTGTATTGTGCTATATATAATACAATACGAAGCATATATTTGTTGTGAAATATTTTTCCATAAAAAGTTAAATAATAGTATCAATTATGTGTACATGAAAATGATTCGGATAATAATATGATAGGAACAATGAAATCTTCTTTAATAACTTCAAAAAAATAGTGAGAATTTCATTTTCGAAAGGGAATTTGCGTGTGTTACCAGTTAAATAAATGCTTCCGATAAAATTTCCTCGCGGTTTAAAAATTGATTAATTGAGCTTATTTATATAGTTGAATTTGTTTTTATTCTTGATACTTGTGGTTGACATTTACAATGATAAGATGCTTAAATTTGAAAGTAAACTAATAGTAAAAAGAACTTATGAAGCTTTATGCTTGCCATTCAGATATAAATTGCAATCTAGTGCATTTATTACTAAGCAAAATTGTAAGTCAAACAAGGAATATGCATATAAAACTTAAATTTAAGATGTATTACTTAAACTTATGTTCATTAAAAACTCATTTTTTCTCAATACGATTTATTTATTTAGTAAACTTGTAAATTGCCTACCTCTTTGCGACTCTGTTGTTTTTTTTAGCTTTTAGGAAATCCTATAATGCAAAAGTTTTTAAAAATTTATGTAAAACTATTAATAATCCACTTAAAATCCATGAATTTTCACAAAATCTCATTAGAGGACTTGGTACTGCAAGATAAACGTTTCAAAGCAAATTCTGTTTCAACTCTGTAACTTATTTAAAATTCAAAGTATAGAAAAAGAGAGTTCAAGCAAACCTAGAGTAGGAGTTGAAGCTTTAGTTTATTTTAAAGTAACAAAATGCAAACAAATTATTGCAGAAGAACTTTCACTTTGCGTAATCCTAAGTTATCTTCTCATAATTTATTTTCATTTCAATATTGGAAATACTGAATGCTGAAAACTTCTGTTTAGTATTTGAAAATTCTTGACTTTGTCTGAACTTTAAAGTTTAAATTACTTATGGAGGTGAAGGAGAATTTGCGACGAACAGTTTCTCCCATGGCATGGCATCCTCGTAAACACCTGTTTTAAAAATGTAAAAATTTATTTGTATCAATTTTTATTTACCTTCTTGCCCATGTAATATTATAGGAAAATATATGAGAACCCTTGCCCATATATTTTATCACTTATTAATTTTGTGGAATAGTTTTTGCTTATTTTGCATTAAAGAGTATATCATTGAGATTGGTAACGGAGTTTTAATAAATTATTTAAGGTGTTTTTAACTTATGTCGAAGTTCATCGATGCAGCAAATGTTAGCTTTCTATAAATAAAAAAGATACATAAGACCTTAAAATTTGCTAACTAAAATCTATAAAAGGTATTTTAGTGAATAAAATGAAACAAAAATATTAATAAGTACTATAATAAATAAAAAAACATGGTATCTAGGACCCCTTAGTAGCCATTTCGCCTTACAACACATTGTGTCCGAAATTCAAATTGAACCACTTAAGTAGCCTAAGAAGCTTATTGTATTTCCTGACCTTCTTGGCAAACCTCTCTCGGGCACTATGCCTCCTTAGGGATTGGTACATTTGTGCTAAAATATCTGTGCCACGCCAAAGATGTTACTCTCTCGGATCTTTTCCTGCCAAGTACAAGGAGGGCAAAAGCCAATAAAAGCGAATCTTGTTCTAGTTCCCTGGAGGACAGAATTTATGACCGCTAGTAAAAAGCCTCGGAAGATTATCGACTATCTCTCTCGTCCGACAAGATAGAAACCCTTTGAGACAAACTCTTAAACGGCTCCAAATATTGAGTGGTGGCTACATCCTATGAGCCAGAAAAGGAAATTAGCCGGAGGATATGGGGGAATTTATAAGCCCTCTGTGAAAATGGGATTAGAAAGCTTGGATTGAAATATAAGTGTAATAGAATTCAAATATCTGAAACTAATTGGAATCCAATACTGATTTTAGATGAGTTTTATTTTAGCGCATGTTAATGGAAACATAAAACATTAGAATCCTACCCTAGGTAAAATATTTTATTTGTGTGATTTCAGCAAATTGTCAGTGTTGTTACAATATGAGTTGGATACTATGACTGATTAAGATGAGGTACTTATTATATATAAATTTTATATGTAAAATGAAAATTTTAGGATTTGAAGGGTTTCCTGTCGCCGTTCCTGCCTTGTTTATATTAACACTTGCGGAGAAAAAATGTCCATTTTATTTCTGGCCTATTTTACTAAGATTCTTGGCAACTTTTCAAGCAAAAGGTATTTTATGACATTCTTTTCGGTGATTTTCAAGACGGTAGTCTCACAGTGGACTGATCGTGACGTGATCTACTGGGAAGACACGGTTCCCAGTAGAACACCGAAGTCAAGCATCACTGCCTGTGGTCAGTGCAGGTGGGTGACTACTTTCATCAGCCTTCATAGAGATCGAGATTGCGCTGTGTCGGTCCTCGTTAAACTGCTTTGCAATAAAAAGCTCCACTTCGCGAGCAGGTCACCGGGCTTCCAAAGCAGGGTCGTCATCGCTTCTGCCGAGGATCAAAATAACGATGTCATGTCTTCGGATCATCCTCAGGGATGTTTCTCAGACCAATGCCAATTACTCATTGTTCAGCTCTAGGGCTACGTAAATAAAGTACCTATCTATCAAGACGGTAGACAAATCCAAATGTAACATTTTCCCCTTCTTTAGGCAACTGTTTGTTTCGTATTCCTTAGGATTGACTTTTTGTTAGGGTTTTCTTTAGGATTTTCGGTTCTTGTTCACGGGAAAATATGGAAGTGAGAAAGAGAGTCAGTAAAGCGACCGTAAGGAAGAAAGTTTTTAAATAACTGAGAAACATCAGTATGGTAAATATTCTTCCCTATTCTTACATCTGTTTTGCTCCTATGTAAAAAGAATGAACTAATTTTAAAATATAACATCAAACACTTTCGGTACAATAAATTCTAGTCAGTTATTATCTTATTTTACTCATCTGTTTTTCACCCGGGTTGAATAGCTGTTTCTTCTTTGGGCTTGCGGTTATCAGTGTTCAACTTCATAGCCTTATAATTTTGTAACCAACTTAGAAAACATAAAAGAGAATGAAGAATTGGCTTAAACTATTCTACATGAAGAATTTTTTTAATTGAAATAATCCTCAAACATACTGTACCTGATAGCGGGTTCTAACTTTTGATCAATCTACCACTTTGAATATATTTATTTCTGCATTCAATGTTGAATATCATAGTCTTTGAAGTATGTACGCAGCTCTGAAAACTTGGTAAATCCTGGTTCAAACATAGGCTTGAACTAGCCTTAGTAGGAACTTTTTGATGTAACTAATCCGCATATTCATTATGTGGAGAAGATAATCACGGAGACAGTCTGTGGATTACCCAATATAGGATTTTAACCTATGATCATCTACAACTGGGGATATATTTTGTTCCGCACCGAAATCAGTGCAAGCTGGAAGCTCAGTTAGAATTGATCAGCCATTTGAACTATAATCAGGCTTTTCCTTTTGAATTTCTCTTCATTGGGTAGTCATTAAAAATAATTGTTTAAAATTTATTATTTAGTAGTCAGTAAATTAATAAATGTTTTGAGCATTGTTTCCCAGATGAAAAATTTTATATCCTTCATTTGAAGGTATTTACTTTCGATTATTATTCGAAATTTAAGACTCAATATAAACTAAAAGTTAAATTTATTAACCATTTTACAAAAAGTAAAATCTGAGATATTATATTAACTTTTATTCTAAACTCTGTGTAATTATAAATACAAAATATTAAAACAATGTTGGAAAGTGATTATTTGTATTATTGCTAAATAATCTTTTAGGAAAAAACAATTTTAACGAGCTGCTATAGCAACCAAAAATATAAAGAAATTTAAAAGCCAAATTGAAGATAAGTAGCACTGGTAACTGAGGAAAATTGTTAAAATAATAAAGCTTTAATTATAAATGTTACTTTAATAAATTCATTGCTAGGGAGAAGGATTTGTTTTTACAAATAGGTCGTAGCATCATAAGAGAAATATTTGGTCGTGATAAATGGGAAGCATGGGTGTGAACAGACAGAATTTATTTTAATAAATTTTTGGGGAATAGCTTAAGCTTTTGATGGAAAAAAATGTTTTGTGTAAAGAAACGAAAATTATTACGAAATAATCATGCGTGTTGATGAGTGGAAGTGAGGAAGAGGCTCTTTATTCTAGTAATACATAAAAAAAAGATTATAAAACATTAGAATTATTTATAGTCATTCATGGGACACGGAATACAAATAATACAACTATAACCTCATCTGTCTTTGTTTGCATACTTTTACAAACAAGTTAATTTTTCTCTCTAAAGTATCATTAATTATAAGACAATTTTATTATTAGCTCAACTACGAAAAGCAGGTTTAGGATGAAATATCATCAGAATTGTTATGCAAAATTGATACGATAAAGTGCATTTATTTACTTTTTTATATGCTACTAAATGTTACCAAAATTATACAATTATGTTATTCTGATTAAAAATAATAAAAGTGCATAAATTTGTGTAAATTTCCAGGTAATGCCAGGCAAAAGGTGTTTACTTAATTTCTCAGACAGCGCCGTAGCTAGATTGCTTCTAAAATGCAGCTGTCACCGAAAATCATTTGAAAAGACATATGTGAGTATTGCAGCGTCGATGGGTAGGCTTAAAAAAAGTTACTATGCCTGCTTTGGTGAGGTCACATTCCGACGTCACATAAACGTCAAAATGAGACCACAATGAAACATTTAATTGTAGCAGGCAAAAACACTACCGAAACTCTCTTGTAAATTTTAAACAATTATTTGTATTTTACAGGGACAAATAAGCAAAATCGTTAATTGGGGTGTATTATTATTTATTTTTTATTACCAATGCCCACATGTGTTAACATTTCGTCGATTCAGGCATTTACACGTCATATTTATTTGCACCATATTAAAATCACCATATTAGGTGGGCCAACATTGCTCCCACAGAAAGGAGAGATAGTACAGAGAATGAAAGAACATCCATGCCTTACCCCGAATTCGAACATAAAACCTTCCCGGTGCAAGGCCAGTTCCCTGAACCCTACATAGTCCAGTCGGCTAGGTGCATTATTATAAAAATGAAGACAAAAATTAAAATAAATGTAATCACAAGGAAATAAAATTGACTTAACATTAAAAAATAAACACCCAACAAACATTTGAAAACGAAGGAACCTTCCAACAAAGAAATTAAATTGATTTAAAACAATCTAAAGATGTATCAAAACACATCAATATCCTTTATTCATCAATCTCACTATGCTATCTAACCTAAAAGTACACATACTAATTTATTCTCTAATATAAGAAATTTTTTCAAAGGGAAAATAAAAAAATAGAACTCAAATGTCCCAGTGACTATCAACTAAAAAAGTAACATTAGTCAAAGGGGTTTTATGTCATATAAGGCAAAACTGGTCCCTTTTGTGCCTGCCGTAATCGATTTAACTTAGTACTTGCTAGATTTATTTTGATAATCTGCCATTTGTGACAGTTAGAAACTCTTCCACCAAATATGTGAAGCTTTTCATTTTGCTCTCGTGGAGAGACAGATTTCAGTAAAATTACCTTACTATATGGTAATGAAATTTTTAGTAAAAAAAAGAACTAAATAAATAAAAATAACATAATTACAACACATGACATAAAAAAAAAACATAATTTTGGTTAGCAACACTAAAAAATACAGTATTTAAACTTTATTCGGTAATTTTCCTCTCATATGGAAACGATTACTTTGCAATTCTGGTAATTATTACCACAACACACATTTTGTAAAATGTATAAAACTGATATGTAAATTTAACCGAATAAATTGCTTTTATGGTATACTCTAAAATTATGATAAAATTATCAAACTCGACCACATTTGCAAAATTTTATTAAACATTATAAAATCATATTTTATTGTTAACTTTAAGAAAATTATTACCAAAGCACTATTATACAAAATACTGAGTTCCAATTATTGTAAAAATTACTTTTTGGGTGTTCCTATAGAGCCAGAACCACGGTAAACAGTACCTTATTTTGGTATTTGTGACATTTTTTTCCTCCGTGCATCGTGTCCTCAAATTACTCGAAATAAATGATAAAGCATGAATGTCTTCCATTTTAAATAAAGTTGGCCACCTAAATCTTTAAAATATCCATCTAGATTGTAAGTGATGAACTCCTTAAGAAAAACTTATAAAATTATGTTTTAGTATTTTTTTCTTGCTCAGTTTTACAGTAGATAAGTTGAGAATAACTATTTTATTTCATTCAAAAAAAAGAAGAAAAAGAAACAGCAAAATCACGTTGTTGGCCTGGTTACAAAGTGTGAAATAATAGCAATGAAAGGAAAATAAAGAAAAGGAGGGGCATATTTTTAAGATTGTTTCTTTTTCAGACATATTTTAAAAACAGTTTTTTGATTTTTAATCTTTACTTCTTTACGTTTACACTATGTTCTAAACATTTTCACAAACTTTTTTAGCTACTTAATTTAATTATTATTTAGTTTAAAATTGCAAGAAAATATTTAAACTATAAGATAAAAAGTTTTACTTGATCTTACTTGCTCCAAGATCAGAACCACTAACCAACAACTATGGATTATCCCTCCGGCCCACTCTTGGTACAATGGACGGACTCCTGGTGGGGCACTTACCATGGGGGCTGATAGAGCTATACAGTCCACTATAAGTAGGCTCATAAGTGGACACATCAGGTGTCTATCTTTTGAGCTTGGGCGAAAGACCTATTCAACGTGCACGAGGTGTAACTCTGCACAGGCTTCTCCCGATCACATTTTACACTGTCTTGGCCTGGAGAAGAAAGACCTCTACTCCTGCCCCTTGCTTGCTTTTGATTTCCTGAAGACTTTCGAGCTCATTGACTTGGTCTAGCCTGCGGCTGACCAAGAGGAATAAGTCAACAACAACTTGATCTGAAACAACATAATTTGAATTGAAAAGTTTTAGTATTAGAATAGAGTGGCTCAGTGGTTAAATTTCATTATTTATTTTTTTCTGGTACCCCTTAACTGATTAATGAGAAGACTTTTCAAAATACAGCGGTTATTATGACGTTACAACTTTTAAATATTGCCATGAAAAATATTTTAATCATTATTGAATGAAATATTAAAAATTAATTATTATTTTGACAATAAATTATTGTTCAGTCCTTGTAATTGGCACAAATGTATTACACCCTATAATTACAGAGAGATACTGAAAAAAGGAAAAAAAAAAGACTTTTCTTTAACTGCATATTAATAAGCTAATTGTGTATTGCTTCCCACTTTCCTTTTGTGTATCTTTAATATATTTTATTTACTTACGTACTTATCTCAATTAAATAAGTATCAAAGATACGAAAAAGATTTGTCTGAAAAAAATACTTGTTTTTATCGGTTGAAAGATATCTAAAACAAAAATTTTAAAAATATATATATGAACATATTTTAATGTATTTAACTATTAAAAATTTTTATTAGTTTTAATGTTTTGAAAGTTACATATATATTTGAGAACTGAATATTATAATAACTTTATTAAAACTAGTAATTAAATAAAATGAAGAGAAAAGATAAATTTTTAATAAAGGAATAATTTTTTTTTAGCTTCGAGTTTCTCAATTTTCAGTTTTGTTTTTTGTTCACTGTATAATTAAAAAACAGAGAAGGAAAAAATTATGTTTACAAAATTTCCTTCATAAAATATTCAATATTTATTATATTACGTATTTATTGTTTTTATTGATAACTAAATTAATTTTATCGATTTAATACTCTTTATGTCATATCTATTTATTTTAAAATGACTCATAAAGTATTCACGTATATTTAACTTATAAAAAAGGATTTAGTTACCGTAGAAAACAATCCAAACCGTTAACATTCCAAGAACATCGAAATTCTTCAGAGATTTTAAATAGAAAAAAAAATGCCACCATCATCCGACCTTAATAGTTTCCTTTTGCTGAATACTGTATATGTTTAGCCTTGAATGAATAAATCTATTCTACAATTTGCGAGCTTCCTATTATCTTCCCTAAAAACTCAAGTTTGGGGAGAGTATTTTTCCTAAAAGTGTGCATTATCGGAAGCTCCCATGGGAAGTATTGTAACAAATTAGGATTCTTGAATAGCTGTTGTTTTGTTTGTTCTACACTATGTTTTAAGTAATCTAGGAGCAAATTGCTTTAGCTTACATTCTTAGGAAATGATAAATGTATTTCTTACTTCATTTGGAATTTTTGTTTATAGGAAAAGTAGATGAAACAATTTTATTTCATTAGATTTTTGGATACAAGATGAGTTTCTTTCCTTTTTCTTTGTTATGCCTTGAATTTATTCACATGCTAATTATAATAAATGTTTTATAAAGTTTCCTTCTGCACTGTTTTGAAAAATTATGACTGAATGTTATATGTTTGTAAACAAATATTTTACTTAATGTGAGGAAGATAACTTATTTCTTACATAGTTTATCTCTTTCTATGTTATTCAAAATTTGCGCTTTAAAAAAAATATTTTATTAATTTTATGCATTACATACACTTAAATAATATAAAGCACTAGATAATATTTAAATTAAATTTTTTATTTCAAAATTAATTTTAAATTAAATTGAAAAATAACCGAGAATGCTTGACCTGTAAAAAAGGCTTCGTATCTTCTGAGATCATTTCCTTAAAGAAATATATTTCAAAAATATATGCATTTTTGCAGTTAATTAATGTAAAACTGTTAATGGTATTTAAGAAGAGTTTATTAATATTAATTTGAATTTAAAAATAACTGAATGTTGCCAACCACTAAAAAATAAACTTTTATATAATAAAAACAATCCATCCTATTAATATTCCAAGAAAATAAAGAAAGATAAAGAATAAAAAGGGATGAAAGAAAGGAAACAAAGGAAACTATATGCAATTTTCAGCCACACTGAAAAAGACTCAGAATCAAATTACGGTATAAAGTACCGGTACTTTGGGAGCATCATCCGAAAAATCCATTTTTACCGTAAAATATTATACGCTAATTTTACAGTAATATTTATTTAATTAGAGTGATTAGAAGATTTCACGGTAATTATTACTGTAAAAACTACAGTAAATCAGATTTTTTTTGTTCCCTAAAATTTCCGGTCAGGATACCAATACTTTGAATCTAGAATTTTTTATGGAGTCATTATTTTTCTTTTGCTGTTTAAGGTAAATGTTTAACATTCAATCATTAAATCTTACTAATAATTTAGAAGCATTTAATTTATTATTGTCTCAAAAACTCTAATCTTAAAAATGTATTTTTCTTTAAAGATTGAATAAACAGTAGCTTCACTGAGTATTATTGCAACAAATAAGGATTCTTGAATTTCTGTTGTTTTGCCTATTTCTCGACAAGTTTTAAATATCTATCATTCTTAAGAACTTATAAATCTATGTATTTATTCATTTGGGATTTTTGTTTATACAAATGATTGCTGAAAAAAAAATTTCGTTACATTTTTACGAAAGTTAAAGTTTTTTTTCTTTACAAGTTTTTACAAGATTTTTTTCTTTGATGCTTCTTTATTTTATACATATGCTAATTATAATCAATTATTGCTAAAACTTCTTTCTGCTTTAGTTAACGTGTGGCTGAACAATTTGTGTTTGTAAATGTAAATATTACCTAATCAAGTAAGAGCAACTTATTTTTTTATCTGAATAATAATTTATTATTTTATTCTGAAAGAACATTCTATCCAAAGAATCTTATTATAATCCAAGCTTTCCATTTTTTACCAAGATTCAATATGGCAAACTCAATTTGCAAATAAAACGCACAACACAATTTCACATCATTGTAAAAAGCAACTTTTCAAAGTTGATGGCAGCCTCAGAGATTTCTTTGAGCGAAAACCATTTTGAAATTTCATTTATAACTAACTCTCTCTGATATTTTCGATGCAGATGTAGTTAATTTACGTCGCACTAGAGCTGCACAATGGGCTATTGGCGACGGTCTGGGAAACATCCCTGAGGATGATCCGAAGACATGCCATCACAATTTTGATCTTCTGCAGAGGGTACGGCACCCCTGCTTCGGTAGCCCAACGGCCTGCACGCGAAGTCGAGCACTTTACGGTAGAACATGATATTTTAGAGTAATGTATACATCGATATCTTACTTCTGCTAAAACGTAAAACGAAAGAATCCAAATCTTTACACACTCAGAAATGAAACTTTTATTTTTGATGATTCAGCAATTCTTAAGCTGTATTTCGTTGCTTTTGAAAATCATTTCCGCTCGAAACCACGTGATTTGCGGCAAAGTGCAATCTCTTAAAGTTATGACAAAAGTCGTTCGTCAATTCGAAACCACATTGCAGTGCATTGCAGTGGAGATAATTATAGTAATTGATAACTTGAATGACGAAACTGGAAAAAAAACCGAAGATCTAAAATAAAATGAGCAGGAATTTCCTCCGCCTTGTATCGTGATCAAGAAGTTGGCTAGCTTCGTGTTAGGAAGATTCCGGGTTTGAATCCCGCATCGGGGCATGGGTATAATTTATCTCTCTGTTCTATCTATTTCTCTTGTGCTGTTGAGCTGACATTAATCCACCGGTATTGTTCCCACGATGAAGTGATTATTATAAAAGGTAAAAACATTAAGCAATACGAGTTTTTCCTTATTTTGTTTTAAACAAATAGAATGACGAAATATTTCTTGACAAAATTCTTTTCCTCACAGATGTGACAATTGTTATTCCGTCACTATGACGAAATTTTTTCTCCGATGAGACGGTTTCGCAAAAAACGAAGAAAGTTCATGATATTTGTGTATCCATTTTTCACAGTTTTTATAAATTTTTTACTTCATAAATTATTTTTTGTGTCACAAGTAAATAGTAAGGTTCAAATGACAGAACCAAAATTTTTAAAAAAAATCCTTTTTTACATGCAATTAACTCAAATGCTATTAAACTCAAATACAAATTTAATAATTTTAATGAAATGAGCAAAGTTCATTAAAAATATATATTTATGTAAAAAAATATTTCCTCTTTTAAAAATATTTTTATTGCGAAAATCGAAAATACGATAGCACAGCTGCTATTAAGGTTTATGAAAACAATCTTTTCAAAAAACGGTAAATAAACTATGAATTTTCTAAAAATTCAATATTTTAAACAACCCTTATTAAAAGCCGGAAGGCATGATTGATTACGAAAGATATCAAACTGGAAGCGAATTGTTGCTCAATTTTTATTCTAACAAACTTCCGATGTTCATCCATCATTTTAATTTTTCATACATTCAGTTTTCTAGTGGAGTGAACCGCAGTAGCATCACCTCAAGGAATGTTAAACGATAAATATGAGGGTCGATACAGGAGAAATATTTGCATTTATAGTTTTTATCTTGACATCATTGATGTATTTAAAATTATATGTTTAAAAGTTATATTTACAAATTTGGAAGAGTAATGATTTAATGAGAAATTTAAACGTATGCATTACACGATTAGTTTTGACAATTTTTCATTAATATATTCATCGCTAGATTGTAAAAGGAAAATAAATGCATAGGGTCACTATCATTATTAGAGATAGATATATTGTTGTTAAATTGTAGAAATCAGTCATTCTACGGATTATCTAGTTAATGTGCAGATTAGCTAGTTGATTCGTTAAAATGTTAAATGATTATTTCATTTCTCAAATTACCTACGTAATCAGCATACCTAGATAATCAGAGCATTATTTGCTGGCAATCAGTTATTTTACAGGTGATTTTGTTAATACGCAGATTAACTAGGTAATCCGATAAAGTATCAACTGATTGTTTCATTTATCAAATTACCTAGGTAATCTGTCAACTGTCTAAATAATCAGAACATTATCTACTAGGTGCTAGTTAAAGTGATAATAAGATCTTTGTTGGAACAACGTCAACTTTCTTGCCTTCTTAAATCAGCATTATGTTATTTATTTACTTTTCACTAACTAGAAAATTACGTTGGTACAAACAAAAACATTAGTTTATAGAATTAATCACTCTAGAAGCTATAATAAAATGGTTTAAAATATTATTACAGTTACGAAAGTGAACGTAATTTTTTTCATTATTGAAATAATCAACCCAATAAATTTAATCAGTAAATTTAAATACATGAATTATACAAATAATTGTATTAATTTTTCCTTTATTGATTTGTCAATGTTTAATAGGAAAATAAATATAAGTAGTTGCTACCATAATTAGGTATATATGTTATTGCTAAATTGTTCTATAGAGTATGTAATTAATGCTAAGACAAACAAACTTTGAAAAAAAAAAGGATAATGTCACATCATGCACAAACAAACAACACATTAGTTGATAGGATGAATCATTTTAAAAACTATTGTAGAAATGATAAAACGGTTTAAAATAATATTACAATTAAGAAAATTAACGTAATTACTTTCGTTTTTTTATTTTTCATTATAAAAATAATTAACTCAATAAATTTAATCAAAATATTTAAATGTATGAGTTATATGAATAGTAGTAGTAATTTTTCATTTACGGATTCGTCGTCAACGTGTAAAAGGAAAATAAATATAAGTAGTTGCTATCCTAGTTGGGTGTATATCTTATTGCTAAATTGTTCTACAGAATATCTATCTAATGTTAGGACAAACAAATGTTGAAATAAACGACAAAATTAAATTAGCACAAACAGACACTCAATGCATTAAAGGATAGAATCAATCACTTTAAATGCTATAATATAAATGTTCAAGAGGCTTTAAATATTTTTCCTATAAGGAAAATTAACGAAATTTCTTTTTTTTTTTTACTTTTCATTGCCCATGTAATTAACTTAAAACAATCTGTTTATCAAATTTGAGCAAAATTTTGAAAATTGGCTCTGAAACAAATATAGTCGAAGCTAAAAACTCCATACTCTATTCTAAATAATAAAAAAATGTACCCAATTTTGAGCAAAATGCATGGTCTTAAAAGTGATGTGGAGAGAGAAATATACATAAAAGTTATTCGTTGGCAGGCGATAAGGAATGACACCTAGGACCTCCGATAGTTTGCTGATCTAACCACCATTGTCATACACCACAGTTCAGGAGGAGTTTGGAAGCTATATTTAGAGGCCTATACTATGACATATGATGGTATACTAAGTTCTAAGTACAACGAGTTGTTATTAAGAAAATATAGCTTAGTCAAAAAAGCGGTAATTTTATTTTAACTTCTTGCTTACTTCACTATCTCTTAAAAACTTTTAAGCGAATAGAATGTATGAATGTTTTGACTATTTCAAAATAATTTAACAACAATTATTTAGTTTTAATCTGTTCTTTTAACATATTTTTCCTAAACAAGCAAATAGAGTAGTGCATTTTAGAGAGTAATATGCTATTTTTTTAACTGTTGCGTTGTTCGTAACTGTTGGATAAAGTTTCCAAGTTCGCTAGGCTCTCTAGGCTGATTATTAAAATAACAGAATAGAAACAGTTTTTTTTTTAAATAAAAATCAATTTTATTCGATATTTTAACGTTTAAAAATTTGCTCAAACTCTGCATTGTACTATTTATTACTTTTAAAAGTTTTCAGCTAGATAGTCATAAAAAATTGGCATTTTTTTAAGGATAACGAAATTTATATACTTATGTTCGTCTAATTCAATTTACAGTCAACCTATCCCCCACGATAGTCTATACGAATTAAAATAAAGCCCTACTTTAATAATTAAGCCTTGCCTTAATTAAACCTTATGAATTTCAATCACTCAAACTTTGATTTTCTTGACTTCTTCTGCAAAAAGGTACATAAATCATTCTTATAATTCGTATTTTATTCCATTTAGAACGTCAAGTTCAATTAATCAGTAAGAAAAAATTATTGTCTGTCTATTGTCTTAACTTTAATTTAAACATACTTTTTCCTGCAGCTAGATGCTGTAATGAATAAGAGATAATATTTGAAAGATTTATCATACTTTTTTTATACAAAAAATTTAAATTTTTAAGAAAAACTTATCTTTCTACTATTTTGTTTTCTGTTGCTGTTTTGTATGCTAATTGTTTTCTGAATTCTATTATTACTACTCGAGATCGTTTCGGTAATATTTCTGATTGCTTGGTGCATAGAGAGAATTTCAATTATTTATTTTGTTTTAAGAATCTTTTGTGTTTCATATAATGGAAATAAAAAATAATTTCAGATGCGATATTTCTATTCCGATCTCAATAAGAGTAAGTGATTTTATGTTTTTTACTATTTTCCAATTTAAAATTTATTACTTTATTTAATCTGAAACAAATTGTTGTTCTGTACTTAGTAAAATAATGATATTGGAAATCGTAAAATATTTTTGTTTGTTTGAAACTGTGAAATGCTTAAACACAAGAGCAAATGAAGGTAATAGATACGATCTAATATTTTGATATATGACAGTAAATTATTAAAATAACTTATGAGTCTTCAGCAAAGCTTTTAACAATAATATGAATTTAATTTCCATTTCAAGTTGATCCCCAAAAATAAAAGATTAAATCGAATAAAAATTATCATAAAATATTTTAATTTGCAAAATTAAATGATCGTATTTGAAAAATATTTATTGAAATTTTTTCGTTATCCATGAAGGCGATATAATACACTTCTCTGCTTAAAATTCGTGACATCACTCCACAGCATCGTATTTATAACACACAGTAAAAAATGAATCCTATTTTAGAATGTTATCCAAAATGAAATAATACCTATAACAGTTTTCCAAATTGCAATACGGGCGTAATATAAGCTATTTAAGGCAATCAGACCTGTAATGGGTCTGAGATCTCTCTAAATTGGAAGAAACCAATCACATGTTTGACGACTTCCAGCTTACAACACCAGTTGAGAAACGCTGATACCCAAATTGGATCAAAGCTCTGCTACTTTAGCTGTCAACCAAATTTGTTTCGTTCTCCCATCCACGCCATATTTGTTTTCCAACAGTTGGATGTTGTTTCGACAAGTCGAAAAGGTGAGTTTATGATAATTTTCTTTCTTTTTGTAACTTTATCATCATTATTATATTATTTTTAACATTATTCGTTTGTTTTACATACTGCAGAAATAGATTTTTTGATATTTACAACTTTGTATTACTTTACATCATCAAGCTAACATCTTCGCCAACATAACATTTGTTTGTAATATATTTGTTTGACTTGCAAAATCTCCGATTAAGTGACCCGAAGTTTTATATTTACCATTAAAACTTTCAAAGTTCAAATTAACATCGCAAGAACATTTGCCAACGAACCTAAATAAATTTTTCAGCTTTAATTTATAGCAAATATGATACCATTGAGGCGGCGGTTCGGCTTCCATTTTTAAGATTGTGCAAAGCCTATAGCGTCAACTCTAATTTAACCAAAACAATTATTTTTTTGTCAGTTAGATTTAATCGCAGGCTTGAATTGGTTTTAAACATGGGTGTAGATCGGTGTCTTGGGATATTCAGCCACTTTTAGATGCACCTGGATAATTTTTTTTTTTTAATTTTTTTCCGCACATGCGCTGTATAAACAATTATTTCAATAACTCTTATCTGGCGCAGTTTTTTTTATTATTTTTTTTTAATTTTAAAGCAATAATTTCGTTATCAGTTTAAAATTGATTCAAACACTTTGTTTAATTTTTTTTTAAATATTTAAGCTATAGCAAAAGTGGCACTAGACCTAATATATATTTTGGACATTTACAAAAGGTCAAGTCATACTAGGTCTGGTTAAGTGCCACTGCCCGGTATACATTTTCACGGTATACCCAACACTGATGTTTTTTTAAGGTCAAGTGCCGCTGCCCGGTACACATTTGCCCGGTATACCCTACACTGATGTTTTTTAAGGTCAAGTGCCACTACCCGGTATACATTTGACCGGTATACCCTACACTGATTTTTTTTTAAAGTCAAGTGCCATTGCCCGGTATCTATTTGCCCGATACTCCAAACACTGATGTTTGTTCTAATCTACCGTCAGTAAGTATTAAAATATCGAATAAATGTAATTATATCCACGAATAAATTAATATCAAATCGGATGTAATAAATATTTCGACAAATTTGATTGTCAACATTCACCGGTGAAAGTCGACAACCACCGATTTCGGTCATTCACAGTAACATGCACATCATTTACATAATAATCTCATCAGGACGATTTTTTCATGTCCCGCAGTGGACTGATCGTTAAGACACGGTTCCCAGCAGATCACCGAAGTCAAGCATCACTGGCTGCGGTCAGTGTGCGGGTGGGTCACCACTTGGATCAGTCTGCGTAGGGACCGAGGGGGTGCGGTATTGGTCCTCGTTAAACTGTGCTACTGTAAAGTGCTCGACTTCGCGTGTAGGTCGCTGGGCTACCGAGGCAGGGGTGCCATCCCCTCTGCAGAGGATCAAAATTGTGATGGCATGTCTTCGGATGATCCTCAGGGATGTTTCCCAGAACGTCACCAATAGCCCATTGTGCAGCTCTAGTGCGACGCAAATGAACTACAACAACAACAACGATTATTTCATACTTTGCCTAAATAGCATCCGGCATTTCAAAAAATAAAAATTATTGACTTTGTCGGCGATGTTCTCGTAAGGCGATAAAGAATCATGCATAGTACAGGTAAGGAAGGTATTTACCCCGAAGGAAATGTGGATGAATAACCCAAGGAACCGTGTAGATCTGGTCTCAATATTGGAAAAAAAAGTTTATATTCGTTTTAATCAGATTGTATTTTAATTCTAAGCAATCAAGAGCAAATATAATGATATCGTTACAACGTATTACCATGGTAAAGTGTAATCATTGAAAAGGACCGTATTTTTTTTTTTTTTAAAAAAAACTAATATGTTTTTTATTAAGTTTGTTGAAACAAGACTTATGAAAAATAACTTTTATGTGGCATTTTTTATTATATAAATAAAAAAATACTTATTACTCTTTTTTATCCTAAATAATTGTCTCTAGTATAATTTTCAAGCTAGAACAAACACTTGAATTGTAAACTAATTTATGTAATATTACAAAAAAATTTCCAATTTCTCGTCAAGCCGATAAAATAAATATTATCAACCAACAACACATACTGTTTATCAAAATAAAAGCTGGTTTAAAAGCTGCGTGAAACCACCTAGTTTGATTATGTATGAAAGGATGCATGTGAATAAAAATTTTATAATGAAAAGAGAGAAGCTAATATTACGTTTATATTTATAAATAGTTGCAAAAGCAGAACGATTTTTAAAAATAGAAATAAGTGTTTAACTTTATCATATTTTAACAAATTAATTGACAATAAACCTCCTGGGTAACTAGACAAATTCTTTCGAATAAGAGTGTTGAGTTCGTCGTTGCATTCTGGTGTTGGTTAAAAAATATTTAGGAAAATAAGGATATTTTACACTTAAAGTTGTTGTAATGAATATTATATTAAAATGTTTATCACTGGAGCGCATGTCTCAGTGTGTGCGAAGGGCTATAATTTTGATTACAGTGACTAACTGGATTTTTAATTTAGGATTATTTTTTTTTGTTACAAAGCAGTATGATGCTGAAAGAAAAGTTTTCTGATAAAAATTTGGTGCAGTTTGATTGCTTAAACCACTAAAATTATCTACAGATTTCAATAGAAATGAAATAATAAATTATATGACTTGTTCTTCTATGCATGTCTTTGTATATATATTTTTATTAAAAACACTTATCCCTAAAAATGCTCAAGGAAAAAAATTTCTACCTTTTTTTTTTTTCTATTTCCCACTCATGCCTGTGTGAATTACTTTATAAGTTGTGTATGTAAGGTTCTAATTTCTCAGTTCTAGTTCTTTTAAAGGTTCTAATAAAATTAACGAAAAAATATTTACTAATAGGTTTATTTTTTCAATTGTATATCATGTTTACTGTTTTTGAAATTTCATTTTGAATGAAGATCCAAATGATTAAGAAGATTAAAATGTTCGCAATTAATTCTGCCATGCAATGTGGGAGATAAATTCCCAAGCAATTTTGCAAGACATGGGATATTTTTATAGTAATTTTGTTTCAAATAAAAATACTAATCAGTCTTAATATGATGGAGAAAATTCCAAACATTACTGAGAAAATTATTTAATTTAATAGTGGTTAGAAATTGTGCAAATTGGCCCATTTTTTAAACATGGATAAGTTTTGGACGCCCATATATCTTATTGTAAAACTTTTATTGCAATGCTTTAAAAAGAGCAATAAGTAAATGAAAATGTTTGTTAATCGAAGTTTATAATAAATTTATAAATACTAAATGTACTGAGAAACATATTTAAATCTTTGTAAATTTTGAGTGGAATTCATTCTAAAACAGGATTTTAAAAGCATCTAAATTGAGAATTACTGTATCCGGAAAAAGATGTGTAGGATAGAGTAAAGCAGGTGCCAAAATTAGGTAAAAAGTTTATCAAATATTCTCCAAAATAGGTTCTGAATTGTATTCAGATCTGGTGTTGCGATATCCAAATTGGATATTAAACACAGCTTAAAATTTATTCCCAGTGGCGTCTGGAATGGGTCTTCAGTACATAGTGATAACTAAATGGACACATAGTGATAACTAAAACAGATATGGGCCGTGATCCAATTTAGTATGAACCCAAATTGGATAACTACATACCTAACCATCTTTCAATTCAAATTGTGTTTTTTTACCCAATTTAAGTTTCTTTTTTTTTCTATAATAGATACACAGCAATATTCAAAATAGTGTTTTCTCATGGCCACATTTAGTATGAACCCAAATTGATTACCTCATACCTAAGAATCTCTCAACCGTAATTAGGTCTATTTTTTTACCCATTTTAGGTTTTTACTTTTCCCATGCAGACATCAAAGCATGCTTATCAGGTATATTGGTTCAAAACAACACATTGTGCAAATTCTATGTACAATTAACAGAAATGTTACCAATTTTTACTCTAAGAAAGTAAATAAACGTTCAATTAAGGTTGATTAACACTTTTCAAATTCTGTAAACAATCTATGATAAACTATTGATCAATTTTTATATAATTTAATGTCGGATTTAAAATGTTTGATAATTGGAATTATAACTTTATGGGGGGGGGGGGTAATATATTTTAAGCTAACAACTAAGTATTTTGATCCGAAAAATGAGATTTTCATTTAGAGTATGTTTCTATTCCTACTCTGGTTTTGAACTGTAAGAATAGAATTGAAAGTTTGGGGAAAAGGAAAAAAGAAAGCGAGAAAAAAATAATAAGAAACGATTTCTTCAAAATAACTGACCTTTGCTTCGATAATACCACATGAAATTTTTTTTAAAAGAATTAATATTCTTTAAAGATGTAATTATTGATGATGAAAAAAAAAACCCTGCTTAAATCAAAACTAAGTAAATATTTTTATACTTATTTTTTTAGGTAACTATCTATTATATTTATTTCGATGTCATATTCATTACAGTAACCAAATAAAAAATAATTTTTAAGCCAAAAATAAGAATTTTAGAATACACTATTTGTTGACAAAAAAATTAAAAAAATTACCTTATTATCAAGTAATATCTAATAATTTATTTCATCTGTCTAAGAGAAATCTATTACAACCTTATACATCATTTTAAACGAGTAAAAAACCTGATAATAATTTAACAAATAATTAATTTTTCCTTTAATAATAACAATTATGCAATAATTAATTCAGATTTATACTTCTCAGGTATTAATCTTATAAAAATATTAGCTAATGATAGAATAACATATCTTCCATTATTTTCCGAATTCAATCTAATAAATGGTTTATTTAGGAAAAAAAATTTTAAATAGATTTTTTGAATTCATGATTTGTAGAATTTAGCCTATTCAAAAGTTATTACTTGTTTTATATTTTTGATAAATAATAAAATCCTAATAATCCTTCCAAATGAATAACAATTTTTTTAAAAGTAACAAATTGTCAAGATTCTGTCCAAGAGTAATGTATTAATAATAGTTCAATTACACTTTATAAATAATATAATCTAATTCACTCAACAACTAAGTAAATTTTCTTTAAAGTAACGACTTTTCAAAACTCTACCCCATAGTTGTGCAATATTTACAACAGTTAGATTACTATCGAAAAATTGCAAATTTTAATATACTCAACGAATGAATAAATTATCCTTTAAGAGTGCAAATTTTCAAGACTCTGCCTAAGAGCAATGCATTAATGATAGTTTAATAACATTTTATAAATAATATAACTTAATAAACGCAACTAATAAATAAACTTTCCATTAAGTGTAAGAAATTTTTAAGTTTCTATCCCAGAGTTATACATTAACAATAAAAGTCAAATTACTTTTGTAAAACTATAAAACCTAATATATTCCACAAAGAAAAAAAATTAATTAACAAATATTTAAGATTCTGCCTTTGAGTTATACATTTATAATAATCGGATCACTCTTGTAAAATAATAAAACTAAATGACATCAACTAATTAACAAGCTTTCCTTTTAAAAACAATAAATTTTCAAAGCAACGACTCAGACACAAATTTTGAATGATTTAACTTTATAAATTGTTAATCAGTGATAAAATCATGGATTTCGAACGCAGGATAATATATAGTCCATTTAGAAGAAGCTTTTTAAAATAGACGTTAATAGATCTTTTTTAATTCGTGCTTTGTAAATTCCTTGCATCGTTTATGCAAACAATTAAATAGCGTTTTTACTCACTTTGATCTCGCAAGTTGTCGATGAAAGCATTTAGAAGATAATTTTGCCGTAATTAAGATAAAAGCCAACCCCCGGCTATTCGACTACGTCAAGAGAAGTTTTGACAGGCGGATGCATTACTTGAAATCCTACTCGCAGAAGCTTGAATCTCTTTTACCCCTTTGTCCTGGGAGATGTTAAGCTTCCTATTAAGAAGATGCAGCTGAGGCCTATATAGAATAATTTGCTTTGTGTGAAAAGAGATGCTTAACCCACATTAATGCTTTTGAGGATTTTAATTATTATGTGTCTTCAACATTCATCAGTGACTTTCAAAAAGAATATTAAGGAAGATGATTCGCATATTCGAAGAGATATATAATTGAGAAAGAGTTGCGAGAGTGTTTAAATCAGCAACGTTACCTCAGTATTTTAGATCAGTTAGCTTAGCTTTTTTTTTTTTACAAAATTAAACATTCTTTAAGACTATTTATTAAATTATCCTTTTATTATGAATTTTTACACTGATTGCTAATTTATTGTTAATTAATACTGTAATTATAACAAGTTAAAGTAATTTCTTTTAAAATTATTAATAATATAGTTTATTTATAAATAAAAGATTAAACCATGATATTAGTAATATAAAAAAATGCTGTTGCTTCTAATGCCACTTACCAATATCAGCAAGCGTGCTTGGTGAAACCAAATGAATTTAAGGCAGAAGGTGCGTTTTTGTGCCATATATGGCCAAAAATACCACTTAAGCCACGCTCACGACACATCCCGTTTATAGGGTGGACGCATTCATGCATCCATTCATTCATCCATTCATTCATGCATGCATTTATTCAGATCGTAATTTTGACCTGAATCCGAGAACGATCAATCTTCTATTCTGCTCCCCCAGAGGTATTGATTTGTTATGAGAACATGAAGAACTTTGAGGCCTAACTGATTTAACGTGTACCAGTCACCATTTACTAAAAGATAGTCTTCAGCCAGCGGGGATCGAACTCACGACCGTCAATATAATAGTTTGTTTTGTCCTTCTTTTTCAAGTTCATTAAAAAATGATTGCTTACTAAATAATCATTTTACAGAATTTAAAAAAAAATTTCAGCTGACGTATTCATTTACAATAAATCTCTTTGAAGAAAAAAGAAATCAGTTGTAAAATAGTAACTCTATGCATAAAATAATTCCTTTTTTTCGGAATTCATTAATAGCGCAAAAATGACTTTTAATTTCGGTAATGTTATGAAAAATAACCTGCTTTTCAATTTTTAAGTCTGCCAAATTGTTTTGTGATAAAATATAGATAGATAATTTATTAATGGTATATATATTCAATTGTGTATTGCACTACAATATATAGCAATGGCTGGTTTAATTTCTACTAGCTGAATGCCCGTTCTCCGTAAGGCAAAATTTTACTGTCAAATATATTTTTTAGTTTTTATCCCATTATTCAACTTAAAATAAAGCAATAATAAAACGCTAATTCATCTAGATCCAGGATTTTCATCACATCAGAAAAACTTCATGAAACATTTTAAAATAACGAACTGAAAAGAAAAACAATCCTTTTATTTTGTGAGAACATGAAGATTTCTATTTGAAAAACTGATTTAGTTTATTAGATTAGAATATACTTTTAACAGGTGCTGTTTTAATCTCAAATATTTAACTTACCCACCATAAATATTCCGAAAGGAATTAAAATTTTACTTTCGAAAAAATGGCCACAAGATAGTTGAGAAAGAGGATTAAGTCTCAAGTATTTTGTGACGTAATTTTTACATTGCAGATTTTCTCGCTGAGTTTTTATAACAATCAAAAGTGGCTTAAGCTGATAGGATGACATTATTTGCTCCACTTATTTTATTTTTCAAAACTTTAAACTGATGTTTTTGAAAAATATTAGAAAAAATTCTTTCATTCTTCTCTTTTTTATCTCTATAAATAAAAATTTCTCGATTATTTATTTTTTTATTTTTTTAAATTTAGAGATCTCTTTTGCAATTCCGGAATTATTATTATTTTTGTTGTCGTAACTGTTGTGTTTAATTTTATCTGTTTTTTAATGTTTAACTTTATACTATTTAGATTTTAATTTTTATTCAGATAATATGAACCACACATTTTTTTTAAAAAAAATAACTGTTGGCAGAAATACACACAAAACTTTTATTGGTTATTCTAGTTTTTGACTCTGAAGAGATATTTAGCTCTTAAATTAAACCAATAGGAAAACTACACTATGACATTTGAAAATTAAAAAAGTTGAAATTCTTCAGTTGGAATATTAAAGAAATTAAGAATTTTTACATTGAATGCATGTGTAGAGTTTGCTAGATCGAAGGGAATACCGAACCTGCAACCTGTCATCAAGCACATCCTGTTTTTCTTTCGGCTGTCGGAAATTAGCTGTAACCGACTGCAAGATACAGATGTCATTTTGTTATCGCGCACTTTTCCCAGCATATGAAAACTCTGTAAAACCACAAAGTACTACTACTACTACTACTCAGTGTGTTATACACTTTTTTGTATTATAATTTATTTTAAGTTAGTCACTCAGTTTTGTGACTGTATCTTTTTCCGGAAAATAAAACTTTTATTTTTATCATATGATGTATTCCTGTCGTCTTTGGTTCCCGCAAAATGTGAGAACGTTATGCCTAGTTCCTACATATTGGTGACCCGGTGAATTACAACGTTGGACTAAAGAATTACAGTAGTAACCCAATGAAATACAGTGGCTTCCAGTCAGTGGACGATTTTTTCCTACAAAAGTAGTGTGCTAGAACAGCTTTCATGGGTATTTCAAATTTTAAAGTAAGTGAGATTTTGGTTTTCTTTCTTGACCGATTGTAATGACTTTTGTGAAGATTGAGGTTTGTCATTCTCCTGTTAGCCTTTTTTAATTAAGTAAAGTGTTTAACTTAAGCAAATGTAGGACTAATCTGGTAATTTTATAATTGATAAATGCTTATTTGTGTCTTGCATAATTGACATTAGGATTATCTTTCTTTCTCTTTTCAATAATTTTATGTAAAGTAATTTTAGACATTTATAATGTCTGTTGAGGAAAAGGACACTAAAATTTTAGAACTTTCTCGCGTTGCTTTTAAAGCACCTATTTTTGGGAAGCAGAGCCTGAGCTTTGGTTCCACCAGTTGGAATCTCAATTTGTTGTAGTAGGAGTAACAACTGATGAAACTAAATACCATTGTGTAGTTTCGGCGTTGGACAGTAAAGCTCTATCTTCGATTAGAGTTATAATTCGTAACCCTCCCAAATCTAATGCATTCGAGAGTTTAAACTCTAAAATAATCTAAACCTTTTCTCAATCAGAATCTGCTCAGTTGAAATTGCTGCTGCAGGATTTGCAGTTGGGTGATAAACGACCGCCACAGCTTCTGTTAAAGATGCAAAATCTCTCTTGCTAAAAGTTTAACAGCGATATATTGCGTACTTTATGGCAACAGAGTTTGCCAGTTCATGAGCAACAAATTTTAACCGTGTGTAAAGATCCAATTGATGAACTAGCTTTAATTGCCGACAAGATATGCGAAATATCTTGTTTCCAATCGGTATCTGAAGTTAAAAAATCTCAGGATAATTTAACTCTTCAATCATTGCGTGAAGAAATTTCGATTCTTAGGGCTAACTTTGAGAGATTATCTAGATCTTCTGGAAAACGTAATCGTGATGGAAGTCGCTATCGTTGATACAGACATTCAAATTCACGTAGTCGTACTCTTGATAATCTATGCACGGGTAAATTATGTTGGTACCATAATCGTTTTGGTAATAAAGCACACAAATGCATACTACAACCATGTCAATTTACGAAAAACTAAACGGCTCGTCTGATGTAGCGACGGCAGATGCTATCCAGTCTCACAATCGCCTTTTTGTATATGATAAAATATCTGGTTTCAGATTTCTCGTAGACAGTGGCGCAGCAGTTAGCTGTTTTCCTAAAAATTTAACAAGAAATAACATAATTCAGGAATTAAATTTGTACGCTGCAAACGGCTCTAAGATCTCAACTTACGGCAATAAGCGCTTAGAACTATATCTTGGTTTGCGTAGAAGGTTCGACTTCGATTTTATTATTGCAGATGTGTCAAACCCTATTATTGGTGCGGATTTTTTGGAATTTTTCGGACTGTTGGTCGATGTTAAAAATCGTCGATTACGTGACAGTTTGACAACATTTTTTTCTAAGGCCATTTCATGTCCTGTACCATCATTTGGATTAGCTTTGGTCTCATCAGAAAACCGTTATCATGATTTGTTGGTCAAGTATCCGAATATTTTAAGTTTCAATCAAAATTCATCGCGCCAAGACTACGGTATGACACATTGCATTGAAACATTTGGACCTCCGGTTTTTTCTAAAGCAAGACGTTTATCGCCTGAGAAATTAAAAATTGTTCGTAAAGAATTTGTCGATTTAATAAAGCAAGGTACTGTTCGCCCATCTAAAAGCCCGTGGGCAAGCCCGATAAATTTAGTTCTAAAGAAAAATGGAGAATTTCGAATATGTGGCGATTTTCGTCGTTTAAATGCCAAAACTATTCCTGATAGCTATCCGATACCTCATATCCAGGATTTTTCGCATAATTTAAATGGGAAAACTGTATTTTCTAAATTAGATTTGGTAAAAGCATATGGGTATCTGCGGTTCGTGAGTATGGACTTATTGAATAATCACAAAGATTAAACTTAATAACATTTATTAAAAATTAGGAAAAACAGAACATAAACAAATAAGCTTAAGCCGGACAACCTTGCTCGTTGCCAGTTGGAATATTAATTACTCCCTTTAGGAAGGAGGTAACTACCAAAAGCCATGCGATGGCAGCGCCATCTCTGAATTAAAACAAATAATAGTCAAAATGATAAATTCTGGTATCACAGCATATAACCAAATAAGAGTTGAAACTTCCGATGTACCTAAAACGGCAGTTATCACACAGATTGGACTTTTTGAATATATATTTATGCCTTTCGGTTTAAGAAATGCTGCACAAACATTTCAACGTTTTATTGATAATGTTTTAAGAGACATAGATTGCTGTATAGCATATTTGGGGTATATTTTCATTTTTTCTGAATCCGAAGAAAAGCATGAATCTGATTTAGACAGAGTTCTTAAACGTTTAAAGGATTTCAATTTAATAATTAACTTATAAAAATGCGTTTTTGGAGTTAATGAAGTCAATTTTTTGGGATATTTAGTTTCAAAGGATGGTATTCAGTCTATGCTGAAAAAGTAAAAGCTTTAAGAGACTTTCCTTTACCTGAATTTGTAGAACAATTACGAAGATTTTTAGCTATGGTAAATTTCTATCACAGATTTTTTAAAAATGCAGCTAAAATCCAATCCTGTTTACACGATTTAACTAAGGGTAAAGCTAAAAAAGATAAAACACCTCTAGTGTGGACTGATAGGGAAATTTCTGCTTTTGAGGCAGTAAAAGATGCGATTGCAAATGCTGTTTTGCTAACACATCCCTTACCAAATGCAAATTTATCTCTTGCTGTAGATTCTTCAGATTTTGCTATTGGTGTAGTTTCGCAACAAAAAGTAAACAATGAATTACAGCTTTTGAGTTTTTATTCTCGCAAACTTAATGCTGCAGAGCAAAAATACAGCACTTATGATAGGGAATTGCTTGCAATTTATTCAGCAATCAAAAATTTTCGGCACATGCTTCAAGGTCGAAATTTTCTAGTGTACACAGATCACAAGCCTCTCATTTACGCATTTCAACAAAAAAGCGAGAAATGCTCTCCAAGACAAATGCGACATTTAGAATTTATTAGCCAGTACACTACAGATTTAAGACATATTCCCGGTAGACAAAATATAGTTGCTGACACTTTTTCGAGAATTTCTTCCTTTAGTTTTAATGATTTTAGTGATATCAATTTTGATGAGATTGCGGAGGTACAGGTTAATGACACGGAACTTCACTCTTCACTTGAGTCTAATTCCGGCCTTGAACTAAAGCCTATGAATCTCCCTAATTCAAAGACAATTTTTTGTGATGTTTCTACTGGTGATAAAAGACCATACATTCCGACAGACGAAAGAAAAACAGGATGTGATAGATGACAGGTAGCAGGTTCGGTATTCCCTTCTATCTAGCGAACTCTACAGTAAGGTAAGTTAGATTTGTCCTGCCTTTCCAAGCCTAAACGTCTTACAGACTGGAAGTGGAGTACTGTAGAGTTCGCTAGATCGAAGGGAATACCGAACATGCAACCTGTCATCAAGCACATCCTGTTTTTCCTTCGTCTGTCGGAAATTAGCTGTAACCGACTGCAAGATACAGATGTCATTTTGTTATCGCGCACTTTTCCCAGCATATAAAACTCTGTAAAACCACAAAGTACTACTACTACTACTCAGTGTGTTATACACTTTTTTGTATTTTAATTTATTTTAAGTTAGTCACTCAGTTTTGTAACTGTATCTTTTTCCGAAAAATAAAACTTTTATTTTTAACATGTGATGTTTTCCTGTCGTCTTTGGTTCCCGCAAAATGTGAGAGCGTTATGCCCAGTTCCTACACATGAATCATTATTTTTTAAAAATAAAAATAAGTTTTTAAATAACTGTAACTATTTTAAATTATAGCAAAATAATCATTACTTAACAATATTTTAAATTATAGCAGACTAATCATTAGTTAAAAATCTCCTCACTAAGAAAAAAGGTATGATTAAAATTACCAGAATATGATAAAATGTACCAAGTTTCCGGTTCTTTGGAAACACCAAAATACCCGGCATTTTTTATGGAAGCTCTTTGGCAATGACAAAAAAATATGTTTTTATATTATAAGTTAGAATTTGGTAAATGTGGTAATATTTGGTGGCTTTATCATACCTTTGAGGATGGCATAAAAACCATTTATTTAATTAAATTTGCTATTCAGTTCCGTATTTTTTTATTAAGTGTGTGGCAATAAAAAATATAATTTTCAAAACCAGGTCTGGTAAACTGTCACTGGTACAGGTCTGGTAAACTGGTCTTTTTGGTAAACTGTCCCCTCATGAGCGGAAAAATTACCAACTGAAGGATTTAATAAACTTATATTTTCGCTTTTATTTCCAAACTTATGTTTATTGCATGAAATGTTATTACCATACACACAGTAAAAAATTCTGGATCATTTAACTGTAAAAAAAGTGGCAGCTATAAAGAACTTAGATCTGAGAGTAACAAGAAATATTTAGACTTGTACCTTACAGTCGAACTGAAGAAATAAAAACTAGGCTCTTAAGCTTTAAGTTCTTGGTATGGCTGGTGATTATCCTGGATAGAGACCCCGTCATATGCATGATTTCCGCTTGACTGTCATCCATTTTATCTAGAGGGCCATTAATTTTCTTTTTCTTGCGCTTTCTTTGAGCGAGAGTTACTGTTGTTAGTTAAAGAGTTGTCAGACAATAGGTTCTGAAGTTTGGTGTCGCCAATTAATGAAGCAAATGATGTTTGTCTTAGAACGTTTCAATAATTGTTTCTCGCACAAGTAGCCTGGGTAATCATTGTGATTAGACAGGTTGCTAATTATTGGAATGCTGATTAAAATTCTTCTTTGATGGTCACAAATTTGGATGATTAATCAAATCTTGTAATTTGAACGTAATTTTGTTTTGAGTGCTAAAATGCATCTGGCCTCTGAAATGGTCATGTGGTTTCATGCCTTAAGTTGGCAGATTTTTAATTATTGTTGATAGAAAGAACATCGGGTGTTTGAGCTAGCGTGAGATTTATCACATTAAGTGCAGTGTACCGCTGCAGTGCATTTTAAAGCATCCTGTTTGGAGGATGCTTTTTTCTTAGTTTGTCTACATCGGTTGCATACTATTTTCCGTAAATAAATTCGTGCTGCGTAGTTGAAGTCCGTGCATTTAAAGCAGGTAAGGGGTCTGTTGGTGTATAACATAATGTCATATATCTGGTACCAAGTTCTTATTTCTGCGGGTGTATTATGTCCGAGAATAGTGACGAGAATAGTAGTTGTTGGTAATCTATTTTAGTCGATAATCGAACTAGTTTAAGAACATTTTTATTAGAATTGGCTGTTATTTCGGTGGGATGTTTCTGGTCTAGAGGTATTTCTGGTCTAATTCCTTTTAGTAGAAATTTGGTGGACAGGTGTTCGTTTTTTGTTGTTTTTACCGGTGTGTCTAGAATTTCGGTTAATGAAATTGTGTTGATAGCAGTACTTCTATGCACACGTTTGTGCAATATTCAATCGGATAAGTTTTAAATCAAGTTCTTTTTCAAGTTCAGCTGGGTTTGCTTGGATATGCTGGCTTGCTCATTCGTTGGTTCAACACAGATAGTATAAATTCTAACTCCATTTTCCGTGGCAAATTATAATATAACGAAAGTAATACAGATAGGCAATCGAACTCGAGTATAACACACACACACACACACACACACACATATATATATATATATATATATATATATATATATATATATATATATATATATATATATATATATATATATATATATATATATATATATATATATATATATATATTCAAAAATTTTAATTAAATGGATCCGATCAGTAAAGGGGCCAGATATATTTTAAAGAAGTCCATTTTATATATCTAAATTCATTTTGGTTGTGATTAGCTAATTTCATATCAATGCAATTAGAAGAAAAATTATACTCAATTTGAATGAAACAAGAACGTTATGCTTCTCCTTAGGAATTTTATTGGGGAAATAGGAATAACTGTTTTAGTAGCCTATGGTGCTTACAGATATTTCAATGCAATATACCGATTTTGATCAGACGGGTAAAGGACAATGAATGTTTCTGTTTATGTAAGCTCATCAAACATAAAAGACTAATCACTCTTTAATAAATCACAGGCATCATCATTTAATACCATGTAATTTCATTTTTGGACTTATAACCACCAGAAATCATTTACGAAGTATGTCTACACTTTAAAATAAACTGTAGTACAGCCGTAGACTTCTCTACGACGATACATTTATACTAGTCTACGTCACTCAAAGGAATACTGTATCGGTACTAAAATAACAGCTCGTAAAATTACAGTTTTCTGGAAAAAACTTTTTTTTTTTTGTAGTTTCGTAAGTGCGTCAAATTCAATGAAACAAACTGACTGAGGTCGTTATGGTGCCATATTTCCCATTGTTTCAACATATCCCAAACATTTTTTATGGGGTTCAAGTTAGGTGATTTTCAAGCCAATCGAGACTTAAAAAGGTATGTAAGAGTTGGCACAACTACTTATTATAAGAGCACGTTAAACCTAACCGTTATTATCTTCTACAATAGGGTGTCAATAGCTTTCTACTCCAGAAGCTATTAACTAAAACTTAATGACTGATCTTCCAGAATAATTAATATCGCAGATTTTCTTTGCCATTCGAGACATATTATGATATGAAAATGTCCATAAAACTATCCGCATGTTCTACGATTGCGATTAACTTTTTTATATTGAATTATAAAGTTATCAATATCTCAATCATCTTGAAGCTGTAGTGTAAACTGAATGGCAATAACTGATCTTCAGAATGATGACATTACCTGATAGTGGTGAGCATGTTCAGTGAGCGGATTCAAATCCTATTTCTTCAAACATTTAAGAAATATCACAGACCACCTCCTCCTTAGTTCAACTATTTATCATCCATTTCTATAGGAGTGACTAACTTCTTGTCCGGTTAGTTTATTCAGATAATAATCCCGACATATACATTAAATAACTGAAATTCTCAATTTAATGATTTAAGAAGAGAAATACACCTCCTTAATATTTATATTGCACTCTTAGAAATTTATCGGAAAATGGTTAAATAACAATTTCTTTCTATCTTATTTTACCATATTCAAACAAAACAGTCAAATAACCATAAATACGATGTTATTGAAACTGATAATTGTGTGAAAAAACGTTTTTCAACTGCTTTAACTAATACAGTTAAACAACTAGAATTTTATTCCACTAACTTTTTCCACCAAATGAAGCCAAATAGTTCTTTGCAGTTGGGTACATATTATAGACGGGAGAAATTATCTGTCAATCTATGATCGACAGAAAGAGGTTTCGAGTCCAAACGTTGATACAATCTTTATTTCCTCCATTCCCTTAAACACATGAAGTGTTTCCAGAGTCCTGAGCTCCCCAATTTGCGACCCTGGACTTTAACATTATGATACTCTCATCCACGTATAGATTGCAGCACTATAAATCTGCATAGCACAAAAAGTCTAGTATTTTTCATTTCTTACGATAGGTGAAACAACTAGACAAACTAATTAAACCATATTCCATGGTTCATTTGATAAACTCAACTCAACAATAACCTAAGTCCAATGACCATTACCTGTCAAAAAGCCTAGATAAACTAAATTTCTTTTCGATGGTTTTGAAACCATGCCAGTTGTTAATGGTTGAAAACCGTATATTTTTTTATTCAATGTTTTTATCATTCTAGTTGTAAGTGGTTTTAAAACAGTAAAAGTGAAAAATGTTCCTTACCTTAGAATTTAGGGTTAATTGGATGGGAAGTTACTGGTCATTATTTTATCGTAATTTTAGATATAAATTTCAGACAGTGCGTTACATTTTTCACAAATTGTTTTCTTCACAAAAAATGCTACTTTAACTAAAGATTATTTCATTAAATATAGTTACAAATACCAATCAATGAAAGCATGCAAAAAAAAAACAAGTTTAAAATTTCTTTAAATATTATTATTTTTTGTTTCAAAAAAGTTTTCTGTGTACCCGGGAGTATCATCTTATCTATAAAGTAATCATTAGTGTTTAATATAGAGAATGAAAAGGAACGACTGGATGAAGAAAGGAAATTTTTAATAACTAACAAATGACCCGGAAGATTGAATTTCCACGCGGATGAAAGAACTCTCCGGAGGTAAAACTCAACGGTTAATTGACTGCAAGCAATATCTGAAAATAAGATAACTTTAATAATATCTGCTGGATTTAATGAGTACCTTCTTTTTATTAAATCAACATCTTGTTTGAGTAAAGAGGAAATACTGAATATTTAGTCATTAGCGTTTAGTTACACTTGAAAAATATTTTAATATTTTCGAAAATTTACAAACATTTTTATTATGTAAGAATTTTCAGCTGAATAAAATAGGATGGAGAATACCTTGAATTTATCAAACAGTTTCTTGCTTATTGTTTTTTTGAATAATTTTGAGAGATTATTGTGATATTTTGATTTTTTTTAAACTTTGGTTTCAAATTTGTATTGTTCCTGGAAAATGTTACTGTTTAGAAGTAATGAATTGTTTTTAAAATGGTCAATGGTAATTTTATGACAGAACTTACTTGTTCATGTCAGAATTTTATAGCGGTACTATAACAATACAATAACAAAAGCTGAGTCAGCTGAGTAAATAATATCTCTTAAGCAAACTTTTGGCATGAAAAATGTCAGAAAATGATGCTTGGCATTTAGTTTAAGTCCATGGCACTTAGTTTAAGTTCAAGGTACTTAGTTTAAGTTCATGGTACTTAGCTTAAGTTCATGGCACTTAAATTCAGTAAAATTGTAATGTAAGACTTAATATTAATACCCTGAGAAGAAAAGTATGGTTAATATTTCCAGAATACGGTAAAATTCACCGATTTTCTGGGTCTATGGGAGCTCCAAAGAGCTTGGTAATTTTTACTGAAATGCTTCGGTAATGATTTTGGTATAATTAGCAATGCTTTTATTATAAGATTGCTTTTATTATATAAAACATGCTCTTATAATGCGTGTTGAAATTTAGCAAAAATTGTAAAATTTTGTAATTTTATTAAAGCATGACATGAAATCCATTTATGCAGTATGTTTTACTAAATGTGCGGTAATAAACACCACAATTTTAAAAACAAAAATTTCCGGAAAACAGTAAATATATCAAGGGAAAAATAGTTTTCCGTTGATAACGGTAAATAGTTTAAATTATTTTAATTTTACTAACCAGAATTATATTTTTTTCATCTCTTTTCTCTCTTTTTTTTACCAGAGATATCATTACACCGTAAGGTATTTTTACCAGAATTTTTTTTTCTCTGTGTAATTAAAATGATATTAAAGTATTTTTCCGTAGGATGTAAGTCATAATATCAGAATCATTGAGTCCTGCTAAATACGAAAAATGTCGTATAAGAAAGACATTGCCCACGACGAAGCAGTTGTTAAAGACTGAGCTATAGCTGCTAAAGAGGGTTTCATTGATGGAGGATTAAAGCCCACCGAGTTTCAGATCGATGGTTGCCGGCTTATTTGCAGCACTATGCTGATCACCCAGAGCGCTGGCCATCTGCGTATGTTGATCTCGAAATTAAAGAAATATCTTGGCTGTCAACTCAATTGTTTCAGAAGTGCTTTACTTTAACCAAAAGTTGTTAATGAAGCATTAAAAAAACAATTCTTGTTTTTCACTGTTAAATTACTGAGAAAAAAAAAAACACATTTTTATAATAGTTAATGCAATGCATAATAAAATAAGCTAATTTTTTTTTACATTTTTATGTAGTTGACTCTCTTTTTCTACATTATTAATAATATGGATCATACTCATACTTTAAATATTAAGAAGTCAAATGGAAAGTTTCGATGGACAAATCATGCCGTAAAATATTTTGTTACATTTAAAAACTTAGAAGTGTTTCTAAAATTTAAATCATTAGTGCAAAATTGCAAAAGCTATAATTAAAAATTAAAATAAAAAATACTTACAATTGAACTGATTGATTTGTTTCTCAAATACAAGTAAATAAATTTATTAAATAGTAAGCATATAATTATTATAAATTTTTATAAATGAACATTTTTTTTTTCTGAAGGACAATAAAAAAGGTATAAAATGTAAAGTACCCATCATGCATGTTTCTACTAAAAGGTATTGTAAAAATAAACAAATAAATAAGTACGTAATATTGGTTTAATATTTCATATATTTATAAACAACAAATATAAGAAAGAGAATTTTTTAAATTCAAAATTAAGCAGTGGTCAAAAAATTTAATGTTTACGAAAAATATGTTTCTTAGCGAATTCACGTATAAAATTTAATATTAATTGGAAAACGAAAAAACATGTTATTATTTAATTAATTCTATTCATAAAAAATTATCTTTTTGATGAAGTTTAACTACTACGATATAAATTACGCATTAAACTTTTTAAATTTAAAATATCTAAAAACAGATATTAAATCTTTCGAAAAGTTCACCAAAATCACCTAGTTAAAATTTAACAAGAACGAAGTTTTGACTATGTTAACTTATAAATTAAATATTTTAATACCATTCAGTAGTAATGCCTCAAATATTTAATTTAAATACTATTGTGATAGAGACTAAGCTGAAAATCATACAGTACATTTAAAATTCCTTATTAGTTTAAGTGTATCAAGGTTTATATTTCATAATCTGATCACAAGATATTGAAATTAGAATTAGCACAAAAGACTTCATATTTTGATTAATATGTCAGATACAAGATATTTTAACTCAGTTGTATTTGCTCAACTATAACAAATGGTTCCTGTTATGCTAAATCTTTAAATTTGTATTTGAATTCTAATAAACGTTATTGATTTAACAATGAAACGTATAATAATATATTAAAATATATATCATTAATCAAATAAAAACTAAATATAATGTAATATAAGCATTATTGAAAAAATATATTCAAAGATTAAAAGATTTTTTTGAGAGTAAAAAAAAGTTGCAGCATATATATTTTATGAATACTGCCCCTTTAATGTTTCTGAATTTTCCTAAAAATTTGGAATGCTTTGTATAGCGCACTTTCTGGTTTCACCATGGAGATTAAAAGAGATAGAATTTTTTAAAAAAATGATACAAACTGATGACTTTTAAAAGATTACATTGCGAAGTTCTGGTTTTTGAAGATGTGCTTTGTGAAGTCATTCTCATTCAGTAGACTGTTATGAAAAATTCGGAATGCTTGGTGTAGTATGAAATCTGGCAATAATTGGATCTGCTTTAGGGAATAAAATAAGATAGATAGTGACACATTTTTTAGAAAACAATTATGAGTAACTCTTTTCATGTATTTTCATAAATAAAAATAATTCCCTGCAGTTATTTGTTAAAATTACATAATTCCAATTTTCCAGAATCCCTAAGCAATGTTCCATAAAAAATTTGAAATTATTCTTTTACTAGGGATATCATAAATAAAACTGGTAAAAAAAATTTTTATTATTTAACCAAAAAATTCCTAAGATACATTTATTAACTAGCTTTAAAAAGATTGTTTTTTTAATAGTCCTCTTATGTTTAACCTTTGATTCAGTTAGTAACTTAGATTTCATTGGGCGTAACCAAGCATTCAATTTTATGATTTACTTCAGAATTAATCGTTTTATTTTTCATTAAAAATTCTATAACATCGATGGCTATTGAAAACAAACAAACAAAACAAAAGGGAAGTACATGGAACAATTAAAATAGTTTCAAAAAGGTTTTTTTTTTCTTTTTAATTTTCTTTTTAATTTAGCTATGGATTTAAGAAGTAATTTAGTTTTCATTAAGCATATTCACCACTTCAGTTTAATGTTGTACTTTAATAATGATCATTTCCTTTCTCATAAAATTTCTATATTATTGACTGATAATAAAGACAAAAGTTGCGGAAAGAAAATACTTAGAGCAAATAAATCAATGTGAAAACATTTCAATTGTCTATTAAGACCTAAATTTGGATTCAGTTATAGTAACTTACATCATATTATCCATAACGTTAATTTTATAAAATGATTATTAACCATTTTATTTTTTCATCAAAAATTCCATTACATTACCGGCCAATAATAACAAAAATAGCAAAGGCGGAATTACCCAGAACAAATAAAGAAAATAGAAAATTACTGAAGATTCCGGGCTCCTTTATCATGGTATGGAGGGAAAATAATCCCTTTAACTTGGAATCTTGAAGATCCGAGACTGGTAGAGAAAATAAGATTTCTTTACTTCTCAGTCGGGGTTACAGCAACAGAATGAGGGATAAAGATGAAGATGTCAAGATCAATCAATTAAATGTATAGCAAATCGTATCTTGCCATGAAAGAAAACCAGTGAAAGACTGGATTAGCGTCCCTTTCATGGGTTCTTTTTATTCGCTAACCTCATTTAGAGTACTTTCTAGTTGGAAATCGCTAGATTATTTTCCTTAATTCCGAACGCAATTAAAGTAGAAAAATTAGGAAGAGGGGAAAATAAAATAAAGTAGTTAGTGTCTTATTGTAATTATAATTCACTAAAATCGATAAAGTGATAGATATATTTAATTTAGAAGATTTAAAGGATAGCACTACTGCAATTGTTTTGTTTCTTTTATTATTTTTTTTACGTAATTGGACAAGACAAAGGATTTCAAATACTTTTAAGAATATAGAATGGGTGTTGATTCCCCCTAACTTTTGTTTTGGAGATGTCTGATAGTATGCCTTATTACTGACGTTTATCACTAGTTTACCTAAAAATAATATTATAATCCATTGAAGTCGATAGAGTGGTAGATATATTTAATTTAAAAGATAGCACAACATCAATTGATCTGTTTCCTCTATTATATTTTAACGTAATGGGACGAAGAATAAGACTGCAAAACCTTTAAAATATACAGAACGAATCTCAATTTCCATCAACTTTTATTTGAAGATGTCTGATAATAAGCATTGCTATTTATACTCATCCTAAATATACCTAAAACATTATTTTACTTATAAATTGTTTTGATGTGTGGTTACCTTTACTACAATTCTTTTTTAAATGTACCTTAAAAATCATTAATTTAACAAATGCATGGCATTAATTATTTTCAAAACTTAAATAGACAAATCGAGTTTTAAAATTTAAATCAAACATGTTTATAATTGTTGGTTCAAAAGGTATTTTAATGTCAATCGTATTTACTTAAAATTTGTCAGCATATATACAATTTATGTAGCTTTTGTTTCCTACATCTATTTTTAGATTGTGTTTCAATGACAAGAAATTATTTTTTATAATATGTATCCATTTTTTTTAAAATCTCAAACCAAAGTCATACGTGCAACTGAAACTACACTATTGTTGCATTTTTAATCAAATTATAAAAAGTCATTACCTCTTGAAATTTTCAGAAGTTTCTAAATAAAATTTTACGTTATTTATCATGAGAATATTTAAATTTATATTATCTTGAACCAAACAGTTTGAAATTAGTAAAACTGTAAAACAATGTGAAAATATATAGCAATTTTTGTATTTCTTTTGATAAATATAATATAACGTAATGCATCTTCCCTTTATTCAGTTGATGTTGCAATTCAATTTCAGTGAAGTTCTTCCTAAAGGCTATCATAAATTGAAAGTTCCATAAAAGGTATATTTCCAAAAAAAATTTATAATTTCCCCTCTATTTTAGGAAGGCTCCCCTCTGTTTCCTGAACATATACTTAATACTAGGGGGCTTCGCCCCTGCTCGCTGGCACTCACCAACCCCCGGAACTGCTTTCGCAGTTCATTTCGGATTGCTTCGCAATCCAATGCTCGCTTTGCTCGCTCATTGGATAAGTTCTTAACGTCTAGCTTTTGTATACTTTTTTGAATACTGAAGTTCCGAAAACTTTTCACTGTAGAAAATTCTAAACCTGTACATTTCAATATTAATTTGAAATTGCAATTGTTAATTTGGGCATTTGGCGATACAACACTTATAGAATTGAAGGATTTGTTTCGTCAAGCGCTCAGGTATCATAATTTTGATTTATGTTGCTAAGTAAACTTTCAAAAAATTCTATGGCTGGCAACAGCATTTTTATTTTTTAAGTTGTTTATTTTTATTTTTCCCGCAGCTAACAGCCTGATAATGCTCACTCTGGTTATTGTTTTCGTTTTTAAAAGCGCTATATGTTGAGCCACCTCAGCTAGATTTGGCATGTGACATTTTTAGATGCAATCATTGGTCGATTTTCTAATGTTGCCATTCGGGAAGTTGTAATGAGGCTTTTTTTGGTGCCGTGTAAGAGAAATATATATATAGATTATTGTTTTCTTAATTCTTAAACTCTAAAGGTTTATTTTAAAATTTGCAGCATTCTGAGACCGCAATGCATTTTTCATATAAAATTTTAATTATGTGTAATTTATTATAATATAATGTAAATTTATGAATTGTAACTCATATTTAATTAAGATAAATAAAATTTATAATAATGTAACGTAAATTTATAATAAGTTATTTTAATGTAATGCAAATTTATAATAGTGTAACGTAATGTATCTCCCCTTTATTGAAACAATTTCATTGATGTTCTTTCTATAGGCTAGCATAGATTGAAATTTCCATGAAAATTATATTTCTAAAAATGTCATATTACCTTCCCCTCTATTTCAGGAAAAATTTTCTCTGTTTCCAGAAGATCTACTTATTATTATTGCTTCCTGAATTATTAATAATCTCTAAAAGTTTATTTTAAATTTGCAGTAATCTGAATCGGCAACTCATTTTTCATTAAGATAAAACTAGATGAAAGGGAAGGAAATAAAACAAGCATCAGCAACGAAAATATGTTTAAAATTCTGATGAAAACAGAAACTCGAGGGGCTATTATTCCGACAGAATATTTCTCCAAGCGCTAGGCATAGATGATACAAAACTGAGATAATTACAGAGAACAATTATTATTAAAACCAGTTTGACTGGGATAGATGTGTGCTGGCACGCAAGTCGTGTAAAGAATTTTAATATAAAAAAAAAAAAAATACTTTATAGCCTGATTTCCATATTTCAATTTCCCTAGACTTTCATTCTTCTTCAAGCTTAAGAAGCATAAAATATTTATGGTCTAAACCTATGGAAGCATTTTACAGCATCCGGTAGTTGATTATACTATTTTGTATTCTAAATTACATGAACTCTATTAATTATATTGAAGTTCACATACAATCGAAAGTATATTTTAAATTACAAATGTTATCAAGATTTAGATGCAATCATAATTACTGATAAACTTATATAATAATTATTTGTAATCATAGTTTAATATTTGTAGTTTTTATTGCTTAAATTCAAACACAGAGAAAAACATTCTGTTAAAAATGCCGCACTGTATGATATTGATAATTCTGATAAATAAAAGTATAATCCTGCTTAATGAATAAAAATAATACGGTATTTAAACCGTTAATTTGGTAATTTTTCCATTCACGTGGTATTAGTTTAACGGAGTTTCTGATTTTCAAAATTATAATTCTTATAACCACACATTTAGTAAGAAATACTATACAGAAAAATTAATTTAACCGAATAAATTGTGTTTTTGCCGTGCTCTAAGATATCATGATAAAATTCCCAAATTTTACCACATTTACCTAAATTTATCGCATTTTATCAAACTATATTTTATTTTTTACCCCAAACCATTGCAATAGCAATTAAATTACTGTTTAAAAATTAGCAAGCTTTTTAATGCTCCTATAAAGCAAAAAACATGGTAAATTTTATCATATTTTGGTAGTTTTAACCATACTTCTTTCCTCAGTGCGATTGAAACTGTAATGATTATTTATCATCTCAATTAAAAGTAATAAATTATTTGTAATCAATTTAAATTTTGCCCATTGCTAGTACTCGACATTGCTAGTATTTTCATCCGTTGATTGAGGATTGTTTTATATTTAACACACGCTAATAGATATTAGAATTTTAATATGGAGTGATGAAAACTTATTTTAATTTGACTTAAATATATTCCACTTTATAAAATGTCAATTTATATGTTTTACCTATTTAAGCAGTTACCACACACAAAATAAACCATTAAATATTTGAATCATACCAGTTAAAATTCCACATGCATAAATTTCGTTCCATAAAACATAGGCTTACTTTTAACACATGTAAGCCAGGGTAGCAGAGAATGTTGGATTATATGCTGCTTTGGGATTTCGTAAAAGGGATTAACGGTTAATTGGGTTTTCGTAAAAGTGATCACATAAGATATGATACATGTAATAAGTCAAAGCTTAATTTCAGTAATATTAATTTGGAAGAATTTTTTATTTATTATCTTATCCATTAAAAGAAGCGTGTAAATTCTATGAAAATGATTTTTTCTCATTCATGCTACCTATAGTTCTGCTGTATCTAAAATTGATTTTAAAACAACATGGTTATAAAAATAAGCATTTTTGTAACAATTCTACTAAATGCTATCTACAATAAGCTATTCTACAAATTCTACAATAAGCTATCATTCCTGAATAAATTAAAAACATACACAGAAAAGTATAATCAACAATATAACAATTAATTAAACAATTAAATAAATTAATATATATAACAGAAATGACGATTTTTAAATGCAGCAATTTTTATTTCAACGAGAAAAATTTTTTTAAACGTATTACTTTGACCACATTAAGTTTGTCAAAAAAATTAACAACTAATTTTTTTTATCTAATACAAATATCAAAAAAAGATAATAAACTTTATTTCAGTTTAGTTCTTTCTTCTTTTAATTAAAACTAAAATTTATAATCCCCCATTTTTGGATGATATAAAGTATGCACATAGATTCACAGTAAATTGTGTAAATTGAAAGAAATTAGAAATCTGATTACAAATTTCTTCTTCTTCTAAAACGAAAAGTACTGATACTTTTTAAAATATTTTAAATTTTCTTTCCCATTTCATTTCTTTTAAAAGCATGACTTCTTATTACATTTTCAAAAACAGTTGTAGTACAAAGTAAACATGATAAAAATTTAATATCTTTCATCCTCTAGAATATTTTATATTTGATTTTTTTATTTCGTTCTATCAATAATGCAGTTTATCATAAATATTGGTTCTGTTTTGAATTAGGATATTTTTAAATTTAAATTTCAGATCAGGAGGAAGAAAATATCTTTAGAACTATTTTTGTTTATGATTAAAAATACGTATAATTTAGAATATTTTCGATGAAGGTGATTTAAATATTCCCATTACTTTTCTTAGGATAAACCATGTTTGAAAATCTTTAGTAAAATTTACACATTTGTGTCCAAAATAAAGATAATTTTCAAATTATGTAGATTATCCTCTGAGCTACTGAAATTTGATCTGAGTAAAAATTAGCATAATGCAAGAAAAATAGCCATTCAATGGTTACAATCTATGTTCAGCATGGGGCAAAACAACCGAGGGGCTCAGGAGGAATGATATGAATAGGAAATACGGTATGTGTTTACAAATAAGTTTTACACCGTGGTTTCGTTATGAAAAAAAAAAAAAAAAGACAAGCTGTACGATTGAAGTCACATGATTAAAATAGGTAGATAACTCATGAAGTCACATGAGTTTTCTACCCAAAAAATTAAATGAGATGGGTTTTAAATATATACCGTGCTACCATGAAAGACCAAAATTAAGAGAATGTCAACTTACACCGGTGAATGCCATCAATCAAATTGTCGCTTTGGTGAATGTTTGAAATATTTGTTATATCCGATTTGATATGAATTTATTCGTTGATATTATTATATTTATTTGATATTTTAATAACTGGCGAGGATAGATTAGGAGAAACATCAGTGTCTGAAGTACCGATTGAATGCTTTCTGGCACTTGATCTTAAAAAAATTGATGTAGGGCATACCGGGCAAATGTATACAAGACAATGGCACTGAACCTTAAAACTTTAAAGTAGAGAATGCAGGCAAGTGTATACCGGGCAATGACACTTAACTAAACCTATAATGCAGTACTATTTAATTTTCATTTCAATTACCACCAATTTTAAATTGTTTACTTTTAGACAAATACGTTTTTAAAAAATAATATATTATAAGCATAATTAACACGAGGTATCATATAATTAAAGAAATATTAATTTGGTGACGTAATCATGAATGATGCCCCGTTAATGTTGTTCAGTGAATTTAGTGAATAAAAAATATTTAAAAGTGAATAAAAAATAATTAAATAAAAAAGTATGTGCAATGAACTTTTTTTGATCAAACAAAAACTAGAAAATAAATCTGACGTTATCCTTGAAATATTTGGAAAACTGCTTATAGTATAATTTAAGACAATTACTACCGGTTAACCAATCAAAAAATTCCTTTTCGTTTTTCACTTATCCCACTCGAACGGTTCATTGTTGAATATTCTAATGTCGACAGTGACCTTCCTCGTGCTTCGAACTATCTTTATATCAAATTTCATCGCTTTCGGTCGGATTTGCTTATGAGTCTATTTATTCACTTTTATACTTATAGATTTACTGTGCAAAGAAGGAAAGAAAATGTTCTAACCAAAATTTTCAAATATTGTACATGAACCACGTACTGTCTCATGTATTAACTACAAACGATTGCTTCGGGCCTTTCTTTAAAGAATTAATTTATTTTAACTATTCTCTGACTTAACTGAAAGCGTTGCCGGAAATTTCATACAACTGTTTTTTATCTAGGGCTATGTCTTTAATTCACATCACTCAAATCATTATATGAGAAAGCAAAGATCAATATAATTGTTTTTGTCATTTTCAATTGTATACATTTAAATTCTGTGAGTCGTAAGGAAATAAAATCGGTCGTAAGGAAATAAATATAATAAGTCAAAAGGAAAAATAATAAGTCAAAAGGAAATAAATATTTAAAAAAATGTAAAATTGCATATAAAGATTCTTGGGAACAAATATAAGTGAATAATGTCAAAGCTAAAATTGTCAGATAAGAAATATCGCATTCCTTGGTCTAGATACTTAAACATCAATATCAATTCGATAAACATATATGCTAGAAGAGTTTTATTCTTAAAAAATTGATGCAACGGGATCTTTTATGTATTTTTAAAGCCAATAAAACTTGTAAGCTATAAAAACGAAATTCAAAAAATGATGCCTATATAAGTTTTATTTCCAAAACATGTCTATTTTATTTCATTTATATTTGTAATCCATTCAAAATGTAGAATTTCTCTTTCGTTTCATATCTCTAAAATGTGAAATTTATGACAAAAATTTTGTGTCCAAAACGTAAAAAATTATTATATGATGTATGAAAAATGTGTATTGCTCTATATAGTCACAATATTTATTATTTTCATGATGATTTCATGCAAAATAAACTACATTCATTATAACCAATCAGAAATATTGATCATAAACGGGATTGGAATTTAGATTCCATATATGACCAATTTGGAATGTACACAGAAGCTACACTGAGAGAAAATTAAGGTCAAAACTATCAAAATATGGTAAATCTTACTATGCTACTGGCTCTATGGGAGCACCAAATATTAACCCACTGGCGGTTAAGGGAATGGGCAAAATTGGGAGAATGTTTCTCCCCTATACACTATTCCCCTATCCATTAACATGGAAAAACCGGTTTTGCTATGCAGAGAAGACTGCAGTGTAAAAGGCGACTTTCTACGTGCAGAACCGTCAGTGGGTTAAATATGGTCTAAAGGTAAAATATGATTTGTTTAATATGTGATAAAATTACCATTCTTCGGGATAAACACCATTTCTTCGGTTGAATTTACTTTTCAGTTTCGTATGTTTATATAGATGTGCAGTTATAAGAAATATAATATTTAAACACAGATTTTCTGGGTAAATGTTATCTTATGAATGGAAACATTATTAAATGTATCATTTAAATATAGTATATTTGGGTTTTATTAACAAGACTTATGCTGTTGTTGTTGTTTTTTTTCATTTACTAAAAATGTCCTTATGATGCAGTATGGTAATTTTACCAAAGTTTTTTTTTTTTTGTGTATCTTGGATCATAAATTTGCCTCGATTTTACCATCAAGTTTTATACATAGTGTCGTGCAAGAAAACACAAAAGATAGTCACACTTGCTAATTTAAAAACTAAAAAAAAAAACATTAATCAAGGAAAAAATATCGAAAAAATTACAACGCCATTGAAAAAGCTATTGACAGGAAGGAAGAATTAAAACAGAGAAATAGGGAATGTTAGAGAAATAAAACATTCGGATGTTAGATAAATAAAACAAATAAATAGAAAATGTTAGAGGAAAAAAACAAAGAAATAGGGAATGTTAGAAAAATAAAACAAAGAAATAGGGAATGATGGAGACACAAATGATAAGTTAACGTGCTAAGCTACCTTTAATGCATTGAATATATGTATTTTCAGAATGCAAAACACACGTACATAAGAAACTTACAAGTTTCCGAGTTATCCGAGTTTTTGTGCATCTATCACAAACTTTTAAATAATTAACCATTACTTATTTTACCTCTAAATCTTTTATTAAATTCCAAATAATTCCCGCATAGATTGGAGCTAAATATAAAAATGAATGTTAAAATAGTATTTTTTCCTTGAAATTTTAGGTATTATGATGATTTTTTTTTAAAAAAAATGTATATATTTTTTTTATTACTCTAAATACTACTGCGTAAATATTTTTATTTCATTCTGAGTTATTCATATTTTAACTTTTTTCAAGCATATTTTGAGACATTTTTCAAGTTTTCTTGAAATGTACGCTTAAGATTGGATATGAAAGCAAACTTAAATTAAGGAATTTTTTTTTAAAACTAAATATTGATTACGGAAAATCAAAGGGTAGCAAGGGAAGAAAATATATTCCCCATGGTTTAAAATGTTTTTAAATATTAAATTCAATAAAAAAAATAATAATTATCTTAGAGTTTGTCTATTAAAATTTTATATGGTCATTCATGATTGTGATGGAATCTTTATCTTAGTATTTTATAATAATTTGCGTTTGCATTAAACGGAAAACACTGTAAAACGAATTTTCATGTTTCAACACCGATCAATTCCCTCTAGGATAGAGTTTAGTGTGCTTGTCCAAATCGTGCACATTTATTTGGAATGAATATTGAAACCGTGCATTGGTAAAGGTGATATAAATCATGGCTAGAAAAACATTCCAGCAACACCCAGCACGTCGGACAAAGTGATGATGTTTTCACGATATCGAACTCAACAGCATCATTGTGGCAAAATGGTCAGATTTGTTCACCAGCCACAAAGCAGGCACCTATCAATACTAAAATGCTTAGTCATCACCAAACCATCCTCGAGCATAGAATCCCTGTCCAAACAGGATTTTATAAGTAGTTAATCAGAAATCCCAGTGGCTAATGTACTACTGCTAGCTCAGTACATTAGCCACTATGTCATCAACGATTATTGTTAGTTGTTACTACTAACTATTTTATACAAAAAATTTGCCTTTAGAAAAATTTCAATACAACATTAAACATTTACCAATCAAAATAATTTTGACCCATCTAACTAGCTATCTAATCTAATCAAATTATCTTTATTTTTCTTCCGAATCAATTGCCATGATTTACATGATCTAAAACCTCTTGTCCAAAAATCAGTTGTGGTACCTTATTGCTGAAATTTTTTTATATCAATTCAACTGAAACCACTTATCTTTAAATTTGCCTTTTTCTTAAAGCCAGTTTCAATTCTTCAATCATTATGAAGCTTTTTTCCAAAACAGCATCTTCAACATCTTGATATTGGCCTTTAACGTATGTAATGAGACGGTCATTTGTATCTTCTTTTCCATACTCATCATTAAAAGCTTTATCATTAAATTTAAATGAATCATTATGACTTAGTTTTTTCAATCCTTTTGTAACTCTCTTTCCGCTGTTTTCAGTTAAAAAGCAGTTAACGATGTTAGCGGGGATCTGCTGATGTGTTTTGTTTTTCTGATAGTTTATTTCTGGTATATCGAGACTCTTTGAAGCTTTGTCGGATTTTGGGTTTGAGTTGTAACTTTTTCTTGAACGTAGCGGTGATATTCTTTTGTTTCCACATTTCAAATAATTTTCGTCTGAAACGTCTTCAATTGCAAATTCTAAAAGTATCTTTTTAGACTTCTTTACAGCAACAATAGATTCGTTGCTCTTTGGTTCATCTAGAATAGTTTTTTCTTGAATCCATGAGTTTGACTCTTCAAAACTATTTACATTGCCATGGTCGTTATCGTTTGCTGAGTTATTGTTGATCGTGGAAAACAAATAAAAAAACTTTCTGTAAGTAAAGAGGGAATTAGAATAAGAATTTTGTTCTAAAATAAAAGACTGACACTCACAAAATTGAAGATTTTTTATAGCGTGAAAAATTTCCAATATTGACAAAAAATAGTTTTCTAGTCTCCAAAGTAAACAATTGGCAATATAAGTAATTGTAATTAGGAAAAAAAATTACAGTTTTAGTAATTGTGTTCTTACTTAAGTGAGGCTCTCTTTAATAATTAAAAAAGTATAAAGAAAGCATTCATTTAAATAACCATTTATTTCGAAAGTATGAACCTCATTAAGTATTAACTTTAAATATAGTGGTGCATATTACGAGTTAAATTTATTGGCCTGGGGTGCCTTTTGAAGGATTGAGAAGCCAGCAGATTTGCATATCCCGGGTTTCCAGTGGTCACTTGAGGTGTCACTCAAATGCACAGGGACAAAGGACATTTAGTATTTGCGCTAAGTGTAGGACTGCTCCGGCATCATTCGGACATAGTTTAAACTGAATTAATTTTATTTTGGAGTAGGTTGTTTTCAAAACTTCCTTTGATTTCAGACTTTCTGGAAGTTTAGGGACTTACAGAACATATCTAGTCGGGTTAGACCATTTAGAGATTAGAAACAAAAATAGTTAAATTTATATTTCTCAGTTGCTAAAGGGCATAAGTATGATTTCAAAAGCGAAATAATTAAATAAAATCGAAAACAATTGGGAGAAAAGCGATTGTATTTTACGAGGGCACTATAAATTTCGATTTTTATTATTTTCGTATTTATTTATTAAATTTTATATGCATATATATATATATATATATATATATATATATATATATATATATATATATATATATATATATATATATATATATATATATATATATATATATATATATAAGGCACAACAAAGTTAAAAAAGCATAAGGAAAGTGCATATACAACCTCAAAAATCTTATTTAACATTTAGATTTTGCAGGAATAAAAGGTGATGTGAGGCGAGAATGAATGCATGAAAAGTTCATATGCGTTATTCAAAAAACCAATTTTAATTAAATAGATCTGCAGAAGTAGAAGAAAGTGAGTCTACATAGTTTAAAATATATTCAGATAATAATTATATTAATCTTATTATTTTTTAAGTCTACGCTTGAAATATAGTAAGGTTAATATGATTATTTACTCTATATATAGATTAAAAAAATATTTACCTGATGTGAATAGAAGACTTTAACACGATTCCAATAAGTATCGCAATGCAAATAAAAAAGATACAGACTAGATTTAAAAACCAAGCCATTAAAAGACTTCAAAAATTATGGCCGAATAGAACAATTTTGTGTCAGCTCTTTTTTTAAACAGATAATGATTTACTTCGAAATTAAGAAAACTAATTGTCTGAAATTATTTATTAAAAGAAACAATATAATTGCTTAAAACCAATAATCAATCGAACATATTTTTAAAAATAAATTATCCAAATATAATATTAAACAATGTGGAAGGATATTGTTGTTAATCATTTTACAACAAATAATAGTATAAGACAATTTTACAATATATATCGTATACATAACATTTTAAGTAAATTGATAAAATGGCTTGTTTCCTTAATGTTACTTTAAATGATAAAGAATATTTCAAATCAACAGTAAATTGCTGCAAAAAAAATGATTGAAAGTCATATTTTTAGCACTTTAATTTAACGTCGGTAGCATAAATTACAAATCAATAGCATAAAATGGAAGATGCTTAAAGTCTAAAGGAAAAGAAATTGTTCAGAGCAGAAAAAAAGTAAACAATCCATACTTTCAATGTTTACTATTTCCCTTATTCTGAGATCTTATTAGTCAACAGTTTAAGTTATAAGTATCTATAATCTTTTCTTTAATTGATTTCATTTAGTATATTTAGTTATACTAGTAATAACAGTAACAATATTTTTACATTAGCAATAACAGTGGAAGAAAGTTGATCCAGCAAGAATGACAATAAGCCACACCGTGTTTTGTCACTGGCACTTACAACGTTCTCCAATTCTCGTGTCACATTAAACAGCCAATGAGATTTTTGAATTATTTTCAACACTATTTCTACTATGTTTGCCATCTTAAGCGTTATTCTGTTATTTAAACTTGTCATTTAAAAAATGTTTTAAAAAATATTTAGTCCTCATTTGTTTCTAATTTCTACAAAAATATACAAATGTTTAAAAATTAATAATAATTAAAAGAGCAAGTATATTTTATAAAATATGTAAATAATTCATCATCACAAAGTATTGTTTTATTTTCAAAACTCTTGATAAGAAGCAATTATGTAAAGAGAGCAGATGCTCTTTTGTCTATCAAGTTTTTAAATTTTAGAATGTTTTTCTCACACATTATCCGTAAAATCTATAATAAATTACATTAAAACCCATGTTGACCTAGTGGGACATATAAAACACGCTAATTAAAATAGTACTGTTTTCACATAAAGCAAATGTTTTTTTTTATTCTTTTCAAGAATCAAGTAGTAGCTAACAGAAAAGATATTAATTTAGCTAAAAAAATAACTACTTTTTTAATCGAAGCTTTTTTTCATCATGTCACAAAAATCCAGGCGTTAATGTGTTAAGAAAGAGATAAATTTAAGAAACTAATAGAATATCCATTTTAAGGAAACCAACGTCAAAAAAAAACTGTTTATTACTTTGACAAGTTTGAATTAAAGTAGAGTTATTTTATTTTGCGCTTCTTTTAATAACACAATCACAATGATTATCTTAAGAGGATTGTGAAAGAAGCATAGCCATATCTATTAATGTTAATCATGTGTTGCTAATTATAAAATGATTGGTTGAATTACAGACTTAGAAACAATTTGAAAATGTAATTAAGATATGCATCCAACTATGATCGATGTTCTGTCTCGACAAATTTAATTAGTGCTCCGTCAACTAAAGCTTTCCCGCAAATCAGATTCCGTCATCATTTAGCGCTGAGACGTGATCAATTTAGTATCCGTGGAAAGGAAACAATATTACCGTACGAAAATTTAATTTTTTAGGTTTTTTAATTTTAAAACTTATGCTTAGTTTCCTTAGTTAAAACATGTCTTCGATTTATTTTGCTTTATTCTTTAATTAAACTTTAAATTTTTTTTTATCATATAGAGAATATTTTTCCTTAAAATGTTGTCGTTTTTGTTATTATAAAAATTAAATGTTTATTTCAATCGCCAATTTTTAAAATGTCTTCCTTATCGTAGTACACTCACCAACTTTTTATAGATTCTAAAACATTACGGACGAAATTGAATTTCCCCAACATTTTATAGTTATTTTTTAACCGTCATTGAACAGCTGACCCGATTTTGTGTTTATGACTACCAATGTTCAACTCCGTAATTTTGAAAACAACCCAGAAGACAAAGAAACTCCAGGATCAAGTATTGGGAGAAATTTTTGCCTTCGTGGGGGACTTCTTGATGGAATTTTACCTACATTTGCGTTGCATGGAAAGGAAAGCCTCGAACACCTACCATGGTTAGTCTGACGGCAAGAGGACTCTAACCCAGATCCGTCCATTACTGAGGATATTTTACACATAACTCTTGCTTCATTTATCAAAAGGTACCTCAAGTTAGAATCGAATTATCAAGTCTTATGTGCTAGTGAATAGGTATTTAATATTTACAGTGATAGTTACGCCACAGTTTTTACAGTATATAACAGAAAAAAATAAAAACGAAACTACAACCTGATTCAATGTTTTTGCTTATTACTTTTCGCATTGATATCTTGGTAAATACAGTTAATAAAACTAGCGCAAGTGAAGAACGTAATGCCTGATAAATCCTTAAACAATGCCTCAGCAATTTCTTAAAAATGCAATTTATAAATATTTGTACTTAAAGTTGCAACCACTAAATTCTAACTTAAATACGCAATTAAGGCTAAAGCTTCCTAACAAAATTATTTTTAAAATATTTTATTAAGTTATTTCTAAAAATTTCGTTGTGTTTGCCTTAAGCGGCAATTGTTTAGGCATTAAAAGTTTGAAAACCGCTCTTCCAATATTTAATGGTTTTACTTAACAACTTATTGCAGTTATGCCTCGGGTTGTCTAAGTTTGAAAATAGTTACTTAAATAACAAATGTTTAAACTTCATTCAACAATAACTCAATAACATTTCATTTCTTAAATTTATTATTATATTTTTAAAAAAAAATTCATGTTACATATGGCTTTAAATTTTACTTCCCTGCTTCATTTTCCTAAAACTTTTAAATTAAAAAAAAGAATGGATTCTGAAAAGCACAGAAATCAAGGGTCTATCAATACTTTTAGAAAACTTTCAAAATACGCTACTTCTTTTTCCAACTAAAAACATTTATTTTGATAAAGAAATGTCTTTGAAAAGTAGGAAACTTTTGATTTAAAAAATAGTTCAGAAAGTACATATTCATTTATTCGTTGCCATTAGAAATTTTGTAACACTTTTTTCAAAAAATACAATATATTGTTTTTTCCTATATACCACCGATTCCCAAATAATTTTTAATTTAAGTTCAATTAGATTGAATAAATAAATATTTTAATTATAAAAGGATGCCAAGGATTCTTTTTACATAAAAAACACGAATATTTATCTGAATACAATTACCTAATACATGTAAATAAAAGCAAAAGAAAAAAACGATTATTTTTTTAACATTAATTTCAATTTCTGATGTAGCTAATATTAACAAACTATTCCGTTATTGTTTTTCAATATCTATTAAAGTAGTGCAAGTAAAACTATTTTTCTTCTAAAACTAAATCCAATATTTTTGATTCATTAATATAGTTTTCCCTTTCAGGTGGCTTTACGTTATTAGATTAAGAAAAACACGTTTTTAGTAGTTCACCCTGTCAAAATAAAGTTTAACTGTATTCAGTATAATTTGGCATCATACTATTGCTCAAGATTAATTTATAAATGTCAAAATGCAACAATCAAGGAATTTTCTCCGTTACTTATTAATACTTATTATTGTAAAAACTCATTCCACAGTTTCTATATTAAAACTGACCTATATTCACATTTCAAAGGTACAAAAGCTTTTGGTACTAATTGAAACTGAACTAATGACAAAAACAGTAGCAGTGCCTTTTTTCATAATTAATTAAGTATCATTCCTTAATACGTATAGTTAGGTGATTTTATTACGTTTCTGATAAACAAATTAGTACAATTCCCACATTATTTTTCTCTTCAGTATATAATTTATTTTTTAGTTTAATATCGTAGTCTTTAAATTATTTCTAGTTTTATGTAAACTCATTTTTAAAACATAACTATAAACAAAGTAAACACGTCATTTCACATAACTCTAGAAATATTAATTTTCTAGCATATTCCACCTATACTACCAAGTTAGCGTTGATAATTGAGTTTATTTAACATAAGGAATTAAAATTATTAAATGTTAAAGAGTGTTCTACAAACATATTTTTTTTAAATATGAGCTATAAGCTCGAAAACAACACAATGTAATCTTTGAAATATAAACAGAATCCTCTACGGGTTAACTTTCATGAATGGTTAGAAGAAGGAAAACAAAGGCAACTAATAAATAAATTCCATTATTTTAAAAGTCTCTCTTGAATTATCTGATTGAAATTTTTGAACGAAATGTAACTAAAACTGTCTCTTTTTTTTTCCGCTGTTCAAATTTCAAGACGCTAGAATAAACTGTTCAGGAGTTACAGGAGGGACAGACTAGCTTAAACACAAGGTTTTCATTTTATTACTATAGATTATACTTTTACAACCCTTAAGTTTAAATAAATATAAATAAGCCAAGAAACTTCGTTCATTTATTACTCACACTAAAAAGTAATTCTAATGTTTCTTGATCCAGAATATCCCTTTTTTTATAGCTTACAACATTGATTCAGAATTCTTCTGACTTAGGTAGTATCTCGCGGTCCACACAACGGTTCATCCGAGTTTACGGAAATGAATACCAGCTTCATTCAAAAAAAATAATAATAATGACTAGACAACATGTTAATAAACACTGCTAGAATTGAATACTTACCATAGACTGTGGAACCGGGGAGGTAGGGAAGGCCTTAACCCCTTCGCATTTTTTAAATGACGGGACACAGTCCCTTCTAAGATCAAAATTTTTCACTCAATATTTGTATAGTTTAATTTAGAATAAAAAAAAAATGCATAATTTTTTTCTGAATTCTAAGAAAGAAGGTCTCTATTTAAAGCGAGATTTAGCATTTCCTCCTAAGACCTTGGTGAATCTGCAACAAAATCATCCCTTACTCTTCACCCGCAAATGAAATATTCGTCCCTTTTCCTGAGAGATGGTGGAAAGTTCCTTGAATATATATATATATATATATATATATATATATATATATATATATATATATATATATATATATATATATATATATATATATATATATATATATATATATATATATATAAATATATATATATATATATATATATATTCTCAACCTCAACCCATATATATATATATATATATATATATATATATATATATATATATATATATTCTCAACCTATGGGGCGCGCCCCCACTAGGGGGGCGCGAGCACACTCGAGGTGTGGCGCGAGAATACCCAAGAGAAAATATTCTTTAAAAAAATTGATTAACTGGATGGAAGAAACCGCACATATACGAAAAAACAACAACATATTGTCATATTTATTAACTTATATAAGTAAAGCAACTTATTAAATCAAAACTTAAGGTAGGGTGCCAAAGTTGGCTTCAATTTGAGGATTTTTCCTAATTTTCTGGTTAAGTCAGTGTGGCTTAATTTTTTTTTGTAACATCTCACAACTATCTCTAATACATATCACGTATACTTTCAGTTGAAAAATAAAATTTCATTTTTTTTATAGTACAATTTCAAAATTGTAGCTTCTACGCCTAAGGTTTCCCACAGGTTCCATAGGTGAGCCATATATTGAAATCACTTACTCAAATTATCTTTAGAAAAGACACTTGAACTGGCAAACGTCTTTTAAAAAGGTACTTTGAGTGTCTTTTGCTGGTGGGGAGAAGTTTCCCAGACTTTAAAAAAAGATATTTGATTTTAGAGTGTATAATTTGTTTATAAATATTTTACAGTGATAAAGTTCTTGTGTGAAGTCACTAGCGACTCATTTGAGTTAACTTATTAGAATAAATCAAGAATTAGTGATTTAATTCTTTCAAAGGTTAACTAACCATAACTAATAAGTAAGAGTTAAATAACCATACTAGAGTTAACTGACCTAACCCATAACTAACATAAAAAATACCCGAATTTACAAGAAAATACCAGAATCTACCACAAAAACACTAAAAAATACTTGAAAAATCACTCTTTAAAACAAAAAAATTTGAAGCAAAATATCGCAAACTCTACTAAAGTGCAAAATGTCAAAATATTACAAAAATTTTAAAAAATACCAAAGTTCCACATTTGCTTGAAATGAAATAAATCAACCCTTTCAAAACCGTAGTCGGGCTCCCTTGGGAACATGCATATGGTCACATTTGAACGACTTAAAACTATTAATCTGATAGATTAATTCTAATTAAAGTAATGCGGTTAAATAAAGCGAAATAAACTTTCAAAAAACATATTATAACTCAAAGTTCTAAAAATTTAAACACATATAAATTACCATATCTTCTTATACCCGGAAATTAGAACGACAACTGCAAATAATAAAATCACTTCATACAATGGAGGCCATTCAAGGAAATATCTTCCAATTCATCCACGTGCACCTCAGATACAAGATTTACAATGCACCAAGGACATCTTGTGATTCAAAATAAATTTAATTCTACTTTTGGGGGTAGGGCTAGGAGCACTACCACCTAGGAGCACTACTACGTTAGGAGCACTAACCACCTGTGTTTCACCCACCTTACTTAATCAAGACATACTAAATTAAAAACAAATTTAATAATTATTAGTTAATCCTTGGGCCTGTCTAATAAGGCATGTCTGTAAAGTTTTTCGAGGTAAGGCTTAATATTAGAAATAGCCTCTCTCAGTTATGTTTCTATATTTAGCAGAGATCCATATTTTGTCTACAAAGAAGCCACATCAGAGTATCCTGTTTCACAAAGGTAAATGTTAAAAATGGTAATAGAATGCGAAGTGCCCTTATTTTTAGGGCAGAAAGTTTCCAAAGAAGCCAAAGTTTCTCTGTGGATAACGCAATGTGTCCAGACGCATTGAGGCTATTTTTGTTTTACAAGTGCTTGTATACTTTCGAATTGAACGAGCACCATCGGTGTATATTCTGATGCAATTATTGCATTCTATGTTTTCCTCATTCATAAAACCATTTAAAATAGCAAATAATGCGAGGTCTGTTGTTTTAAGTTCGATTGATTTGCAGAAAAGTAGTTCTACTACTGATATATTATCACAAAATCGAATATAGGCAATTAAAAAAGCATCTATATTAATATCTGTTGCTTAATCAAGCTGCATTGAAAACAATTTGACACGCAATGTTGAGAAAAGCTGTCATTTTACATCTTCAGCTATATCACCAATTCGACGAGCAACAGTATCATTTGAAAGAGGTGTGGACTGTAATTGCTTTGAAAAATCATCTCCAAACATAGTTTCTACAATCTTAATTGCTGTTGGCTTTTACTTTACTTTTACTTTTATTTTTTTACTTTACTTTTTATTTTTTTATTTTGGAAGCTAAAAATAATTTAAAGACAGAATTCAAAATACTCAATATGCATTATTGTCGTATACATTTTACTGTAAGCGGGGGGCGCGATGAAAATTTTGATCAAAAACTGGGCCGCGAATACTGAAAGGTTGAGAAACGCTGATATATACCCAGGTTAAAATTTTTGCTGGTATTTGTTTGCTAGACAAGCATGGAATGCTTTGTACTAGCAAAAAAACCAGCTTGAACTAGCAAAAATACTTGCTGGTACCAGCAAAAAAACTAGCTTGCCATGGTGTGTATTGGCACACTTAGTTGCTTGTCTAGCATACAGATACCAGCTTGTGTTGCTGGAATATCTTGCTAGTCTAGCAACAATCACGACCATCACTTGCTAGTTTTCTATGCTATTCCAAGCAAGAGATTTCCACCATCAGTTGCTAGGAATTTTTGCTATTCCAGCAAGAGATTTCCACCATCAGTTGCTAGGAATTTTTGCTATTCCAGCAAGAGATTTCCACCATCGGTTGCTAGGAATTTTTGCTATTCCAGCAAGAAAATTCCACCATCGGTTGCTAGGAATTTTTGCTATTCCAGCAAGAGTATTCTACCATCGGTTGCTAGGAATTTTTGCTATTCCAGCAAGAAAATTCCACCATCGGTTGCTAGGAATTTTTGCTATTCCAGCAAGAGTATTCTACCATCAGTTGCTAGGAATTTTTGCTTTTCCAGCAAGAGTATTCTACCATCGGTTGCTAGGAATCTTTGCTATTCCCGCAAGAGAATTCTACCATCGGTTGCTAGGAACTTTTGCTATTCCAGCATCGGAATTCTACCATCAGTTGCTATTAAGTTATGCTTTTCCAGCATTACTATACCACCATAAGTTGCTTTTAAATTTTGCTATTTTTTAATTTTTGATGTTACATTATCTTTCTATGTATTGCTTAAAATTTTTATTATAACTAGTTATCTTTGAGCAATAGCTTAAATTTTTAGTATTACATTACTGCTAGCGGTTATGTAGAATTTTTTTCTAATATGAAGTCCACCTCCCGAACACACAACTGACCTCCGACCAATTGCTCATGTGAAGTTAAATTTCTCCTTTTACATGACCCTTATATGAAATAAGACCACAGCTGTAGTTGCAACCATAACTCATTTAAAATTTCAGTAAAGTGTTTAATTACCAGTAATATTTTTATTTTCATTTTACAAGTTCATATATCAGGATTAAAATGTTTAACAGGAAACACTCATGTGATTAAGTATTTATACAAAAGAAGACAAAGAAAGACACTTTAAAAAGATTTATTATATGCTTCTGCTCTTGCAGCATTACTACAAATGTCTTGGATCTTGTTCGATATATAACGATTTCTGTGTTTTATTGCAGACTCTATTTCTAACGACTTTTCACCTTTTTTAATCAAAAATTTTCTCATTTGACCTGAAATGAAAATAAGATATGAAAGTAGAAAAAAAAATTATATAAAAATTAACGAATTTTTTAAAAAAAAACAATAGTATGGAAACCTTTCAGCTTAGTTCAACTTGTTAAAATGCAAAAATAATTTAGCTTTAGATGAACTAATAACAGTCTAAATATGTAAAAGCCGAACATGATCGGTTCTTCGGTAAAGGAACAAACCATATTTTTTAAAGTCATAATAGAAATTTAACAAATTTCAAGCAAAATTACTTTCTGTTAATCTTGCTAGTATTTAAAATATGGCCACAGAAAACTAAATCTTTATTTCAAACAATTATATAGCATTTCTCCATAAAACTTTGCATTATTAAAGTAGAAGGAACAATTCTCTGCAGTTTTTTTTTTAATTAGTACTTAAAAAAAAATTGCATATAAGTTAAACAGCAAAATTTACAATTTAACCAAATATTTCTTCTTTTTTTTTAGTAAATGGAAACTTGGGGTCCAGAAACAAGATGTATACTGGAATGCAGCATTTTTACAGTTTTTTTTATTGCAGGATATATTTTGAGAAAAGTTATTTGATAACTATTTACCGTTTTTTGCTTATACTATCAACACTGAGATAAAATTTCAGATAACTGATAAAAAAAAAAAGATAAAAAAAAATTGTAATATTGTTATGTTGTATTGGTAATTACAACATAAAAATTCTCAAATATATAAAAAACTCATTTTTTTATTTTTTGTCATTTAAGGAGATTTTCCTTTTGCACAGTGTACATCCTCAAATTTATGAAGGAAGTACTTTAGATTAATTAACAACATACTCTTTGAGTAATGATAAAATATTACTGACTATTTCAGTACTATCTTTATGTTTATTTATAAAATGTTTTAATCATAATAAACTTTTATTTATTGTTAAAAGATTCACAGATAACAAAATGCACAAGTTCACTGAAAAAGTAAAATATTATTTGTACTAATAATACTTCAGCATGTTTAAATAAAATGTATATACTTGTGGAATCGTGAAATTGAATTTCGTCAATTGGAGGTTGCCCTCCCTTAAACTTCTATATATTTAGTCCACACTCAATGGTTATTACCTGAAATAACAGCCAACTTTTCAGGTGTGAGAGGTGGTTTTGGGTCTTGCGGTGGATGGGGATGGGTAGCAACTGAAACTGCTTTCTTAGGCCCGTTTCTGTTTTTGCATACTTTTCCAGTTACGGACCTACCAGCTAATGTAGCAGATCCCCATATAGCAACAGCAAGACTCTTGGTGAATTTTCGCACATGATCCAACTGAAACAGTTCTTTATACACTGTCTTGTTGATGGAAATTCCTCCTCCAAGTTCAACCTGTAAGAAAAGCATAGCTATGATTATTTAAAAACCAAAGAAAAATGCTAATTTAGTACACGTAAAGAGATAGAAAAAAAAAAATGAGTCACAATTATGATGAAATATGCAATTTTATGACACAAACACAGTCCATTATATGCAAGGGTCAGTCCAGACATTTTGTGAAATGTCCGGTTTTTGTGAAATTGTGAAAAAATTAATCACATTCGTTCAACCAGGGTCCTGATTTTATGAATTTGTGCAAATAGGGTCTGGTTATTGCAAAAAAAAAATTTTCAAGGAGTTTTAAAATTGTAAATAGATACAAGATTATGTTCAGCACTGTAAAATCACAAAAAAAATTTAAATTTTCAAAAATAAGCAGCAATTGCTGCTTCTAAATTGGAGATGCAACATACAAATATTTGGTATTTAGCCTATACTGCTGAACGCAGAATATTCATTTTGGATGAATAATGGAAGAATTGCCTGCCGAAGACAAAACTTAATTCGTTTACATCTGTCTTTCTTATTTTTGCACCTGGAAAGGGTTTATTTGATAAACAAAACAATAATGAAGATAAACAAATTTGTGAAGGGTCTGATCAAAAGAAAAATCATTTTGTGAAGGATCCGTTAACGGACCCAAATTTCTTCCCCCTGATATGAAACTGTTAATCAGAAAACCAAAACAGCTTAATTTCTTTGCATTGATTGCTGAGCCAAGGGACCACTGATAATCAGTTGGTTATCCAAATCTCATTTTAGTGGGCGTAGAACAGACCACCATTAATTATGAGACCTGTAAATTTAAGCAATCCAATCATTAGTCAATAATTTTGTTACAATGAAGGGAAAGAAATTTAACTTAGAGCCATGGTTGGGATTTCTTCTACAAAAACCTATATTTTCTCCCAGGATACAAGAAAAATAAAAATCAGAAGAAAATAAACACAAAGGAAGAAACTAAAAATGACCAAAGCAATTTAGAGGAAAGTTTGATTTTAAAAAAAAATAACTATTTTTTCACGATTTTAAAGTAATAATTCTTTTATATTCTTTATTGTTGCTTTTACACAATTTTAAATTTATTATAATGATTAATTTAATCCTTAATATCTTAAATATGTTTGAATTAATATCTAAATTATTTGTACTTTTTGAAAGTAAAACAAACGATGACAGACTTATGTTGATATCAATAAACCACTCAGCATCAATAAATTAAGAGTTAACAAATTGATTAGAGTACTAATTTTGCCATACCTCCATTGGTTCGGAATCACTTGCTTCTTGAATGTCGGGCAATTTTCTAGCTGTACAAGAGCATTCTCCTAAAAAATATACCATAATTTAATTGTTATACAAGAAGGTATTAAGTGTTACTTCACTTTTTAAAGGAATGAAAAATATAACCTTTTATGTCAATTCAAATTTCACACGCCAGGAAAAAAAAATGCATGCATGCATACTCATTTAGTAAACTAATGACTGATATTACCATCCTCAATACAGCATCAACTTACATAGAAATTTTCAATAAAAGTTTCTTTGTGTGTTTTAAATATGTTATCCAGAAAAATATCTGGTATATCTTTTATATTTATGTTATAGGTTATAATTAAATTTTGTGAAAGAATAACAGCCTTTGAATTTTGGGAAAATTCATAATACTAAATACAAAACTAGATACAAATTTGTTTTTGATGCAATTAAAAAAAAATTTCAAAAAATAACTGAATAAAAAGAATAACTTTACACTGAATAATACAAACTATTTTAAATAGTGGAAGTTAAAATTATTCAGGAAAACATTTGTTTAATATTTAAATTTTCGTCGCAATTACAATTCAGACATGTAACAAAATGTTACACTTCCTAAAAAGTTTCATGTAAAACATTCAAGTTTTGAGAAAAATAGTTTGAACATGGTGCATAGCCTAATCTTTCTACAAAAAATAAGCACCTTTTAAGCACTCAAAAAAAATTTAAAGCACTATATACATTAACAAAATGCAAAATAATTTTCAAAGACTTTACATGATCATAATAAAATAACTAGTTTCCGACAAAGCACTCTTTTCTTGATTATATTAGCCATTATAAAATTATCAAGAAATTTTTCGGTTTGATATCAGAGGGTGGAAAATTAAGCCTGACATTCAGAATATCTTGCAAAATGCAGCAGTTTTTCACAAAAGGGCAATAATCTCACCAAACCCAGCTCAGTCAACGCACACGCAATTATTTCATCAAACATGTAAAATGATTGGCTCTTTCATGCTTTTTGATTGATACAAATAATTGGCTACAGTACGCCGAAATAGATTGCAGTTGAATGAATTGTGAAAATGTTGATTCATTTTCAAAAAGAGAAAATTAAGCAGTTTTTAAAAACACCCAATGGAAAAAGCACCTTTTAAGGGCTTTTATAATAAGAAAAATCGAAACATGACTAATAATAAATCTCACAAGATTTTAGTGTTTACATTTGATAATGAAAAGGTTTTTAACATTAAAAAATCAGATGGAGGCTTTTAAATATAAGAGAGTTTTAATTTTACACAAATCATTGTCAAAATTTAATAGAACTAATTAATAAAGTTAAGTAGAATACTATAAAATGGTATTCTAATCTTTAGAATAGGAATGGGGAGCGTTTGAAGTTTTTGAGAAAAAAATAAGATCGCAAGAACCTTGAATAATTTAATAAAATAAACAAAAAAAAAAATTGCTTGGTTTTACTCCGAGCTAATATTATGAACGTTATGAGAGTGATGCAGGGATTCAAGAGTTGTGCCCGCTCCTCAGCATCCCTTTGTTCTTCGAGTATCAGCACATATATGTATATATATGTGCTGTATATATATGTATATAACTTCTTTAACTGTAAATATTTTATTCTCTACATGTTTTTATTATCCTTATTGTTTTTTATACCGTATTTGTCGTTATTTAACCCAGACTGCGTTTATTTTTACGCCTTTTCTCACAATTTTGGCAAATGAAGGAGTCTAAATTGCTCATTTAAAAAAGATGCACCCTAGAATTGTGTATATAATTTTATTTTTAATGTTTTATCATACTAGTGTTTTTAAAATGTGCCATCTATCGACGAAAGGTTTTGTAAACTGAACATCCTCCCCTGCCTAAACTATGTTCAGCAATCAAGCGAAAGAGGACAAGATTTAGTTATTGTGCTTTTGAATTTTCCTTTCCCTGCTTATTTTGATTTGCTTATCTTGAAGAGATGATGCTTTGCAGACTTAGTTTCAGCCTCCCATATAGTCCACCAAAATTAATGCATCTGTTGAACCACTTCAAGGTGCACTGCCTTAGTAGCAAAGTATACAAAGAGTGCAATATAGAACTTTATCGTGATTCTACTTCTTTGTACATTAGGTTTAGTAGTAAATGGTCCTCCAAAGTCCAGTTTAATGTTTAAGGATGGTCTACCAGTGTTGAATCTACTAGTAGCCAGGTCACCCATAACTTGATTACCAGATTGGGTCTTGAGACAGAAACAGATCAGACATTTTGCAAGGTTTCTTCTAACCACATCTCTTCCAGAAGGAATCCAAAACTTTTGTTGGATGATAAACAATTTCAGCTGAGGTCCACTATGCAATTGGATTAAATGATAATACATCACTATCATTTTGGTGAAATAATGAATTTTTGGAAGATGCATTGGGTGCTTTTGATTTAAATTTTAACTTTTTACTCGTCCACTAACTCTAATAATGTTTTCTGTATCTAAAAATATACTTAGCTGATGGAGTTTGCTGTTCTTAGGCAGAGGAGCTTTTTTTTTATTAAATGATTAAGCTCCTGGTAAAGTTCTGATTCTTGAATTATCTGAATAAGTCTTTATGGACCTCTAAATTTCTTCAAGATGAAAGTACGCCGAAAACCTAAGTGGACCTACAGTTGTTAATAAAACGCAAGCACCAAGAGATTACTCAAATTAGAGGTGTAAATGATGAAAATTTCTCGATGATTGTTAAAAAGTAATTGTTTTTGGTGCAAACTGTGATGTTGAGAACTACAACTTATTGTTCTTCACATTTTAGATTTTCAGTTTGCTATGAAACAAGAGATGGGAACTTAAAGTAATCTTGTCTTAACCATCATTGTGGTCCAGTCCACCACAGATGATGATTTCTCAATTTTGATGTAAAAAAAGATTTTGGGTGACTTTTATCCCAAATGGAATCAAGATTAGTCGAAAGTCAGCTCTTTCATTACCCAGAACACCGGAGTAGCCTCGGACATGTGAAAAGAACACAGATTTACCCTCCGATTGGAGTTCATTTAAAATGATCTGCGAATTAACAATAATTCTATTAAAAGAAGTGATGCATTTAAGTGCAAATACCGATGAAAGGGAATCTGAACAGATTAGGAATTTTGATGAAAGAGATGAGTTGTTTGAGATCCATTTAATAGAGTGGTAAAGACACAAAAGCTCAGCTTGGAAAACACTGCAGTTATCAGGAATTCCAATTGGGTGGTTCTCAATTTCTATATTATTATAAAAGATCACAAAAGCCAGGCCAACTCTGTTATTTAATTTACTTCTGTCCATATAGCAAACAACCGGGAAATCACTTTCAATACTATTGAAGATTTTAATGGTATCAATAGGTAATCGATTACCTGGATGTGGAAGATTAGTGAATGAGAAATTTGACCTTACTGAGATGTTGCTGTTGTTATTATAATCCATGTTTTGTAAGATAAATATCAATGGGAGGAAAACCTGATAAAACGAAACAAGCATCGTAGCTAATAGTCCTTTATCCTCGCACAATTCTAAGAAGAATTCTTCTCTGAACTCTACACAGATTATGTACATATACTTTTTTAAGTAGGGCATTACCCCATACTCTAGATGCGTAGCAAATGAAAGGAACAATTCCCTGTTTATAAATTAAACTCATAACATTGAACTTAAAACCAAAAGTATTGCATGAGACCCGATTTAATCCTTGAAGAATATTTTTGCATTTTTTTGATAAATAAGAAATATATTTTTTCCAATTCAAATTATCATCAAGAATAACTCCCAAATATTTAATTTCACTAACAAATTCCAGAAGGTTATTATCAAGGTATAGTTGTTGATTCGAGTAGTCTTTATTTTTCTTTTTGATAACCATGATTTTGGACTTATTCCAATTGAAATCTAGTTTTTGTTCTTTGGACCATTTAACAATAATGTCTAGGATGGTTTGCGCCAGTAAAAAAATAGTGTCCTCACATTTGCCTTGCAAGTAGATTAAAAGGTCATCAGCAAAAGCAATTGTTTTACAGCCATTGATGTTTGAAAGTATATTTAAAAGTTCATTATGAATAATGTTCCAGAGCAGGGATCCAAGGACTGAGCCTTGAGGGCAGCTTCTTTCAAGAGAACGACGAATGGTACAGTGATCGAGTGTTAGAGTGGCAGAAAAAATTACTAGTTGCCAAGCTTTCTTATCAGTATTTGCTCTATTTAGAAGGTCATCCACATAAAAATCTTCTAAAGCGGCTCTAGAAGCTTCTGGAAAGAACGCTGATTCATCTTTCGCCAGCTGTTGAATCGTGCACATAGCCAAATAAGGAGTGCAGCTGTTCCGTATGATGCAGTGAGCAATCTGAATTTAAGTAATGGATCCTCTGGCTTTTCTTTCCAAAAGATCTGCTGGTAATCCACATTGCTACTGTTCACATGAATTTGACGGAGGAACATTTTTTTAATGCCTCTGATTAGTGCAGCAGGATAACATCTGAATTATAAGAGAACATTAAATGGTTCTTTTGTAGCTTTGGACCTACACGAAGAACATCATTAAAAGAAATACCTGCCGGGGATTTAGCGAATGCAAAGACAACGCATAATTTGGTTGTCTCACTCTCTTCTCGAATGATACCAAAATAATAGAAGCACTCTGAAGATGATTTGGAAAGTTCATAATTCGGAACAAGTTGTATGTCCCAGATCTTGATATTATTTTATGAAATTAACGTTTTGAATTTAGGGTTATCACGAAACCTTTTTTCCAATGAAAAATATATCGTATTGCCTCATTTGGGGAGTTTCCTAAAAACTCTTTCTTTCTTAAAATGCAAATTAACAATGCGTCTATTATCACAATTTCTTTTTGTTGTTTGAAGGTAGAATTTTTCGACATTTTGATTATAGATAGATAAAGTAGAAATTCTTCCAACATGATTCCCTGATTAAAGAAGCTTGAGAACCCCCATCAATTAAAGCATGACAGTTAACATATTATCCCCAACTATTTTTAACTCCAAAATTGCTGTTGATAGCAAAAATTATTTTGAATCAGTTATATGACTTGTTAGACAAATTCGATTGCTCTCAGAACCTGTACTTAGCCGTGTGAACTCTTGTGCTGTTGGCGGCTGATTTTGATTGGTTAAATTTCAAGCTTCATTTTCTACCCTCTGAAATCAAGCTGAAAAATTTCTTGATAATTTTTTTAATGGCTAATATAGTTAAGAAAAGAGTTCTTTGTCAGAAACTATTTATTTTATCATGATCATGTAAAGTGTTTGAAAATTATTTTGCCTTTTGATAATGTATATATGACTTGAAAATATTTTTTGACTGCTTATTTTTTGTTGAAAGATTTGGCCACACACCCTGTCTATATAAATAAAATTGTTACATAAAATAATTATGTGTGTTTATTCTGAAAATATTTAAAATTTTTATCAAATGCTCATTTTACACAATTAAAAGGCATTATGTAAAAAAATATATATATATATATATTTCCTCAATTCATTTTCATAGCATCACTATATGCAAATAAATATTTTTGCAATATGTAATAAAGATTGACTATATTTTTATTTTTCTCGTTACACATGAAAAATAGGTTAATTTAATTTTGATCTGTACCTCAGAAACATCACTTCAAATTAAAGTCAGACATAAATTTGAATGAAAGAATCTTAGGGGAATATATTTTTCTGCAAAATTGACTAAAATTTTTTTAACGTGATATTCTATATAATGAAAAAGCCGCGGGTCTTGTTCTGTTGCTGCCTAAGAAATTCATTTGGCTATAAATGTAGCTATATATTTTTCTGATTATTTTTAATGACTCGGTTATAAATGTATAATATTGATTTGAATCTCTGTTAGAATTTCTAAAATAGAACTACATGAAAATACTGGCTATTTCGGTAAGAAAACCTAAATTAATTTTTAAAAAAAAATTCCATGCCATTATGTTCTTAAACATCCTCATGTTTCCAGAAAACCTTGTTAATATGTTTTGGTTAAATTATAGCGAATGCAATATTTAATTTGAATGTAATCCCAAAAATGTTTTTAAATGAAGCAAATTTAAATGCATTATCTATTCCAGCAATAATGAACTTGTATTAAAGTTGGATCCAGGTTAAAATGTTTGCTATCTATTTGCTAGACAAGCTTAAAATGCAATATACCAGCAAAAAAAGAAGGAAAAAAAAGCATGATCTAGCAAAAATATTTGCTGGTACCAGCAAAATTACTAGCATGTCATAGTATGTATTGGCACACTTCTCTAGCTTACAGATACCAGCTTGTGTTGCTGGAATATCTTGCTAGTCTAGCAACAATCACGACCATCACTTGCTAGTTTTCTATGCTTTTCTAGCATGATAGTTCTACCATCGGTTGCTAGGAATTTTTGCTATTCCAGCAAGAGAATTGTACCATCGGTTGCTAGGAATTTTTGCTATTCCAGCATGAGAATTCTACCATGGGTTGCTAGGAATTTTTGCTATTCCAGCATGAGTTTGAAATCAGCATATTTTGTTGGTGGCATAATTTTGAGCATGCATGAATTTTGCCTCATATGAGACTTAATAATACACAAACAATATTTTTGGAATGATAACAGCAAAGTGGAACAATTTTTACCGCTTTTTCCATCTCAAGATTAAGTCTGAAAGGTTTTTACTTTTAACACACATAACCATCTGGAAGAGACCTTATGAAGAAGCAAACTGTTTTGCATTTTTTATTCTTACATTTTACAAATTTTATATTTAATTACTCTTCATAATAACAATTTTTTATCTTAATAATAAAATTTAAACAAGTTTTATGGACCTATTTTGAATAACTATAACAAGCTCTAAGGATTTTATTAAAATAAAAAATGCTATTTTTGCCTAAGCTGTCTATAAAGTATATTAATCTGGCAAGTATAAAAAAGCATCTATTGTTAAGGTATCTACTTCTCCATGCTTGGGAGCCAGCTTAAACAGCTAATAAGGCACGAAATGCTAGTATATAGCTTATCATGCTATTACGATGTGTGCTAGGCGTGTGATGCTGAAAAGCATATAATAGCTTGTTAAAGTACCTACCTCCCCATGCTTGGGAGCCAGCTTAAACAGCTAATAAGCATGAGATGCTTGTACATAGCTTATCATGCTATTACGATGTATGCTAGGTACCTAGCATGTGATGCTGGCAAGCATAAAAATGCATATAATAGCTTGTCAAGGTACCTACCTTTCCATGCTTGGGAGCCAGCTTGAATAGCTAGTAAGCATGAGATGCTTGTACATAGCTTGTCATGCTAGTACAATGTATGCTAGGTATCTAGCATGTGATGCTGGCAAGCATAAAAAAGCATATAATAGCTTGTTAAGGTACCTAGCTCTCCATGCTTGGGAGCCAGCTTAAATAGCTAGTAAGCATGAGATGCTTGTACATAGCTTGTCATGCTAGTACAATGTATGCTAGGTATCTAGCATGTGATGCTGGCAAGCATAATAAAGCATATAATAGCTTGTTAAGGTACCTAGCTCTCTATGCTTGGGAGCAAGCTTAAACACCTAGTAAGCATGAGATGCTTGTACATAGCTTATCATGCTAGTACGATGTATGCTAGGTATCTAGCTTGTGATGCTGGCCAGCATAAAAAAGCATATACTAGCAAGAAAATCTAGCAGACCTAGCAATACATAGCAAAAACTAGCATAATTTTATTGCTTGTACCAGCATGAATTTTGACCTGGGTATATATATATCAGGGACTAATAACATTTAATAGGGGACTAATAACATTTAATAACATGCATTAGGGGATAAGGACATTTAACTTTTCCCGGGGGGTTTTAGAAAAGCAACACGCTTTTGACAGACCGGTTTTACGCACAAAAAGTGGCGTTCGTGTCGTCCTAGGGATTATTTTCTGACATCCCCGCCGTACCTTAGCATTGCGCGTAATCAGTGTTGATCATTAAAAAGCAATTTAATTTAAATTCCAAATTTTTTTCATTTCCGCAAATCAGTATATAATTTTGTATATTGCTTAAAGATGTCTATTCATTACTCATAATTTATTTGTTTGTTTATTGAAGTTTTAAAACCAGAGATCATTGAGATTACTAGCAATTATATACTATAGTTTCGGTTTTGTTTAGTTTCGGTTTTCAGAACTTGGGTTAATTAAAACCGAAGGAAGGATATTTGCTTATTCAACCATAGTTATTAGTTTGAAGCGTCTAGTTCTATTATAACTGAAGTATAGATGCTTATATTAGCATTTTTTTATATTTAAAAATTTGATTTAACAGAACGAGTTCAAAACTAAAACCCTTTGAATTTTATAAGTTTACTATTATTGTTTTAAAATTTTTATAATTAAAAATGCACATTCATGACACATTTTTATAAACAAAATATAAGCCATGCAACCGTACATTTGTTAAATTTTCCGATGATAATTAAAAATAAAAATATTTTTCATGAAAATAATTATTCGTAGCATTTATTATGAATTCGATTATATTATCTTTCAATTTCCGATCTTTATTATATATATATATATATATATATATATATATAAAAGCTAAAAAATTGATAAAAAATGGCGGGGGAAAAATATTAAAAATCCGGAAAACAAAATAAAGAAAGGATATAATCTCTTCATCAGCTCACACGATTATATCCGCAAAAAGGAGTGCATTCTAATATTGTATTAATATAGCCAAAGCAAATAACTTATTAATTTTCTTCATTTTCCTCTTTTTTTCTCTTTGTTTTTTTGTGCTATATATATATATATAATATATATATATCCGTATCAAAATCTCCCAATTCATATCTTAACGTCCGCGTAAGACTATCTACCTTGCTAATTAATTGCCCAAAATCAAATGCTCTTCATTTTGTTTTGATTTAACAAGGAATAAAGATAAAATAACTAATAATTTATGTAAATATTTAAACATTGCTGCCTTTATGAATGTTTTTTTTTTGTGAAGAAAACAATCATATTTTGCGTTACACGTAAAAGAAAACCACGAAAATATCATTCAGATTGCTTGACGCTTAGAGAGTTCCAGCGAAATGCTCAGTAATCGTAATGAATTTTTTTTATATAATAAATCATTTTTTTTAGCGTCTTTGACAGACAGTCAATTATTTCGGTGAATATAGCGAGATGCTCTTCATATTTTTTGTAATTTTAAACTCATTCCAAAAATCAAAGTAACGTGCAATTTAAATATCGGCGTAAAACTATGTTTATAAAAGTTATAAAAATAACTTATTTTGACCAAGATTAAGTTGAAATTAAAATAATCAAATGTTGCGTTAAATACAAAGGAAAACCACGAAAAATTCTTTTAGATAACTGAACAATAATAAGATTACAGCTAAATGTTCATTATCGCAATGAATTATTTTTTTAACCATCAATTTTTTTATCATTCTTGACAGAGAATTTGTCATCTTAGTGGATGTTGTGAAATACTTTTCTTATATTTTTAACTTTTAACACGACCCAGAAATCAAAGTAACTTGCAATTTAAATATCACTGTAAAATCATGTTTATAAAAGCTTTTGTAGTAACCTATATATTATTTAAAATTTGGACAAATCAAATGTTGCGTTAAATGCAAAGGAAAACCACGAAAAAGTCTTCTTTAGATAACTGAACAATAACAACATTACAGCTAAATGTTCATTATCACAATGAATTATTTTTTTAACCATTAATTTTTTTATCATCCTTGACAGACAATTTGTCATCTTAGTGGATGTTGTGAAATATTTTTCTTATATTTTTAACTTTTAACACGACCCAGAAATCAAAGTAACTTGCAATTTAACAGTAAAATCATGTTTATAAAAGCTTTTGTAGTAACCTATATATTATTTAAAATTAAATTAAAATTTAGACATATCAAATATTGCGTTAAATGCAAAGGAAAACCACGAAAAAGTCTTTTTAGATAACTGAACAATAATAAGATTACAGCTAAATGTTCATTATCGCAATGAATTATTTTTTTAACCATTAATTTTTTTATCATCCTTGACAGACAATTTGTCATCATAATAGATGTCGTGAAATACTTTTCTTATATTTTTAACTTTTAACACGACCCAGAATTCAAAGTAACTTACAATTTAAATATCACAGTAAAATCATGTTTATAAAAGCTCTTGTAGTAACCTATATATTATTTAAAATTAAATTTAGACAAATCAAATGTTGCGTTAAATGCAAAGGAAAACCACGAGATTTGAAAGATTTTTTGAATGAAAATAATTAGAATTTCCATTACACACAAATGAAAACCAAGAAAACGTTTTGCTAGCAAACTAATTGAACGCTAACAGGCAATAATGAGACTATACAATTATTATCATTTTCCAATTTCTTGTGCTTTATATGAAATTTAATGTTTTGACTAGCTTGGAATGTTTACTAAAATGTTCTTTATTTTATTTATTTTTTGTAAGTACATAAATTGTGTTTTTTTTTATTTCAAATATTTGAATTTCATAATGATATAAAGAATTAAATTTTAAGAACATATAAGTTTTTTTTTTTTTTTTTTTTTTTTTTTTGTAATTTTAAAATTTAATAATTATAAATCTTCAAAAAAATGTGTCATAAAATTTGCGAATTTCAGATTTTTCTGGCAAAGAGACTGAATGTTATCAATTATTATTAATCATTACAACTTATAAAAATCAAATAAAAAAAGAACAAATTATGTACAGCTGCAATAAACAAACACCGCAGTTCACTAGAGGGCGTGGATATAGAGTACAAACTAGTTCCTAGACCAGTGATGTCAACGTTCACCGTGACGTCCGTTTGGTCGAGTGATTGATCTTTCTGCCTTTATATATATATATATATATATAAGGTATAATTTCTTATATTAATATCGGCAGATTTAGTTATATTTAAACCGGTACTGCAGCTTTACGTAATGTAACTTCGTATTCCTTAAATGCTCAAGTTATCACAATGCAAATTTCAACAGATATCCATGCTAAGTGAAATGGATAACAAGTTCACTTAGGAAAACTACTAGGAATCAAGCTATTAGATGATTACTGATAGTTTTAGACATGAATGGAGAACGTGCCATGGGTTAAAGCCATTTAACTGGTTTGCTTATTATGTAAATAAAAACTTCTGTCATTCTCGTTGTTCTCAGCCTTTGTCAGCCGAAAAAATGTGTAAATGGTTCTATCACTTAATGTATTTTATATTTTACTAAATTCAGAAGGAAATATTGGTCCCTTTGCAAGTATCAAATGGCGGATTCTTTTGAACTTTGGAAAAGTACTTAACTTAAAATTTAACTTAAGATACGTAAGAAGGAACTTTCGAAGAGTTGGAGAAAATGTATACGTTTTGGTTAAGAGGATGATTAACAGTAAGCTTTGCTAGCTCACATAAAAAGGGCAAGCGTTTTCTGATGGCTAAATGAAAATTAGAAGTTAAATTCCATGGTAACGGGGATGGATAAGGTTTAGCTTTTCAACTTTGTTTCGGCAGATATTGTCATATTTGAATCGAGACTAAAATTTTACAAGTAATATAACATCGTCTTTTTTAAATTCTCAGTAAATTCATATAGTAAAGCCAACGTAATTTAAAATTAATTGATCTCCGAGCTCAATCAAATTCATACTAAGGTTTTTTGGGAAAATAATTGGGAATCCAGCTACGAGGTAGCAAACATTATTTTTGGACACTCACCATGAATTGGCAAAGAAAATATTAAATGGAGCAGAAGCATGATTAGATAATACGTTTTCTACTATGGAACTAGCACATTTATTTAAATTTGTATCAAGAACAAAACTTTACTATTTATGTAGCACAATCTTTCTTAAATGCACTAAAATTTCAAAATGAAATTAAGACAATGAGGAATTTAGCAGAAATCAATAAAAAGGATATCAAGTTCTCTTGTGAAGATAATTGGGTAATCAGCTATATGATAGATAACACTTGTTCCATACTCTTGCTATACATTTGTATATTGATGAAAAAAGAAGAGATATTTAAATGCCATGGAAACGGTGATGTATAAAGTATAATATACCATTCCCTTCGGATCAGTCTTGTTCTTTTAGTTGCATTAGTATTCAAAATTACCCTGCGTATGAACCAGCTCTTTTAGAATATATATGTAATTAAAAATATTTTAAATCATTACGTTATCATTAAAATTTAATTCATCGATTGTCAAGTACATTGAGCTATGAGAAGTATAGTGATAGGTGATTTAAAAGCCCCTATAACTGAGAAAGAACTAAAGTATGGAGGCATTTTTATTCGCTCAAAGTGCGTTTGGAAGCAAATTTCGTTCTGAAATGAAAAGTTAAGTTTCATCTCTAATTCTGGTAAATATGAAGAATAAAGAAATCATTTAGCACGATGTTTACATGCTATGCTTGAAAATTATTTTATAATAACAGGAATAATCTAGAAAACTGTACTAAAGCGCCTAAATGCGAAGCATCGTTTTCCACATTCATACCATGTTCACATGTTCCTGTTTTTTCTTTGACTGTGGAAATGGAAGAATAAGCAAATTTAAAAAGTGAAATAAGCCTAAAATAAGCAACTTTTATTTAAATATTTACAATTTTTTTTACTTTTGTAAGTTTTACAGTCTTAATTATAATTTCACTGAAGCCCATCGCATGGATAACAGTTTAAAAACATGCAAATTTCGGGTTTTTCGTAAATCAGGGTTAGAAAAATTTCGCATAGTCAACATTTTTTGCGTACCGTAGATAAAAAAAACCGTTATTCATGCTAGAAAATAAGCATCTAGAATAGAAAAAAAATGAAAATTTGAAGAGTTCATTTCTTATATTATATCATTAAATATCATTTCTTATTAATAATATTTACTTTAAAATTTTTGGTTTCAATAAAGTTACAATTGTTTCATTTTATATTAAATTAAATTTGATACTTCTTAATAATTTATAAAAACATATTTTCAGAAATTATCTATGATATCATATATTTTATGTTTCTTTTAAAACATTTAATCTTAGATCAGAGCAATTCCTTTTATAAAATAAGTTGTCATATTTCAATATCTTTTTATTCTACTTAAAACAATTTATGCTTTTATGATTCTATGTCTAGACACTTAAGCCATGAGGTGGTTTTGCAGACTTTATTAACTATAACATCGTAAAGAATATCATGTATCATCAAGCACATTAATTTTGATGCTGGATGTCAAAAATAATTTCTACCTATCTATATAAAGTATTAAAGAAATATTGAAAGTATTATTATAAAATTTTATAATATAAATATTATTTATTAAGTTATTAGTTTTACAATATTATGTTTCTTATTAATTTGTAATATTTACCATGAGTTTGAAAAAGACATTATGCAATCGAAGGGAAGACTAATCTGTTGCAGTTCAACAGTCGTTTAAGTTAACCGTTAGTATGGTGGAACAAGTTGAAAGTTAGAAAAAAATATGTATACTTGAAAGTCGGTCTTATTTTTTTAAAAAATAAAGAAACGAAAGGATTTTTCTTAAGTGCAAAAGTAAAATAATTCCCCAAACAACCCTACAAAAAATACACTTAGAGAGAAGTAATATTTTTACGAAGGTCATCAGGAAAGCAAATTTCTAACGACATTTTTAAAAAAAATGAAACATTGGAAAGATTTATTACAAAGATGCAGCAATATTTACTCTATTTCTGAACAGGAGACCCACGAAAATCATCTGATTAAAGGATAAGTTTTTGTAATCCAGTTTCAAAAGAGCCTTTCACCTGGGAATTGCAGCGGCTGCAAAAGTCGCTAGAAGATGTAGAAGGTTAGTCTCTGGAGCCCCTAAAGTCTTATCTGGTGATATTTAACCATTCACCCTGTATTAAATAAATCATCTAAGGAAACTGAAGCGGTAATATCAGGAATCTAAAATTTAGATTTTAGGACAACGATAGATATGTCTATTATCAAGAAAACGAGAAATTATTGATTGCTGTACATTTTTGGATTCTTGGGTAAATATTCACTTTCGACAATCCCGAAAATATTTCCGTTCTTGTCACATCAGCTCATCTTGAATCTCTGGAATCCTGTTTTATTCATGTGAATGCTGATTCCTTTTTCAACGACATTAGTTCCTCGCGACTTCTCAACAGCGTGTGGAAAGGCATTTTGCCCTGATTTGTCTCACTCAGCCACTGCTGTTTTAAGTGTTTTCTTTTTCATCCTTTTTCTTTTCTAGGTCACTGTGGGTTTTCTAGTTTTAATTGGCACCCTTACTTTTCCCTTTTTCGTTGACAGCTGTTCGTTTTGCGTTTTAAATCACTTTTGATTCTTCTCATTCACGTCTGCCCAGCCCTGAAAATGGGCGTCTATTTTTGAGCTCTTGAAACATTTCGACTGTTATTTATAATTTGCACATCCACCGTATAGTTTATAGTTACTCCTACACTGTAAAAAAGTTAATAAACGGATTTTGAATTGACAAACAATGTTCCACAAACGTCAGAGAACATCATTTAATAGTATGTTTCCAATCAACTGAGAAACATTTTTTTTTATTTTCAAAACTACGAAACTTAAACGCTTTGACACCAATTCAATTTCGAGGTTTCCGAAATATTCAGAAACGTTTGCGAAAATTTTATGCACCGTAATTGCTTCATATATTCAGAAACCTTTCGGTATTATTTTTACAGTGCAGGGACAACCACCTGATCTTCCCGAAAGGCTACAAAAACGTATGCCACGAAATTACTAATGTAATAATTTGAGTGGATTTTATATAAAAAAGTAAATAGTACGTTGTTGCATCTCTTCCATTGAATCTTTTCAAGTAATTATGTTTTGTTTTTCTTATGGACAAAGGGAAACTTACTTTTCAACTGACTCTCGTATCTGAACTAATGTGCTGGAGGACTTGGTCCGGATAATCATCAAATCATTTTTTTTAAAATTTACTTCCCGTTACGATTGCCATTTACACTCTTAAGTATTTTTCCCGATTTCCTTACTTTTGTTTGAAAAATAACTGTAATTAAATTCTTAAACTACACTATAATTCAAAAATAAAATCTTCTTTACATTATTGCTAAATTTTTACTGATTAAAGTAACTTTATTAAAAATTAATAATACTACTTCAATTACAACACCTTTGAGCAGGCCTTGTTTACCTCAAATGCACACTCCTTTCAGTATATTCTAATTACAACCTTGTTTAATTTTCACTTTCAAAGCGTTCAAGAATTTTGTGCAATGTCATCGAAACATCAAGGCTATATGTTTCCATGAACACCAAGGCTATATGTTCTTTTTTATTTCCTTACACAGGGATCTCTCAGGTTTTTTGATTGTTAATATCTTGGGGGCATACCTTCCAAACTTCTTTAAACTTCAATCGGCCTTCTAAATTAGGGAGAATAATATAAGCAGCGAATAATATAAGTAAGGGATCTATATCTATGCATGATTGGTTCTGTAACATCCGCCTTCCCGAATTTTATCAAAATTTTCTCTACTTTTTTCCTACCGCATTGAAGAGAATGCAGGAAATAGTGAGATGGCAACACTAGGACTCGAACCCCCGTTCTGTTAGTCTTGATATTGACAGATTATTCCTCTCGGCTATAATATGTACGTATCTACAAAGAACTAAATAACTTCATTAGTTGGGCTTAGTTATTGCAATAAAACTCTTGTTTTTTAATCGTATTAAGTGAAATCAGTTAATAAACGGTTTTTCTCACAGCTGACAGTTTGGGCATCATCTTATTTATGGTTATTTGACTGTTTTGTTTGAGTATTTTAAAATAACAATAAAAAAAAATTTTATTTAAAAATATTTTCCTGAGAAATTTCCAACATAATAAAAAAATTTCTAACAATGTACAAAATAATAAGGCAAGATAAGTCAAGTGATACAATAAGGTATACCAGTTTAATATTTTTTTAGTATTCTTTTTAATCTGGTAAACGTAGTTTCTTTCACAAATGGATAATTAGCCAAATTACTAGTTTCTTCATCTAAAAGATCTCATTTCAGTATAATTTTCTCACCAAAATAATACCACCCCTTTCATATGAAATGCATCTTATCTGAACTCTCCAATAATTACCATTATTCATTTTCAACTATTTACTTTGCGAAACATATCATTTTTCTAAGAAAATCTTTTCTATCAAACTTTTATACAAGATGTAAAAACATGTACTCTCAGTCTATCAAATAAATAATGAGTATCTTAAACAATGAAAAGATAACGCGGGGAGCAAATAACAGAAGTTGTACTAAGAACACGTTTCACAGTCATCTAATTATCAGTTTTTCTCAATCAAGATCGTATACAATTCTTTCCTTAGAATAATACTACACTTTTTTATCGATTAATTACGCCTTCGTAGAACTTTTTGAGTTCAGATGTAACAAAAAGAAAAACTATTGACCTTAGCAATGGATATCGATTACGATGATAATTAGATTACACGGTAAGCATGTAAATGAAGAACCACAATTAATATAATTAAATAACTACCGTGAATCAAAATAAGAAGAGTTTTTGCCATCATGTAAACTTTCTTTTATCATATAAAAATGTTAATTTGGTAATATAATAACACCACGAATAATTCATTTCCAGCTAAATTCTATATTGTCGACACATAAAATGTTTTTATAAAATGGGTTTAATTTATTATTATTATTCTATGATACGAAGAGAGTTGTAAAAAAAAAGTCAGTTATTCTCATTGTTTTTATTATAAGTTTTGGAATCATTTATTGTTTATGTCTTATTTTGATGGTAAAAGTAAATTTGTTTCATTTATTTTTATTTTATTATATTACAGTTAGAAAAAGTAACAGTGTTAAATTTTGAAAAGGTTCGAAGAAATTATTCATAGAAAGTAGTACGTAGATCGTAGTACATAATAAGGTAGTGCGTAAGAAAAATTTGAAAGTTTATGTCAAATAATTGTAGGAGGGGGAATTTCCCGTCGAAATTTAAAAATACATTAAAAAGGGCACTTTTTACTTATTAAAAATAATTTCACAATTCAGTATTTACTTAATATACAAATTACATCTATATATTACATGCATTTCTAAAAATAGATTTATTTAACTTTAATGATACTTCAAAACATGAATAATTAAGTATAACTTTTGTAAAATATAAATAACACGCATTAAATTCGCATCGAATAAACAATAAGTTAGAAAGGTCAGGTGATATATTAATGTTCATTCTTAATCTATAGTACCATTGTTCGATCCAGCGTGTATACAAATTATTCTAATTTGCAACTGTTCGAACTGCAATTTATATGCTAATAAGTATCGGCTAGCATATAACATTCATAAATAGATCTACTTTGATCTGGATCGACTTAAGTAAGACGATACATACTATTGCACAAAAATTAAAAGGAGATTCGAAGTTAATATTTAGTAGTTTCAAATGCAATATGAAGCACAATAGTAAGCATTATGTTCTAAAATAAGGATTTTATGTTGTACATAGCATAAAATTATTGATACAACTAAGCTTAAGTGAATCTATTCACCGTACGGTTCCAGTATATGTTTTATTAGTTTAAAGCATTTAGAGTTATATTTGTATAGTTTATTGTGAAATACACTATAGATATATGTTTACTTAGACATGTTATATTTAATCCCGCGTGCCATAAGGGGCTCTACCTATGTTTAAGGCATTATTTTAAACAGTCTTGAAACATGTCATAATATCTCTCCCTCGTATATATATATAGGGGAGTGTCGGGTACCCCCGCCCAGTGGGTACCCCGCCCACAGTCAATTTCATATGTATAGAATATTTTTTCAAGTCAATGGGCCATCGGACATTAATTAGTATATTAAAAAAAGATTATTTTCAAAGTTTCAAGTATTTATGCAGCTGATAACATGGTAAAAAATAGTTTTGAAAATATGTTGAATACAGTAGTCAAATTTTTTTAATTTCTATTTTTTTTAAGTTAAACTATTCTTTTTTTGGTTTGTTCTTTTTGCATTATTTAATTAGATGATAAAACAATAGAAACATACAAAAATATTGATTATTACTCAATAATATACAGAAATATAAGCAATACTCCTTAAGTGGGCGGGGCTACCCGACTCTCCCCTATATATATATATATATATATATATATATATATATATATATATATAATTGATCTCGTGTTATATATATATATATGTACATATATATATATATGTATATATATATATATATATATATATATATATATATATATATATATATATATATATATATATATATATATATATATATATATATATATAATGACAGAATAATAAAAGTACCTTTAATATTCAAAATTATACAATTTTGTTAAGTAATAAAATGAAACTTAAGCCGAGAATTAATCTTGCTTCGAAATCATGGCAATAATATTAATTTTAATTTTTGGAATTTAAGCATTAAAAAAGAAGAAAATATCTGCAATGTTGATTTATCTGATAAAAGAAATGGTTTTAAATTTAATATAAATAAACTAATGACATGGAATTCTAATGTTTGAAGAAACATTTGTTCAAATACCATTTTTGATCAAATGAATAGAAATAGAAGAATTTGTAGTAGTGTTTATTTATCAAAAGAAAACAAATAGACAAACTCAAAATTTTATCAAAAAATAATGGATATGCAACGAATGAAATTAAATTCTATATAAAGTCTTTGATTTGATTATATGTTATAATTAATAATTTATTTGTTAACTAAGTTTATATTTTCAACAAGTGCAAACTCAATTCGGGCAAATCCATGACTAGAACTGTTCTAATATTTACTAAAGAATTTTTTTTATTTATTTTTTTATTTTATTAAATGTTAGGAGTTTCACTAAAATTCTCAATATTTAAAATTTTATAATTAAAATTCAACCTTTCTAACATTAAAGTTTTAAAATTAAAAGTCAGCCTTATTAATTATAAATTTTGAATTTTCCTGCACATTATTATATTAACTTGCTTATATCCAGATTCGGGCCAATCCAAGGTAACTAACAAATCAAATGCGTTTCTGTACTTTAGTAAGAACGCGTCATGAGTTGATTTCATCATCCTCCATTTACGCTTCTATTTTAATAATTTGTAATGTAGCAAACTTATAACGAAGACATTTTAAATCATTTTTGAAAAATGCCGGTTAGTGTAAGTATATTTGAATTCGCTTCTCACTTTATGTATTACACTTTGAGTTTTATTCTGTATTTTCTTGATTTTTTATTTTTTGTTTTATTTTATATTTTTTGCTAGTGCGATTTTCAATTGAGTTTTTGGGGTTCCAAAGACTATTATAATACTATATTTTGTTTTGACTATATTAAAAAAATATTAGAAACACTTTTTCGGATATAGTCGTGTGAGCTGATGGAGATATTAAATCTTTTTCTTATTTTGTTCTCTGGGGTATTTTTTATTTTTGAACAATATTTTTAAAAAATTAATATTTTTTCTTCTTTTTGTATGTCTAATCTCTCGCTCTCTCTGTATATATATATATATATATATATATATATATATATATATATATATATATATATATATATATATATATATATATATATATATACACGGATTTTGAAAAGTTCTGATATGAGGTTAGTATGTTTATTACAATTTTCACATAATGAACATACAATATTCTATAGCTTCATAAGAATGTTCCTTGCTGCATTCTGTAATGATGTGAGAATTTGACTTTCAAGAAAAATAAAACTATAATGGACTTTAAAGCAACTTTTCCCTTTCTCGCACAGCTAACGTTTCACAAATAAAGCCCTAGAGCACGAGATCACCGATACCGTGGGCAACTACTTAGAAACAATTTGTATGGAAATCGACCTAAAGAAAATAAAAATCCGTTGAGTTTTTTGCTGCATTATAGACCATTAAACTTAAAAGAGCACAGTTTTGAATTTCCTTAGTAATAATTATATAAAATTTCCACATAGACACGGATTTTTAATAAAATAAATGAGTTTAGTTTGTAAAAAAAATTTTTTTAGATCAAAAGAAAATATTCCGAATGATACTGAAACAAAGATAATCAAAAGTTTTTAAAGCAATGGAAACGATAAACTAACAAAAAAAATATTTTATTTTTTAACTCCTATGTGAAGTTTTCAGCTTAAACGAATACTTTAAACACACAAAAAACTCCTTTTTGCAAAAATTATCTCAAAATAATACAACTTCTTTATAGTTTGAGTAAAGTAAATCGTATATTTTACTTTATTCATAACGATAATCTTATTTTAGCAGTAACTTATAAAAGTAACAAATATTTCTGACAGCTTATAAATAACTGAAAGTGTCATAAACTTCAATTATTTAGATTTACTGGACCTGAATAATCTTTAAATAAGAATGTATCAACGCAGTTCTAGAGAATTTGTCTTAGTTCAACACAAGTACACCAATCGATATTCCCACAGCCATATTATGTGTCAAAAAGATATATTTGTTTCGGCAGAGTGAGATATTTATTTTCCTTACTATGACATGAAATATATTGTTTAATGAAGCAAAAGAGATAAACCCTGACTCGAGTATATATGAAAATAAAATAAAAGAATTCAGCATCGTTAACCAGATTAGATTATCACAGTTTTTACAGAAAATAAAGTAGTCATTATCAATATTTGTATTATTATACCATTACAAAACGTTTTATCGTTAAAAAGGAATAATGTTGGAAAATAAAACCTATCCAGAGAAAGTTGGTGGGAAGTTTTTTCTTTAAGTCGAAAGCCATTAAAATATAGTTAAATATGTTTAGTTTCTTCCTACACGAAATTATGCAAAGATTATTAATTTAAATGTTATCTAGTTTATTTACAAATTAAGAAAAAAAAATATATGAATGTGTGTGAATATGTGTTTATCGGAAATATTAAAGATAAAAAAGCTTTTTTCTTATTTGTCACTTCAAAAATTTTTTTCAGCTAAAATTATATTAATTTTGTTTTATATTATTTAAATGTTGATACAATAATTTTGATCACAATTCTGCATTAATTAGTATATTTAAAGTAGAGCCTAAAAGCTAGTACGTGCAAATCTGATCACTACACTGTTAGAATTTTTATTTTGAAATTACGGCAAAATAACCGGCAGCAGTCTGTACATCCGATTAAGTTCATGGTTAATAATATTTTACTTTAATGGTTTTTAAACAGTAACAACTTGGACGGTTTGAAAAATAAGAATGCAAAACTGAACTGTTTTGTAATATTTTATAATTAGCATAGTTTCTAAACCATAAAAACACAAATTAAATGGACATTGAAACTCTGCTGGTGCTCTGTACTAGCTTCGTATTCTTATTGTCCAGGGTCAGCGATTGATAAGTGCAGGACACTCGAAACTTTTCATAAATTAAAGGAAGGGACGAAATATTGGGGTGCCAATGATGGGATTCGAACTTCTGTTCAGTCTGACATAACATTGACTGATTAGCCCTCTCAGCGTTAGTATGTAATCAGCTGCATGAAACAAAATAGCTTTATAAGAGGGGGGTCTTGATGGAGTGGATCGAATTCTAGTTGTTAAACAGTATTAGGTAAAAACAATCAATAAAAATTTTTCTCGCAATCAACAGTTTGAATATCATCTTCTTTATGGTTATTTGACTGTGTTGGTTAAATATTGTAAAATGTAAATAAATAAATTGCTATTTGCTCATTTTACGGATAATTTTAAAACAGTGCTGATAAAAAGTAGTTAAGATGTTTATTTTCACGCTATATAATTTAATAGATGTTAGAATTCACCTGCTGTTTATTATAAAAATAGTATTTGGACATTTTGATCTACATTTACACATTTGGATATTGTGGGGGAATACTAACATGAATTAAAACTAATATGAGCCATCGAATAACGAAATAAAACTAAATTGCAAAAATAAACTATTTATTAAAAACTTTAAAATAAAAACTTAATAAGAACATACTTCAAACTTCCAAAGTATTTGGGAAAAAGGCTCTGCGCTCTGAAACTCTTAAAGCCAGAGTAAAAACATGCTGTCGTGAAATCGCTAATTCAACTGACTGGTGAGCAGGCAAAAATATTCGAGTTAGCAAGAATTTCAGAGCGCATGCGTAACAAATAACAACTAAGAAAAGTTCTCTCCTCATAAGTGATTGTTCGATTATTCAACTACGGCTGAACAGATATCAAACAATCTCCTATTTTTAATCAAAACACGTTTATGCGCAATGTTTACGGAATATACTGTTTAACCAGTGTTATACAACATAATATCGAATACGTAAAAATGTAAACAATCATGATAAACACATGATAAACAATCATGGTTCGTAATATTTGCTTAAAAAAAAAGATTTATTTTGTTGGCAAGCTGTTACTTTATAAGAAATTTTATTGTATCCAATGAAAAAGATATACCGCTTTACAAAATATACCCCTTTAAAAACCCTTCATTGACTCAAAAGAATAACATATGCATTCAATTTCTTTTTCAATATTCTATCCTTCTATTTCTATTATTCTTCACTTGGACAATTTCCCGCAATTCCTTCTTATTTGGGTAAAGAAGAGGGCATGAATTTAAATTCCCCAGACAGTATAGAAAAGGTGCAGTCTTTGTAGGCAAATAACCGTACGTCTTCTCTCAATTTACTTCAGGAAGAAAAACATCAAAGCCCATGCCTGGAATTTTTTATTTTCTTTGGTGCAATGGCGTCTCACTTGAATTTTTTTTTTATTCTTTATCTCGAAGAAGAGGTGTGGAATATTTCCCCGGAAAACATCTGTCCGGTGGGCTATTCATTAGAATGCATGCTCGTCACGTAGGTTTGACTCGTTTCCTTTTCAATTGGTTACGGAAAATGGAAGAATATATTCTTTTTATGGAAGAAAAAAACTGTAGGAAGGACTTTGAATAATAAGTAAAATTTTGTTCATAAAAATGTATTATGATATTAGTTAACTGATAATTTTAACAATAATATTTTTAATAAAATGATTTTGTTCTTTTGTTAAATGCATACCGATTTAAAATAGAAAAAGAACCTTATATGGAGAACCATTCCTCTGGATAAATTCAGAAGAAAGTAAATGTTTTAGCGAGGTTAAATAACAGTTTCTTTGAAAGTCATTAAAAAATTATACAAGAAATTATTTTGTTCTTTTTTTACATGTAATTTCGCACAGATGTTTGCAATTTAAATGTTTGTAAGATTAGTTACAAAATATGAAATACTTATTATGTGTTAATCGAAGATATTGAGTTAAAAACTTTAAACTTATTTCATGCTTTCAAAATTATTTTTGTTAAAAAGAATTAATTTGGTCTTTTTTTTTCTGTATTAAGTAGTTTATTTAATGTTGAACCCCCAAATTATTAAACTTGATTCTTAGCTAGCAAAAATCTAATTACTAATTGAAATTTATTAGAGTTATGTTGTCTTTTCATCATATTTGTGTGCTGTAAAACAAGGCCTTATTAGAGGTTTGAATTCTTTAAGGAGCAAGAATTCTTTCACACTCGTCTCGTAAAAAAACATGCTCGTCACATTGAATTTGATTTCTCTCCTTATTACAGAAAATGGAGAAAATTATTATTTTTTCAGAGGAGAAAAAAACCTATAGTTAAGAATTTAAATAATCAATAACTTTCTATTTTCCAAGAATGCATGTTAGTAGTAAAAACTTACATTTTTATGGTAATGAAAATATTTTTAATAAAATATTATAATTTTTTCGTTAAACGTAAAATGATGTTTGTTTTTAATTACTGTACTGATAAGATGGGCTTAAAATATTTCTAATAATGCAAATATTAAATTTATTCAGTATATATTTTTCTCAAGTAGATTTTTAAAGTAAAATGACTACTAAAGCAAAAAACCACGTGAATAAAGAACAAATTCTAGTTATTTCTTGCTTTAGTCGACTTAGCACAAAGCATCGCCCATCCTTTGTTGAAAATGTGTAAATATTTGTTATGAACTTTCCATTACTGGAAAAATTTTAATTTCTTAAGTTTTAAAATCTTTTAACGGTATACCATTTACAACAATTAATTGCTATTACTATCCAAATAATGGTTGATGAAATGCGTCATTGCGTCTAATTTCTTTTCGACTTCTGGCAGGCAAGAGGGGCTCAATTTGAATAATTCTCTTTTAGTCACAATCTCCTGGTCTTAATTCTAAAAGCAAGATTAACTCATTCATATTATTTAAAAATGCCTTTTTTCCCAAAGATAGAATTGTTTTATAAAAAACTGATTTCTCTTTCCAATAAAGAGAGAAAAAAATATAGTAAAGATCAATAAACCTGTTTTAAATTCTTTTTTTTATATAAATTATTATTAGATGAATTCTTTTATGTTATTTAAAAATGCCTTTTTTCACAAAGATGGAATTTTTTTAGGAAATACTGATTTCTCTTTCCAATAACAAACGAAAAGAACATAGCATAGATTTATAAGAATTAGACGTAGAACATAGCATAGATTTTATTTTTATTTTTATAAATTATGTGAAAAAGACTAATGTGGGTTGAAAACATGGATATTCTGTTCGTTAAAACCATTCTTCAAATTTAAATATAGCAATAAACTTGGACAATTATTTAACAAATGCTTTGCTTTTTGAAATAGACTATTAATTAATATCCTTCTAAATAAAAACTATTTGTCTATAAGCATCATAGGGAAAAGGCGGCTAGTGAGGACATAATGTACAAATTTGCCCGAAAACCACATTTAATGTAATTTTGATCTCATGAAGTATTTTTAACAACAATTTAAGCAATTACCTACGTGCTGTTTTATATATGGAATTACGAGTTTGTTTAATTTTTTCATAATAATGTTTAAAGATTTTTTGCCAAAACTACTTCCACTACACGGACCAGATGTGGACAAGATATAGAGGAAGTGCAGAAAAAACTTGATAACTTACTAAGTAACCATTCAGAAAGGCATATCAATGGCGAAAATTAAATAAATTTTTATCTTAGCCTTTTTGGGGGAATAAATATTGACATATCTGAATTAAAATACTAATTTTTAAAAGAGCATTTCGCTAAGAAATACATTTTGAATGCTTTGATACCTTTATTAAATTCGATTCACTTAAAAGCGTAGATTTTAGGTTTAATCAATTTTAATAACCATGGTTTTAAACTAATGATGAAATGGTCCGAACGGACAACAGACAGAGTGCATAGCTTAGCAATATTCTTCTGTTGTGTTCATAGCTTACAAATATTCTTCTGTCATTCCTCTACATTTATCCATACTCTCTTAAAAAATGTGATAAAATATCTCTTTTAAGGTTTCTTGGGATGTTTAAACAGTCAATTATTATAAAGTTTCGAGCTAAATATTTTACTTGATATTGGAATCACTAAGTATAAATGTATATCATTCTATAAAATTAAGTGTAAATGTATATTATTCGACAAAATTCTATTTTAGAAAATAAATAAAATCAAACAACTTACTTTCGCATCCAAATTATAATTCTTCCATTGGATATTTAATGGGTTCAGAATGAATACATCCACTGTAGGCCCACAACCATGTGTCAGTCTACATGGTGTTGGACCAGCTATGCAAAGACATAGTTTTTTTTATGTCTAATAGTGGTTAATTGAAAGAATACAGAGCAAAATTTAATATCAAAATAGGTAAAATAAAATATCTCATTTATACCATATTGTCACCTTTTGTTGAAATTCTGAAAATGAGATAGATTTTTAAAAGAGTAGAGAGAAAATATGAAAGTTACTTTTGCAGTTTAAGGGAACATTTATAAATTTCAATTTAAGTATTTGTAGTTTGAATGTCACATTACTCATGGACGCGACCATCAATATATGCCACACGAATTACGAGAATTATATGAGAACTCTTCTTATCTAAAACAGGACTGCTTTTACATCAATAAAATGTTTTTTGTTCTCTTCAAAAATCAAATAGTAGATAATAGAAGAAAATATTCATTTAGTTAAAAGAAAATTTAACCAATTTTTTAATCGGAGCATTTTGGGTCACAGCATATAAAAAAAAATGCAGGCGTTAATGGTTGAGCTAGTTAGTTTTAATCTTTGTTTAAGACGTTTTTGAGGATTCAAAACGCAAAGATGTATTATCGTTCAAAATTTAACAATACTACTTCAAATTTAAATGAAAGTTGTTTGATACAAACAAACTAAATTATTTTCTGCGACATAATAAATCATTCAGATACAATTTATGTATAGATTACCGTCAAATATATGCATTAATTATACAATAAAGTTTTCTTCCCTTTTTTTTAATTTTAAAAATATTTAAACTTTTATCGAGTGAAAATGAAAAAAATTAAAGGGATATGCTAAAAATATATTAATAAATGAAAATACAATTACAAATAGAAATATTGATTTACTTTAACCATCAGAAGTAATGAAACGATGCATACTACATTTATTAGAGTAATCTCAAGGAAAGTGGGGTGGTTAAGCTATCTTCGTTACACAAAAATAAAGTTTAGTTACTTAGATATTAGTAACATTTTTTTACAAATAAACGTTACTTACATATTTAGCGCATAATTTCCAGCTCATTATTTACCATAAAGATTCTACTGTAACAGATTATTAGCAAAGGTTTTGAGGGAAAAAAATACAGCCTTCTTAGAGAAAAAATAAAAAGGTAAGTTATTTACCGAGCGCAAGTAATAAATTGAATAAAAGCTTAATAGATATTTTATTTTTCACTTTCATCTTAAGCAAAAAATGCCAAAAATAATTAAATGAATGGGCTTAATCCTTATTGCAGGAGGGAAAAAACATGCCTATTTGTTCAATGAGAAATAAATTACTTATCAAAACAACGTCTTTTTTTCAGAGATTATTGAAACTCTTAATAATTTCAGTGAAATAAGATTTTTTGCTCGGAAATATTAATACCAGAGATTTTTTTTTCATATAAAGCTTTGTTATGCTATAATAAATAATAATTGAAAACTCCACATCTCCTTGCTTGCTTCCCCCTCCCTATTTTTAAGGAAATGAGGGTGATGTAAGAGGAAGAATTGAATTTATTCTACTCAGGCACACTGTAAAAAATTATTCGTGTTTACAAAAATAGTGGTATCTACTTTTCACGAAAGTGTTATTCCACTAAACTTTCCACTATATCAAGAATATTCCTTGGCGTAAAGTAGCCTCCAACATTTATTTATTTTTTATTCAGTAACATTACATTTTTTGATAAAAGTAAAGTAAGATAAGTAAATACATAATGACATAAGAGTCAGTGAAGTTATTTTTATTATACAATATAAAGTAAAACTATTAATTTTAACGTATATATACAATAATTATTAAAATCAAACATAAAATTATCACAGAGAAAAGGATAAGATGATTTCTAACTAGGCTTAACAGAAGGAAATTAGATAGATATTATATATGATAAAATCACTTAGTACATTTCGGAGATTTAAAATTTAAAATATAATTATTCTTATCGCAAATCTAAAAGAGTACATCATATTTTAATGGTGACCATTTGTTAATGGAAGCGCTGAAGACTTCTACTATCTTGAGACCGAGTGTATTAAAATGTAAACAATCTACAGACGTTATTCAAAGCTTGGCAATGCAGGAAATTTCGGAGTAAAAATAATTCTTGTTTTGTGTGAATGAGAAATTTTTGGTGTAAGCTTAATCCTTTAAAATTGTTTAGATTTGAATTACACCCTTTAAATTATGTAAGGAAACTCCATTTAGTGTTTACCCGAAAAAAAGTGTTTCTTCACTCAATTTGTTTGGGTTGGTCAAGATTATATTTGGAGAGATATCATACCATGGTTCTTACAGTGTACGTAAGGATTGTTTTTATGTATTTTTTCATGCTGCATTCAATGAGGCTACACTATAAAAACTTCCTGATCTAATTACGGTAAAAATTGTTAGTACCCTGAGTACAACATTATGAGAAGATTTCACTAAAACATTTAATACCGTAATTTTTACAGTAATATCTATTTAATTTCAGTGAGTCAGTTACATTAAGTTAATATTACCAAAAAACTCATGGTACATATATACGATTTTTTTTACTAAAAAATTTCACAATAAAAGTGGATTTTACGGTTAAAAGTCTGGCACCCTGAATCTGGTACTTCTTAGCATCGTTTGATTCGGAATTTTTTTACAGTGAAATCACGAGACCATCAGAGCAATAGTTTAAGTATTGCTACCTTTGTATTTTAATGTGCTAAATTATTTACTATAAATTACAAATATTTTTGGGTGTCAAGTTAAAATCAATTTTAAATGCAATTTTTATAAAATACTTTATTATGAATTAGAGTAACAGATTTGCATATTTTACACCTAACTAAATGATTTTCGAGTCAATGGGACAATTATTTCGTTAAAAAAAACTAATAGTTTATATGGGTGTCAAGTATAAATTAAGGTTTTTCCCCCTCAAATACACACTCATTTCACCTTCAAAAAGTGAAACGTACAGAAAAGAGTAGAGAAGTTTTCAGCAATTGCTTATAAGGACATAACATAGCTTTCCATAAGAAAAAATTCATCATATCGTCTCGTAATTGGTTGATTTTGATATATAGGTAAGTGAAGAGGAATTTTTAGAAATGAAGACATTACGCATGATATTTTGGCAATGGTTGTCATTCTTGACATCAATGTGAAATTTGCTTGCAATGCTCATTATGAAAATATCAAAAATTATAAAAATATTAGAATTATAAAAATATCTAATTTATAAAAATATCAGAAATAATACAGTTTTGTGCGAATGAAAGTATTTTGTGATTTAAATTTTTAATGTTTGAAAGCTAAGTGCTCGTTTTCAATTATAAATACAGGCGGAAATACAGAAGTATTCATTGATTTTCATTTTACCCACGTCCATAATTTTAGAGTGATTAAAAATCACACAGAAATTCAAATCTAAATTGTAGTAAATTTAGCTCATGCATCTTCACGGAAATATGAAAATTACAAGAAGCTACCAGATGACACTGACAGTAAATTCCAATTATGCTAGGGTACGGGAAATGTATATAAGAAATGGCGGCAAAGAACTAAAATTCTTCATAAGCATTCTTCAAGTCTCTTATTCCCTGATCAAATAGTTATGAAACAGAGGAATCAATCGGATGATTTTTTACTTGGTAGAATTAACGGGCACTTTGTGTATGGGCCAATATCCGAAGAGCTTGGAATAGCTTAAAATGTATTTTCTTGCCTTTGACTACAATAAATGATAAAAATGTCGGAAGACGAAAAAAGGGGAGCAGATCGCACCGAGTTACAATGCAGAATGAAGACCGGTACTGTCAGTAAAAAAAAAAAAAATTCAAATTGCCTCGACATTTCTCTGTAAAAACAGGTTCTGCAGTTTCAAGCCAAAACGTATACAGATGTTTGGGAAATATTGATCTGTACGCTAGCAAGCCTGTCAGATCTATTCCATTCACGTCAACTCACTGGCCAGTGTTAAACTTGGAGGAGAGAACATGCAATGTGGACTTCGTCAAAGTGGGCTTGTAGAGATGGTTTTCGACAAGTCCAGGTTAAGCTTGGTGACTGATACACGTGGACTTTCATATAGATATCGCAAGATACCAGTTATAATCAAGACAGCATAATTGAACCACACCCACCGTTACGGTGGTACAGGATTGCTAGTTTGACGTGGAATTATACTGGTATTCAGAACAGATATGCATATTTAAATCGGAACTAGAATTTTAATTTTAATCGGAATTAGAATTTTAATCAACTAAATTTATCAGGGCATAATTCTGAAACAACGACTGTCCCCACCAAACAAACATCATAAACGCATACCTTCAATCTTATGACAACCATATGGAATGGCCAGCATCTTAGCATGACTTCAATTTGATGGATCCTGTGTGGGACATGTATGGCTTATGAGTTGCAACTCGTAATTTCTACTTGTGCACCGGAGCTTTTGACATCATTGCTTGCTGAGTAGAGTAATCTTGCCCCCAAGATCAAGCTCGATAACTTATGGCGTAGAAAACATACACTGTACAGACCATCATATCAACCATTTGATATTAATTTTTGTAAAGGAAATATTCCTTGAAATTTTTTCATTATATATATATATATATATATATATAATGAAAATATTTTTTACCAGAAATGATATTTTATAAACATAAACTATTAAATTAAATAATGATTACAGATACTTATTATTTATAATTGTGACATATTTTAAGTAAATCAATAAACCTTAATCTAAAGCAAAATGTAAATTCAGATACAAAAAAAAAAGAAAAAAAAAAGAAAAAAATTCGAAAATCTAAATGAGTATGTATTGCACGGGAAACAATCATTAACTTCTTCTGTTTCTGAAAAAAAAATTCAACATGTTAAATCGCATTTAATGACAAGTATCTAAAATTAATTGCTTTTTAATTACAGAACTATTTCCTTCCTAACGCTTTTTAAAATAGGGTTTTGGTTCTTCAATTTAATTCTGCATACAATACTGAACTTTATAAAAAGAAATTAACGTTTATATTTTTATTGATTTGTCCTGAAGTTTTTTGTTGCAGTTAAATTCCAATAAATTAAAACTTGTTTTTTTTTAGAGAGAATTTGTTTTCTCGTTAATTAAGTGAAAGTCTCATTGATTGCAAATGCTTTTTAAAGAAATCATTAATATTATGTAATTTCAACGAAATATCGAATATTTTACTTTCTGATTGGAATATACTAAGATTTAATTAAGCTGTCAAAGGATGAGAAATAATGCTACAGGATAGTTTTAACGCGATCATATTAAATGTTTCTGTTTGAAGATATTGTCGAATAAATAGTTATATGAAGTTGAATTTATAGAGGTAATATTGTTGATTGAACGGCTTGGGCAATTTAATTTAGAAGAGATCAGACTGTTGCAGAATTTGAAATAGTTCAAAGACATTTTGATAATTACGTCCCACAGAGTTGCATATAATCGCATTGCGTACGGTGTTTTTTAATTCACTACATCAAATAAAAGAATAGTTTAGAGATTTTGGAGGGCAATATGGAGTACAATAATAAAACGGAATTTTGCTTCGAATTTATTTAAAATTTCTATTCATGCACTGATCGATATGTCTCGTTTGAATTAAATCACTGATAAGACTTCCAGTTTTCATTTAGATCTAGAAGTTTTGATTACAGCAATAATCTATAGACTAGAATCGATGCTTTGAAATAAAATTACAAAATACAGAAATTGAATATGGTTAAAATTTCTCAAAATATTTTTTTTTTTACAAATCAATTAATATAATAGTAATATGTAGCGGGAAAATAAGAATTGTTTTATCAAACGTGATAAAAGCAAAATAAAACAAGGCTTATCGTAAAACATGTAATGAAATAATCTGAATGAATTTAGAAAAAAAAAATGGCTGGAGAAACTAAATAATAATTCTCGTGCAAACTGGAGTAGTTTAACAGTTTTAAAAGCCTTAAATATTTATGAAAATGTTTTAGAAAACTAGTTAACGATTTGACTATATTTTGTAAATAAATATATTTTCAATAAATCATTTTGTGTCATTCAGAAATATCAATAAATATATAATTCTGAAGACCAGAATTTTTGGTAAACCATTACTATTTGTACGGAAAAACTACCAAATGGATTGTTTAAATATTGTATAATTTGGTTTCATTCACCAGAATTATATTGTTTTTTATCAGAAGTGTAATTATGATACAATACGTTAATGTTACTAGAGTTTTATTTTCTCCGTGTCTATGAAATTTACTTAGAAGGTATCATTAGGTATTATTAGTAGGTATACTGAAAAAGACTATACTTTTATTGGATAATATCTAGGCAGCAAAATATTCTGGACCATATTACGGTTAAGAGCATTGGCACCCTCGGTGCAAGTACATTTTACCGTAATTTTTTATGGTGTAGAAATTAAATTTATGACAGATATTTTTTGGAACTAAAAAATGCCTTTTGTTGTAAATATGATAATGGATATAAGGTGACATCAAAAAAACCCCTTCATAGTACTCCTGTGGTTAGAGAAGTTGAGCGTATTTTTCCGTGTTGTACAGAATATTCGCGTATATTTTATAGCAAATATCAAAAACAAATATGAAAAACAATAAACAAAATGTCAATCTTCTTATACTTTCTGTAAATGTAATATTATTTACTTGTTGTATTTACAATCAGTTTAATTATAAATTATAAATTGCTCCCTAAAAATTTTATTTCATTTTATTTTATAGTCGTCATTGAACAGCCAGCCCAAACTTTCGTGTTTACGATTACCAATGTTCAACTTCGTAGCCTTGTAAGTTTGAACCCAATCCTGAAGACATCCTCCAAGTGAGGTTAAAATAAACTCTGGTACCTATTAACATTATGTAGCTAAGTTTGTGGAGCTAGTCTACGGACAGTACTGCCGTCATTTATCTTAAGGTACTGCCAAGTCAAGGCCGACTCGAGGAGAGGCCAATCCTGAAGACAAGATAACTCCTGGATCAGTACCACCAAAGAAACTTATTTTTATGAGAACTTTGTAACCCCGACAAATTTAACGTGCGCCAGTCACCGTTTAATACACGAGGATTCTTCTGCTGGCTGGATCCAAACTCCTATTTTCACGAACACGATTCCAATGCCTCAAGCTACCCCGGTCCCGCTCCCTAAAAATTTTATTTTATAACCGTCGTTGAACAGACAACATAATTTTTAGGGTTTACGACAAGTAATGTTCCATTCCGTAGGTTTGTAATTTTGAACCCAATCCAGAAGACAAGAGAACTCCTGGATCAACTATTGGGAGAAATTTTGCCGTCTTGGAGTACGTTTTGATGGAACTAAACCGGATTTGCGTTACATGGAGAGAAAAACCACGAAACATCCCACGGTTAGCCTGATGGCAAGGTGACTCCAAGCCATGATCAGTCTACCGCTGAGGATATTTTACGTCAGCACTGTTGTCGGTGCGAGTCAGATCGTATCGACCAGCCATCGCTGGGATGCGAACCCGGTTCAGATCATTGGAAGGCGAACGCTCTATCCCCTGAGCCATCACGGCTCCCTCCCTAAAAAACTGAAAAATATTAAGTACTAGTAAAAACTATATTTTGGAACATGAAAGTGAATTCTGTGTCATTTCCTTTTAAATTTATAATTAAACTTATTTTTAAACCATTTTATACATACGCATTGAAGGAGTATTCATTAAATATAATGAAGAATCAAGTAAGTTATTTGAAATTTACAAACAAATTACTCATCATTAAATTCTTGTACAGTGAACAGGAAAAAAATGGATCTCCATGAATAATTTTTGATCAAATGATCAGACTTTTAGGTCGGGGTAAGAAAACTTTTAATCATAATTCCTAAAATCTTAATATAAACTTTTAATGATAATAAACTTTTAATCATAAATCCTAAAATATCGTAATCCTTCATTATTCTAATTATTTTCAAATATTTTAATTAATATGTCATTTAATTTTTATTTGCAAAATCAAACAAAAAAATATCTTTACGTTAGATTTTTTTTCACAAGCTTGGATTCCTGACCCTCAAAATTGGGTGTTTCTATTAAAAAAGAAAATAAAAATTATCTTTTGTAATAGAGAATAAAAATCTGATTGTAAGTCTTTAATAAATCAGTATTAATTCAAAGAAATAAATCAAGCAATATTTTTATAAATTATTTTATAGCAGTATTCAATATCTATTTTTAAATGTGATAACTTTAAAAAAAAATGGCTTTTAACGATAGTCAATTTCAAAAGCAAAACATTTTTCCTCTAGTTATGTCGGTATTTACTAACAAATATATTTATATCTATTACAAATATAGTTTATTTTTGTCCATAAATAAATGATTTAATCAAGCATAATAGACATACTAAAAACTAATTGATCGCAAGGAAAGGAAAACATACATACTTAAAAGCAATATTTGAGTTATAGTATTAATATATTCTGCATTAATGTATGGAAAAAAAATTAAAAAATATAGAGTTTTCCGATATACTTTTAGATATTAACGTAATTTGCTACTTAATTAAATTACGTTCATGAAATATTTCATAAATACTTTACAAACGATAAAAATTCATTTTTTTAAATGACTTATTTTACATGTCCATGCGTCAAATTTAAATACTTAAAGCAGATAACTTGAAGTATTTTCATAAGCAGATTACTTGAGGTATGAAATACTTTTATTTATTTTTTTCTTAGATTTATTCACGTTAGATACGAAAGTAATTTTTTATTGACAGTAATCGAATTAAATTTTTGTGATCATCAAAGATATTAAGACCTCTTTGAAATTTAATAAACATACAGATATACTTTAATTATATCAAAGTTATTATATTAATGTTTGTTTGTTATATTAATGTTTGTTTGTTATATTAATGTTTGTTTGTTATATTAATGTTAATTATATTATGTTTGTTTATATTATGTATGTTTGTTTGTTATATTAACATTAATATAAATGTTAATTATATTAATGTTTTTAATAAATTTATGAAAAATATGTATTGTTTATAATAATTTTCATTTCAAATCTTTTCAATGGTATTAAAAAAAACTTTTATTTAAAACTTTGTGTACGATGTAAAAAAGGTTTTAAAAAATTTTTAATTATTAATTAAAAATAATATCTCTACTTTACGCCTTGAAGCTTTAAAAACATAATGAAGGGATGTTATTTTTTAAGCATTTTTTTAACAAAATTAGTTTTTGTTGATTTTGCGGAATTACGTAATTACACAATTGCTATTGAAAAACTTCGAAAGCTGGAAACTAAGTCATTTGTTAATTGTATCCCAGCGATGACACCACACTTTTTCCACACTTCAAGTCATAATGATTATCATCCATGCCACTATGTTATTCGAATACGAAGTTCTCATTCACGCTTATATGGCATCACCGCATAGCTGCTTAAACTAAAAAAAATCGAATATTTCTCATCTCTCACTATATATAGCACCACTAGATAAACTAATTAAACTACAACCCCCAACTACAAGATAAAACTCAACCACAAACAAAACACAACTCAACCGCAGTCATATTCTAATGTCCATTTCCAAATGAAAAGTGAAGTTTAACTCAAACCCAACCCTCGAAGGAATCACCCGAGGAGTAGAGTAACTTCATGTCACAATTCATGTTAACTTCACTCTAAATTGAAAAGCCTGCCAGCAACCACCCTCGAACATCTTAACTGACCTAGAAATTTACAGCAAAATTACTTCAACAGGATTACAACAAAACTAGTGCAAATAATGTTTAACATATTTACAATATTTACAGTAAAACAGTGATTCAAGTCAAAATTTTAAATAAATAATTTTTATAAGTAGATGTAAGCGGGAAATGTGCGGAAAGAGTAAAAACTCAATTTAGAGTGATTACAAGCTAATAAATGGGTAGCTATAATGGTACAGTGTTGATTGCCTGAAAAGATAAAACCTGTGTTCAATTATTTCCTTGATTCCTTGCATTATTTTGGGTTGTCTCCAGAATCTGTTTATGATATTTATGGTTATATTCCTACAGAAAATTTAGCTCTATTGCAGTCAATTGAAGAACAACAGAGTAATATGTGTTAAGTTGTACACAAGGTCTGAGAGTAATCACATTTTGGGTTTTTGCTAAAGAATCTTGCCTGCTAGATCACGTGGCATCCGTGGTTCATTAGGTATTGATTCACATAAGTTAAAATGTTCTGTGCTTTAGTTTCAGTTCAAATGTGTGTCAGCCATTTACTATTAGCTTTTCCCATTTAACGAAAAGCCTAACATTAAACTCTATTGTTCAGTCTCAATTTCACGGTTTTGAAACCAAAAAGGTAAAAAAAAAAAAAAATGTTCATAATTGTGAAACTTTTTGGTTAATTTGGTAGACATGTTACCGTAACTTCAGAATGAAAATTCTGACTGTGTATGAATAAGTACACATCCTACAGCTTTCATTGTTATGTTCCTAAATCTTTCTATAGTTGCTGGATGCTCTGTTATCATACGTACCACTCTTAGTATACGATTTAAGAATCGTAGTAAAAGTATACTATTTAGGGAATGCAAGATGCAATCTAAGATGGAAAATAAAAAAAAAAACAAAAATGCCGGAAACAAAAAAAAAAGTGAAATCTAAGAAATCCCTGCACACTAAATAACTTTTAATACATTTACTGGAAATCCCTTAGTAGCGTTACAGATTACTTTCCAGTTTATATAAAATCAGCCATAGCTTGATCAGCAACCTGTTCTTGCTTTTTTTTTTTAATACTGGAGATATTGCTTTACCATTTAAAGCGCAATTGTAAAGCTTCTTACTTGCTTTTTTTCAACTTCAACCTTCATTTCTGAAAAACGAACGGATTTTCTACATTTTGCTTTCAGAAATTTGCATAGCAGGGGCCTTCCTGACTAAGCGGTATCAATAAATAAGTGAGGCAATAAATGAATGAGTTTGATAATAAATGAAATAAATATACCTAGTATTAGTCTGTTTTTTTTATTTATTAAAGATTTTTATGATCTACAGTGGGTTCTTAATAATACAAATGTTTTTTTTTCTGTATATTTACTAAAAGCTTCTTAGTGAAGTACTAAATGCGTCTTGGTAACCATACGAAGAAAACCCCTGTAATGCTATGAACAATTCTTTGGTATATTTTCTAAAGAGTTTCTAAGTGTTATTTACTAAGTTTAATAATGTAATACTACTTGGGAATAAACTGTTCTGTATTCTAGAAAAATACGTGGAATCCTAATCGATTAGAGATCTTCCAGTAATAGAACACTTTTTTTCTTCTTTTTATAGTTTGCAGAGAAAGACACATATAAAAAAAATGAGCCTGTTTAATTGAATAAGCCTGTTTAATTGAAATTAATAAAATGGAACAGAATGGCGATTACTACAACCACCTCAAAGTTTCATAAAACAATTACACAAATAAAACAAGACACATATAAAAATGAACATGTTTAATTGAATAAACCTGTTTGGGGCCGGGATAGCCTGGTCGGTAGGGCGCTGGGCCCATGTCCAAGAGGTCGTGGGTTCGATCCTCGCCGGCCGAAGACTCCCCGTGTAGTAAATGGTGACTGATGCACGTTAAATCTGTCGAGTCTCAAAGTCCTCCATGTTCCCATAACAATTCAATACCTCTGGGGGTACTGATCCAGGAGTTTCCTTGTCTTCTGGATTGGTTCAAAATTACAAGGCTACGGAGTTGAACATTAGTAGTCGTAAACCCATGAATTGGATCGGCTGTTCAACGACGGTTATAAAATAAAATAAGCCTGTTTAATTGAAATTAACAAAACGGAACAGAAGGGCGATTACTACAACCACCTCAATGTTTCATAAAACAATTACACATATAAAACAAGACACATATAAAAAAATGAGCGTGTTTAATTGAATAAGCCTGTTTAATTGAAATTAACAAAATGGAACAGAAGGGCGATTACTACAACCACCTAAAAGTTTCACAAAACAATTAAACTGGTTTTGGACATTTCTCATACCGCCTTCCTCATTTCGGCGGATTCTGGTATTATTGTGATTTTTTTTTCTTCGCTAAAATATTGTTTTGTTATACTAAATTCATTACAGGGATCCTAAAAGTATAAATTAAGTGCGGTCATTACATAAACCCTGCTTATAAAAAAAGCAAATATATTTAATAAATAATCAGAAAAATGATATATGACTTTCTTCTACATAGAAAAATATTGTTTTCAGAAATTTTTATATTAAAACTCTTCACGAGGAAAAGTCTAAAAAAAAAGTTAAGTCACCGCATTTCACGTTCATTCACAGAAGGAGAGTAATAGATGCATTCAATTTCTTTTTCAATATTCTTTCTTTCTGTTTTATTATTTTCTTTTTGGACAACACCGTGCAATTCTTTCTTATTTGGATAGAATGGAGAGCATGAATTTAAATTCTCGTGACAGCAAGGTGATGGGGCAGTCCTTATAGTCAAATAACCGTATGTCTTCTCTCCATTTACTCCTTGACAAAAAAGTGTTTTGACGCATACCAAATTTTTTTTTTCACGGTCGGTTGCCTTTCAAAAATATAAAATTTCGATTTTTTTTTTTAAATGAAGGGTTTTTTGTAGTTAAAAAAGATGTCCCGTTTGGTGAACAGTTCAATGGTATGTATCTCTTTACATATATTAAATTTCATATTTATGTGAATCAGCTATATAAGTATTAATACTTTATTATTTACTAAAAACTATAAATAATTTCAATTATAAGAATTATAAATAATTAGTTAGATATGATAGAATTACACTTTACTGCTTTACCTTAAATTTTAAATAAATTAGTACGTTTAAAAGGCAATCTTTTAAAAATTGCTATATTACTTATTTTAACGTAAACTTAATTAAATTAATTAGTATACATAATTAAATTAATCTAAGCATAAACATGAATCGAAACAGGGCATGATTGTATAGATACAGGAAAATTCCCGCCGGATTAAGTCATTCTTGGATTTGATGAATTTTAACTATAAATTTTCGATAATCAAAACTGGTAAAATATACTCATGATCATAAAATTAAGGATAATGCCAACTCCGGCAAATAAAGACTCAGAATCACAACAAACGTATTTTATTCATAATGTCCATTTATAGAACAAAAGATAAAGAGCAAAAAAGATGGTTTAAGTTTGATAGAATTTATAAAAACTATGATTTTTGCTCCATGGATCAATTATAAACAATACTTCCTTTGCAAAGAATATATCTTTTGCAAAAATAAATTATCTTCTTAGATGCACTCTGTACAGCTCCTTCGCATGCCGTGTTTCATATCATCGAGCTAATGTGGGGAAGATTACCTCCATCAACAAGCAATGCTCTAAAAAGTTCCGTTACACGTGTAGGGGTTGGTTGGCGGTCTGCAACTCGTCTTCCAAGCATGTCCCACACATGATCTATTGCGAGCAAATCAGGTGAGAACTCTGGATGATATCTTCAGATTGAAGGCATTAGTATACGAAGTTTGCTCGAGGAGGACAAGCGCTGTCATTCATAAGCACTCATTGTGCGCCCATTACAGCCCTAAATAAACGTTCATTTTGCTTCAGAATGATGCCTTGGTAAATTCGTCTTGCCATGGTCCCGTGTAGCATGCAGATTTGTTTTGGAAACCACAGTCTAATTCCACCTCCAAACGAGAAATCCTACACCACCGTAACGGTTTTGATCATTGGTGCTGTCATGGTGGTAATGGGTACTTGTTTGTTCTTCATATGAAAGTCCGATGAGAATCAGAGTTCAAACTTATCTCAGTCTCGTCGGGAAACATCGCATAAGCCTCTCGTGACGATATCAACATTGCATGTTCTTTTCTCCAGGCTTGCCGGCGACAATGAATTACTGTAAGCGAAGTACGTCTGACAGATCTGCGAACATATAGACCAATATTTTGCAAACGTCTTTACACTGTTTCCCTTGAAACTGTGGCAACTGTGGCTGCAGATAGCTGAGGAGACAGGTTGGGTAAAGTCTCGGTCTTGTACAACACATTGATGACTAAGCAGAAAATTTTGCTGAATATTTAGCGTAATAGCTGAAAATTAAGATATAGCCATCTATTGGAAATTTTCAGACTATTTAAACAGGAGACAGTTTCTCTCAATTACAGCGCGTCAACAGTACTGGAAAGAAATGAACATCCCACTAGCCAGTTAACTTGCGCTAGCTTCACGGTGAAACAATTCTGGCAAAATCACCGTACTTGCATGGTAAAGACATTTTTAGTGAAAGAAGATACAATGCTATTAAACCAAAAATATTTTAACTACATGTATGGTAATCTTACCGTTCGCTATTGTTATAGTTTTTACCGAGAATTTTCTAAAATTATAGTTCTTATTATTCTTTATCTTATTCTTTCTTATTCTTTCTAAAATTATAGTTCTTATTACAATGCGTTTAATAACGAATACGAATCTCAAAAGTAAATATAATCAAATAAATGGTTTTTATACCATACTCTTAAGTATTGCGATAAAATAACCAAAATGATCTCCAGAACTATCAATAATTATACCATTCATTTAGTAAGTTCAACCTTTTGATGTCTTTGCCTCTTACCAAATAGAAGGGTAATAATCTGTTTACGATTCTACGGTTTATTTAAAATGACAGTTTATTTAAATAGTTGACAAAAGTTAGATAACTGTTAATATTTCTTATTCTAATGTAATTCATCAAGTATAGCAAGGGTTAAAGAGACAAGAATGATGACTTAATGTTTAATGAAAGTGTTTTAAAGATACTATACTCAGATATATCATACTATGGTTAGAGTTTTATCCACCTTTTATGAGGTAGTAGATTTTATTTATTTATTAATCTAGTAGATGACCGTAGTAATCTAGTAGATGTCACGGTTAGCAGAATAGCAATACTGCAAGATGAGGTTCAAGTAAAACAATCATAAATTATTGAAGTTGCCATTGCAGGAGGTAGTTGTTTTTCTAATATTTGTGTACTGTTTTACTTATTTTGTCATCTGTTTTGAAATTTTACAAAAGTCAAGCAAATATTTTCATTAAGCATTCGACCCTGTATATGTCTCGAAACCATATTTATTTACTTACTGTTATACATCTAGGATTACGCTTTGATTCGAACTCTCTACCTCAAGACAGAAGACAAGTGTAAAAATAATTTTTAAAAAATTCTTTACTATATTCCAAGATTTTATTTTTTATTTATTTATTATTATACATGCATATGCATAAGCTTGCTTGTTCATTATAAAGAAAGACTTATTATAAGTCCTTTTTAAGTGAAGAAGAGATTACAGTTGAACGTAAAAAAGATGCATTCATTGTTATTTTGAGATTTGAACCCCCTATCTCTATCTGTTGGGACTGTCCGGACAGTTATTTTATTTACCCGAATGTAGTAATTTAGTAACAGTAACGCTGATTTAGCACAGCCTTGTCCAGGCATGTACATTTGAAAATGTATATTTTTAATAATTTTTAATGTTGGTAGATGTTAAACTACAGCTTACATAATAAAAAAAAATATCAACGAAAAACAAAGATTACAAGTTTACTGCACTTTTAAAATTACCTCATTTTGAAGCAATTTAAAACCAAACAACAATGTAATAAAAACCATATATTATTGTTAATTTTATCAACAAGTCATTACCAAAGCGCTTTGGTAAAAATTAATATAGTTTTTGGTGTTCTCATAGAGCCAAAAACACGGTAAATTTGACCATATTCTGGTTGTTTTGACCGTAATTTTTTTCTCAGTTTAAGTTAAGTGGCCAGTTTAACCTAACTAGCAAGTATAGGTCACTCTAAAACATAAGTATTAATCGTTATTATGAAAATGCCACTATCCCTAAATGTGTACAGTTATAGGATTAATTAGCTTAAAAAATATTTCTCATTACAAATAGTTTATACAATAACAGAAAGCAAATTAGCATTTTGAAAATGTAGACTTACCAAATGGAACCTGCGTTCATTCATTTTTACATGAAGTATTTCTCGTTAAGATCATAAAAGCGTGAAATTATTATGACAACGATACAAAACTTTCAGAAAATATCTTGCATTCATTTCCATATTTTTATAATCACTAGCATAAAATCCATAAAAAGTATGTAAAACAAAACATCAAGAACTATTGTTTTTAAGGCTATACAATAAATTTATGCAGATATCATTACCATTAAATTATTTCCTGCTGGTATTGACTATTTTGCAAAGTTGTTTTTTTATGTGTGTTTCTTTATATCTAAGATATTTCGTGTGATTTACTATTTATATTGCAAGCCTATATTTTTAAACATTAAATAGTGTACGGATCACTAAGTTCTTAAAATCCCCTTCAAATAAGTGCACAAAATTGATTGAAAAAAATCATTAACTTACAATTACTGAAAAATAGACAACTCAGGATTCATTAACTTAAACCGATTTTGAATGAACTTCTAATGTGTATTATGAGAAAGGGATATTTATTAAAAATTAAATTTTAAATTAACTCTATTGACAGATGTATTATTTATTACATAAAACACTAATTTGCTTTTATAATACTTGAATTCAAATTTATTAAACTTTTGCGCGAATCGCATTATTTTGCTTTCCGGTTCAATACCAATAACAAAGCATAATCGGTTTACAATTTTCTAAATCATATGTGCAATTGCATTTCTTAGACATTTAACAACATTCGAAACAAAAATAAGAAGGATTTTATCGAACCCATAGTATTTAATTCATAAAAGTGCAAAGGAATTCAGTGGTAAATTGATAATAAAATTAATTTAGCGTCATGGATAAAAATACACTAGCAGGCGTTTTAACTGAATCATACAAATATGTTAGAAAGCAACATATTTTCGAAGTATTAGTACACATTATATTCTAAATATTTAAAATGCTCTCATCTTGATTTTTGAACCAGGTTATCTTAGGCTTAGATTCTACGAGACTCTATGATTTGATTTTTGACATTTTACTATCCCTGTCCCATATTTTTTCTAATATCCCTTTTTAAGGAGTTTTTTTTTCTTTGAAGATATCTATATAGGTATCTCTAATATACTCAAGTTGTTTTTTGATATTGATTCCACAGAACTGCATATTAAAATTGTTTAACTACTGGCTGGTGTTACATTTGAGAACACAAATTTTTGATCACCACACAAGTTAATACATTTTATCTTTTTGATCAATCTATATTCCTTATTGAAACATTTATTTAGCTGAAAGCACCAGATAACAGTATATTATCAAGCAAAAATATTTGTTATCGTGTCATTCACATATATATTTAAGGAGAAATTGTGCGTGATTAATTTTACCACTTGTAATTCTTCCTTTAAAAAAGGAAAAAAAGGTTCATATTGTTCGAATAGTTTTTTTTTCTCTTTTTTTCCTGTGCCATCTGGCATTTATATATGTAGAAAAAATTTTAATGATTTGTGTATTGGATAAATTTAATAATAGACAGTTTGCTTACTGTTTACCTTAATGTTCTGTTTTAATGTGCTTTTTAAATTTTGTTTTATAAAATATTTATAAAAAAAGGCTTAAATTTTTGTACTAATTTAAGAATTTTAACCGTGGAAATAGATAAAGCTCAATATTAAAAAAAAAACAATAAATCTTTAGCAAATTTTACGAATACCGCAAAGCAAACAAAAAATATGAATAAAAGAATTGTGTTCTGATATTTTATTTTACTCGTTCCAATTAAATTCACTTAACAATTTTTTTTATATCAGTTAATTTTAAATATTCGCTTAAAAGCAACTACTGCTTAAGAATTTTATTTAGACTTGCGAAAAATATTAATAAAAGGGTTGGTTTAAAATTTAAGTAAAAATAATGAACATCAGTATCAAATACTTTCAATTTGGAAATTTTATTAAGTTATCAAAAATATAGAAAAACATTTTCGTATTTAGCGGGAAAATACTTTATTGATTCTCCTTTTTTCGTTTATTTATAACAGCAAGGAGACAAAAATTTCCTTAAACTTCATTTTTTTGTAGAAACCTTTTAATTACTACTGGTTTCTTTCTTATTATCATTTTTTTTTCTTTTACCATTAGCTGTTCATAATTTCTTAAACTGGTACGAACCCTAATTTACCTATTTTTAAACGAAAAATCTAAAAAGTTGCTCTTTATTCAATTTATAATTACACTATTGCACACACACAATAAATTATTCCATTATTCCAATTAAATCCTAACAGAAACATTTTTCAAGAATTTTATTTATGTATATATATATATATATATATATATATATAGTAAGTTTAAAATGAAGATAAAACAAAGGTAAATTACAGACAAATGAAAAAAGGAGGGGGGGGGGAAATAATAATAATGACAAACAACTGGGGAAAGAAAAAGAATTAATTAATTAAAAAAAAAAAAAAGATAAAGTTTTTTTAAAAAACTGGAAAATAAAGGATATAGTCTTTTCATCAGTCCACACGATTATATCCGAAATGATACTTATTGTTTTTCCTAATTTTTTTCTGGTTTATATATATATATATATATATATTAAGTTATGTATGTATTAAAAATATAGAAAGTTTCAAGGTAATTTACAAATTAGAGTGTTCAGATTATTATATTTTTAATTCTATACAAACTGACACGCTTAGAATTAAAACTAAAATTATCAAAACTAATTTAAAACTTCTTATACTCGATGAATACACGAAATGATGCAAAAAATGTCAGCAAATGCTTTAAATTTTCTAATCTTTTAAGCTAAAAAAAACAATCAATTAAAGGATCCTGATCTTATGCAAAATATTTGCCTGCAGAAATAAAACATTTTTGTTACTTTTTATTAAAGCTTCAAAACATGTGCAAGAATTAGGAAATAACATCATGACTTTTCTGAATTAAGCATTAAATCGATGCGATACAATCAAAGGATGAAAATAACGTTTACAGAATCGATTTTGCCTTGGAGCTTTTTTCTTCACTGAAAGGATTTGCTCCCGAAGCTTTCAGCTCCTTTCTCAGTTGGGCAACAAATGATTGAATAGCGTGTTTGTCAGTTTTTTCCCCCGCATGATTTGCATTTGAATAATTCTTACAATATTTACTAGAAAATGTTGCTGTCGCAATTCAAATAAAGAGTTTAATAAAGAAAAAAGATAATTTAAGGTCTTTTTACTAAAAAAACCTCTTTCTTTTTTGACAATAAGTAATATGTTTGGAAAGAAAAGTATTTTTTTTTTCATTTGTTCAGTAAAATAGTTACTTAAAATTATTTCTTTGATCTTGACAGATAATATTTTGACAAATATTTAATTTTTTTAAGCTTCATATATGTTAACTTTTAGAATATTTTTATAAATTGGCAGCATTTTCTTTTAATCACAAAATGCAAAATATCCATTAAAATATTTTAACAACGCATTAACCTGAAATAAAAACTTAAAAGCTATAAAGAAGTACTTGAAATTATTGATGTTGCAATTTAATGTACGGATTAAAGAAATAAAAAAAATATTTCTTTATTTTATCCTCAAAATTATTTTATTTTTTGGTAATAAAATAAGTTTGAAATTATATTCTACATTCTTTTTTTTCAATTTTTAGCAAATTAGTTGCTTATAACTGCACTTCTTAGTTAGCGAGAAAATAATTCTGTTACATTTTTACTTTCTAAATTTTAAATTAGTCAGAAGTTCTTTTATTTATTTTCAATCATCAAAATTTTTTCCCATAATACAAAAAAAAAAAAAAAAATTTGTATTTTTGCAACGTGTTAGCACAACACAAAAAGTTTTAAAAAGTTATGAACGAAGTATCACCTTTATCTTTAGTTCTGAGACACAGGTTTCGAGCTAAAAGATAAGTAAAGAAATACACAATGTTTCTTGACACGGCACTGATGATGAAAATATTTTATTGAACAAAAATGGCTGACTGCCATTTTGAGCTTTGTATACTAATTTATCCGTTGACAGAGTATAATACTCTGTCAACGTTGTATAATACTCTGTCAACGTTGTATAATACTCTGTCACGATGTCAGTTTGTATCTTACGCTCACAGGTTTTGAGCTAAAAGATAAGTAAAGAAATACACAATGTTCCTTGACACGGCACTGATGATGAAAATATTTTATTGAACAAAAATGGCTGACTGCCATTTTGAGCTTTGTATGCTCATTTATCTGTTGACAGAGTAAAAGAGTATGGTCAAAACTACTAGAATATGATAAAATTGACCGTGCGTTTGTCTCTATGGGAATTCTAAAAAACTCAGCAGTTTTTACCAAAGAGCTTTGATAATGATTCTTGTAAAAATTATAATAATATAACGTATATAATCTGTGATAAAACTTGGTAAATGTGATAAAATTTGGTGATTTTTATCATGGTAACCTACATGCATGTTACGTAAACCATTTAATCGGTTAAATTTGTTTTCCAGTTTTGGGTTTTTTACTAAATGTGTGGTAATCAGTACCATAATTTTTAGAACCCGAAACTCCGGTAAGCCATTACCAAATGAACATAAAAAAATATTTAAATAAATAGTTTAAATAGCGTATATTTTTGTTTTTTAATACAAGACGCTTATGTTTTTATTTTTTAACGTTTTACGTTTAATTCTTAATTATTTAAGTTTTTATTTTATATTTTTTATTTATAATAACGTTTTTTTTTTTCTTTTTTTGAAATGTCATTAGTAATGACTCATTACTATACATTGCGGTAATTTTACCAGAATTTCTTTTCACTGTGTTACAAGCGCATTACATAATAATCTAGGATAAAGGTGATACAGTTTACATCCTATACATATATATGTTAATAGTTTCATTGATTTTGCTTATTATCATTTTTCATTGATTGAGTTTTAATAGTTTTTCCTTTAAAATACTGACAGCTAAGGTGCATCATTTAAATGTAGAAATTCCCCTTAAACATACCCTGAATATTTTATTGAACGTACATATAATTAATGATTCATTTTTCAAAGTTTCCTTTTTGACAGGATTTTTTTTCTATCAGAACACCACAAATGGTGGTAACTACTTTAACATCAAAGTGGTTTTCCCTTAAAAGTTTCTTCCACGCCAAAACAAAGGATAGTTCCGGGAGTAGTTAAAAACCAAGAATGTACGTTTACAATACTTGGGTGAAGGGTAGCCGCCACCATGTTTGTTATTAGTAACACTAAAATTTATAATTACAATATAATAAGATGCAGATTAGAATTGGGAGAGATACTTTAACGATGCAATATAGAGGAAGAATCTTAAATTTAGGATGCATGTACATAATAATTTTTGAAATAAACTTAATTTGATAATCAGACATACACACAACACAAACAGAATTTTAATATGAATTCGAACAAAACCGAAGTGAACATAAGTTAAATATTATAAAATTATTTTTACAATTGAAAGATTTATATAAATCTTATGAGATCAAAAGTATTTTTATTATACAACTAAAAAAATTCATGAAATTTATAACAATCTACATAAGTAGTTTTTCCATTCAAGAAAACAAAAAGATTCAAATTAATTGGCAAATAATCTACCATAGTCGATATTTTTTATTAATCAGTAATTAAGATTGAAAATTACTTATCTATGACCAGTTAATCAATTAAATCTGACAAAAAGCAATCATATTTGATCAGCACATTCCATGTAAACAAACAATCATTTTGGGCGCCATATGCCAATATCTTAATATTGCACAATTATTATCGCCTTTTAATTTCTAATAAAACTCCAAACGCATTTTTTAATTATACTCTCGCTTTATTTCATACAAGAATTTAGTGAAATAGTTTAATTATTCGCTATATTAAGTTCTGAAAAACACCACCTCCTTTCGCAACGAGCTGCAGGTTGATTTGAGCTTTAACAATTCTTGGGTTTAAGTTTTAATTAAACCGAACCCTTTGAAGTATGTAAAAACATGCTCTGTTTTTCGAAGTTTTGTCGCCAAGTAAAATGAAAAAGCCATAGTCAAAAAGCCTTACTCTAGAAGCAATGCGATGATTTTATACCATATATAATCTTGCCACGAAGAATTATCTGGGCTTTAGAACGGAGAAATAAATTAAATATTTTAAAAGCTATAAATATAACTTTAATAACTTTTTAACTTTTATTAAAATTCTCCAATTTGGCGACATTTTTCCACCTAAAGGGAAATTATCAATTTTTCCAGGTGTAAGCTTTAAAATATTTCAAAATTAGATCACAAATGCTTTTCATTTTCACGAAACTATGTTTTTCGCCATATTGACGTTTTGTGCCATTTTCAAAATAAGCGTAAACAACGCAGGCAGGCTAAAATTGACCTAACTGTCATGAGTAACAGTTGAAAACTCACAGCGGTTGTAAAAAATGCTTATTATTCACAAAAAGCATCATTTTACCTTACGGCGGAGCCTTCGAAAAACAACCTTAATCTTTTGCTTACGGCTGGTATAACAGGTGGACCAGAATGGCGGGCTTCATCATGCTCATACTACGCGTCGTAACCTAAGGTTTAACATGAAATCAAGTAATCATTTACACGATTTTTTTAGTTTCACATCCTCTTCAGTCTTCATTATTGACACGTGTTCTACATTTAAAAAAAAATTCTATAATAATATTTTACTATATCATTTTAATATTCAGTTAAAACAAAAAGTTGGTAAAAAATTCAAGTTTAAATAACTACTTTCCAATTACATTTACAATGTTAATGAACGCAAGTCAATATTGTCAACATTAAAAACTATCTTATCTAACATTAAACCATTTTTCAATTATAACATAATTACACTACAAATATACCCAAATAAAACTGAAAAGTCCAATTTCATTTTTAAAAATACATTCAAATGTTCTCTTTTATAATATCGAAAAAATTGAAAGAGCAATTCTTCTTTATCACATGTGGAGAAAGAAGAATCACGTTTTTATTATTTTTTTCAAATCATGCCATTAAAAGATCTGATTCTGATTGATTTTTTCCTTTTGTCTTTTAATTTTAATGCTCACCTCATAAGAGTTTTCTATTAAGGTACGAATTCTTTTATAAAAATTTGACAATAAGACAATCCCAATAATGATACGTGACGAAAAAAATCCAACTTATTTGAAATAAAATGAGTTTTCCTTTTTTCCATCTCTATAAATGGACGCTTCATTTTAATGCCTTATTAGAAACTGTTCTTTTAAAGATGTGGATGTATAATGGCTTTTCCTTATTGCAGGTTCTATACTTCTACATTTATGTGCTCGAAATAAGCTTCTTTATTATAGAAGCATTTTTTCCTTATGTCTCTTATTTCTACCTTCTACACACAAATGCTTTTTTTTAAAAAAAAATATTACTATGGTTTAGTAAATATTTACTTTTATATTAATACTTGTTCTCGCACTATTTTTAACCGTAAAAACGAATTTATTATTTTATTAATTTTAATGTATATATAAAATGACACACTACTGTAATTAAATTTTCTTAAGCCATCTCATTAATGTTATGCCATTATAGGTGTTACATATTTACTAGCTTATAAGATTTCTTCAATATCATAAAATTGATTTTTTAATCATTTTTATCCTGTTATAATTAAATGAAATCAACCATTTAACTTAATTCAGTGTCACGACAAATTGACAACCACAGCCTATTTTTAACTGTATTTTTAACTATTTTTTATTAAACTACTTTATTTCAATAACCACAAAATTTTTTATTTTACAGAGTTAGATTAAATTCCAACGATCCTTTTGGTAACTAAGCTGTAAGCAGATAATTTAAAACTTAAGATCAATAACGCGGGGTTAGCCTTATTTTTTGTTGTATTATATCATATCGATAACGTGCCAAATTTTGGATCTCTTCCCATGCTACAATGTGTTAGTTACCAACTATGTATTCACTAATAATATGAATTTTTTGGAGTTATAACTGGGAAGTTAAGATATCCGATGGTCCCTCATTCTGATAGTTAAAATTGGTACAAAATTCTTATATAAGATTCGATGCCTGAAAAGAAATGGCTTTCATCTCTATAAAAAGAGATGCTTAATATTTTATTTTGTTAATATAATATGTTTTTGAAGCTTTAAATGTGGCCATAATTGTTAATTTAAAAAAAAATATTTAAAAAAAATTTTTTAAGCAAGAAATATTTTAAAAATAAAAATGGAAGGATGATTTTCTTTGTCTGATCATATCTCAGCAGTCTCCATGCTTTAGTACAACGACAATGTACAAGACTATTCACTATTACCAACACGGCATAATAACTAGAATGACTTAAAATATATCATTAAGCTTTAAAAATTATATATTTCATGAAACTCTGCAAATAATATGCAAACACTTCTATTATACAAGGAAATATATAACACGTAAATCATTTAAATTTTTACTTGTAGATTAAAACATTTCATGGTTGATTTGAGTTATAACTTTTTGCCGCAAAGGGGTAAAGTATGTGTTATTCATAAAAGAAATTATCATTGAACTGTGCATAAATTATTGGAAAAAATTGAAATTGGTTTTAAGATGGCATGTCGTTGGTATTTATAAATATGATGAAAATTGATCGTAATTTGTTCATAAGTTTGCATATCAGCAAATCTGTATGCCATTTTAAAATTTTAGTCTGATTATGAAATTCTCGTATTTTTTCAAAAAGAATTTTTGAAACAGAAATAACATTAACGCTTAAGTAATGTCATCACATTTAAATGATTTATCAGTACGCAATTTTTAATGCAAATACACAAACTGTACCTGTTGTAAGAAAAATGTTGAAAATAAGTTCTATTTTTGAATTCTAATTAACCACAGTTCAAGAGGTAAGTCAGTCTAGATTCGATTTGTCAAATGTAACTAGAAAGTTAGAACATGTAACAGTCTGTGTAACAGTCTGAGCCAAAGTTTACTGAAAGAAAATTAAGCAAAAATTTCATCACAAACTTGCAACTCATGAGAAATCAACAAGGTATATTAACCTGGCTGAATCTCAAAGTTATCAGTATGTTTTCTTTTTCCGTAATTTTAAAATTAACCTTATATATTTCAAGCATCTATGATGTGCAAAAGTCCTAAAATACGACATATTATGTAAATAAAAATTAGCTATTAAAAACTCGACCAAACAAAACACTCTAATTAAGATATTTGTGCTAATCTATGCCAAATAAAAAGTTCATTTTCAGATGAAATAGTTTTCTTTCTATGAAGTATATCTTGTGAAATATATTCAAAACGAACTGAAAATAAGATAATATTTTTTATGAATCAGCTAAACATAATTTAGCGTGCTCCGAGTGGTAAAAACCGAAAGTTAATTCGATACAGCAGCGATTAACAATTTAACGTTATTTTAACGTGTTGTAAGAAAATGAAGTTTGAGATAAACATTCCCAGGTGAGCTAACTAACTCTAATAGCTTTATTTTTTGCTACCCCAATCAGCACAATTTTGAATTTGTAAGCCGTAACTCTCTAACTATATTAGATAGAAGCAATTTATACCAATTTAGTGTATCCTAACACCAAAAATGGTGTCAGAGTGGTGTTCCACTTACACCAAGAATGCTCTTTCTCACTACTTTATACAAATTATAGAGGCATATTTATCCATAGTTGTATTTTTGTGTATCCAGTAACACTAAAGTTTCTAATTATAGTAAGATAAGATTCCCATAAAAGTCCGTAAACAAAATTTTACGATACAGTGTAAAGTAAGAATCATTAATTTAAGATGTATATATATACATTAAATCTTAAAATAATATTATATCATTAATAAAACATACACGTAGCATATAGAAAGCATTAAGATGAAATAGAATTAGGCTTAAAAAAGCAGAAGCGTCATGACATTAAACATTAAATCACTTAATACAGTTCCCAAATATTTAAAAATTAAAATATAAATATTCTTATTAGCCAACTAAAAATAATAGAATTCTGCGTTGAAGACTTCCATTAGCTCATGACAACTCGTACTGGATAGTAATAAATTTACTGGTGATATTTAAAACTCGTCAACATCAGTGTTTTCGGAAGTGAAAATAATTCTCATCTGCGGCGAAAGAGCGAGATTTTGGTGTAAGCCAGTGTTTCCCAAAGTTTAGCGGGGGTACACGTTCTTATGCGAAATATCTTGCAACAAACGAAAATTTCATAAAATTTTATTTAAAAACAAAGCTAGTCATGAAAATTTATGATTACGCATTTTTCTATTGGCTATTTTTTGCCGAGTTAACAGTTAATTATTAGCGGTGTCAACAGTCAGTTGTGATTTTTAACTTTTGTTCAGTTTTTTTATAGTAAAAAATACATTCATTTTTTTATTAGTGGTACACAGCGTTACGAAAAATTTAGAAAGGGTACACAAAAGTCATAAGTTTTGGAAATACTGCTCTATACCCATAACCAATGATAGTCCCCAGTGGAATGTAACACCTACAATGTTCTTTCACACTACTTAGTGTAAATTATCCGGCGCCATGAATGTTATTCAATAAAACTAAAATTTATAATTTGAGTTATATGAGATATATATAAGAATAAGTAAGCAAATTTACTTTTATAATTTAATTTAAATCAAAAATCATAAATTTAGGATGCATAAATATAATATTTTTCAAAATTAAATTAGTTTATTAATTAAACATGCATACAACACAGAGTGAGTATCAATATGAATTTGAACTAAGCTTGCCGAAAAAGATTAAAAAAATTAGTTAAGAAGATGTAAGATATAGTTTTTAAACGCATTTTGATAGATTTTTCTTAAAAGTTAAGTACTCTATAAATTACTTGATTTAAATTTGAACACACTAAGTCTATGATTAATAATTGACTTTTTCAACCATTATTTTTAAAAGAATTAATCGTGAAATAAACTTTTTCGTAATGACAAAATATTTTATATAGAAATTTTTTTAAAAAATTAATTGAAAAATAAGGAGTGTTTTATAAAATAAACTTTTGTTACATCAAACATCATAAAAACAAAAAAAATGCAACAAACAAGTGTCAACAACACAAAAAAAAGTGAACTGATTGCGTAGTCCAAAATTACGCTAAACACATATCTTTTAAAATTATTACTTATAAATTTTGATATCCGAAACAAAGAATAATGAAATTAAATTTAATAAACTAATCGCTACTTCATTTTGTATAAACAAATTATCTACTGTAAGCAGGAAAATTTATGGATATCAATAAAAATTATGCTAAAAATATTTTATCAAATATGTCCTTGAAAGCTGTTTATTTAAAAGTGTTTTAATGATATTAAATATAATTACTGTTTCACTTTTTGGTAGTTTTATTAGAAATAATAATGATAATAACAACTTAATAAGAAATTAATATTCTTAATATTTTTGAATAAGAGATTCACTAAAGAAAGAGTTCAAGAATGCAGTTTATTTTGGTTTAATTTTTTAAAATTTATTCAGAATCTAAGATGATATAATTATTTTTAAATTGATTTTCTTTAAAAGTTCCCATTTATTGTGTATTAACGAATCGAATGTGTATTAACAGTTTTAATTGATTTATTTTTTCAAATATTTTATATTACTTTTAACTATATTTTTTAACTTTTTTTTAATCATTTGCAACGTTTTGATAGATAAATCGTTCCATGAATTTACTCTTTTCTTTTCGGGGATTTATGTTTTTTTCACGTCATTAAAAATCAGAATGATCTCAAATTTTTTTGTGTGAAATAGTATAATGGGTGTAGGAATGGGCAGTTGCCTATTTAATAGGTCCATAATGTTCGCCTTTATTTGGAGTTTTAAATTTTCATATACTTTAACATACATTTTCTGAAGGAAAAGCTTTAGATAATAACAAAAATTTATTTTTAGGCAAAACCGTTGTTTACCAATCATTGGAACTCTTTTGGAAAAGGAAAACAGAGAAATTTTATGAAAAATTTCCCCGTGTCCATAAATGAAATGGGTACATTTTGTGCTATGTAGACTAAAGCAAATGACGAAGTGAATGAAGCACAAACAAAATTTTATAAGTGGACATAGTATAGTTTCACTTATATAAACAAGAATCTTTTTCAGTGTCTTAACACAAAGAGAGACTTTCTTATGGTAGAGACTTTCTTTACTATCATTCAATTTAGAGAACGTCTATAATCATCATTTGGTGTTTATACACTGAGGAATCTTCTTATTTATATAAGTGAAACTATAATATGTCCATTTAGGTACAGGGCGCAAAAAAAAAGACGGACCACCCTGAATAACTTATGATCTAATTGTCGAATCTGCGCGTTCTGGGACTCTATCTTCATCGATTGAGAGAGTGACCTTAAATATGAAAATTGATAAGAGCAGATAATATTATAAGTTACATCAGACATAAAAACAGACATTACATCAGTTACGAAATCAGACATAAAAACGTACTTTCTCTGAGCAAACATACCTTTTTTTCGACGGATTCGAATTTCTGACCTCCAAAATAAAGGGGTTAGTCGCAATCTAAGAAATATGGTCCCCATAGTTTGGTCTAGAGAGCGATCTAAAGTTTGGACCCCTTAATGTTAATTTTACTTTTTGTGTACTTCGCCATGTCTCGAGAACTGACGAACTGTGACCAAAACAACGTATCATTCCATGACATCGATTGAAGGTCATTGGCACCACAAATAATTTATTTTTGGTGCTCTCAAAATTTAGTGATGGGTCCCCAGTGGTCAATAAATGTAAATAATTTTAACAAATGAACAGTTTCTCATAAGTTAAGTTACAAAATAATAAAATAAAAATTTTGTCATTCGTAATAACTTCAAAAACACTCTACGGACATTCCCTTTGAATATCAGTTACTGCCTATCCCAAACTTATATATCCATACTTACCTACACTATTCAAAGGGAAAGTAGTGCATAGCAGAATTTCTTCAATATAATGTTTCTAAGGGGCATATCACATGGAGCGCTACGCATACGGAGGAAACAGATACAAGTAAAAATTCACTACTGTAGGAAAATGACCCTTCTATATTATGAAAACTAAACCATAATTCTGGTTAATAAAACCAAAACTTACTGTATTTAAACCATTAATTTAGTAATTTTTTATTTATATGGTAAGGGTTAAGCGGAAATTTTGTTTTTAGAGTTCTTATTACCACACAGTTTGTAAAAATTACAAAACTGAAAAGTAAATTTAAGCGTAATAATTTATTTGCCATGCTCTAAAATAGTATGATATGAATTTTTAAAAATAAATTATATCACATATCAAATTTCGTAACAAATATCAAACTTTATTACATATTATAACGCTATATTTTATAGTTAAATTTTGCAGAAGTCATTCCCAAAGCGCTTCGGTAAAAATTTCAGAGATTTTTTGGAGTTCTCTTAGAGCCAGAAACACGGTAAACTCTATCGTATTCTGGAAGTTTAAACTAAAATTTTCTTCTCGAAGTAGAATATTAAATTTTAAAATTTAATTAAGCTATTCACTTTTGACAAATATCTCATAATATAAATATCACTCCCTAGTCTTTATTTCGGAAATGTTCGTTGTTCTTCTAAATAATTTAATTATAATAATGAAAATATAATTGAATAAAATGTGGAAAATATAATATGACGCATAGTTTAGAAAAATTTGTATTTGTATCTACAATTTTTCTTTACTGAGACCATTTGAAAATTTGTATAATGTAAATATAAGCAAGAATTTAAAATTATTTTATCAGGTATTTTCAACATTATTGTTTAAAATAAAAATCTAATTCCCAGCACTGAGAAGAAAAATATCTAAAGTTCTTAAGAATAATTTATAATATTATTTTTAATATTATTTAAAGCTTTAATAATATTTTGAAAAATATTTTAAAGTCTTAAAGAATAAATATATAACTCTTTTACTTCATTTGATATTTTTTAAACAGACCCTATGTCTTCATTAGTTTTTAGATGACTGTTTAGTATTAGTTCAGTTCAAAATCTTAACAGCAGAATAAATCAAGCAACTTTAAACCGAACGCACCTGTTTTATTTGTTTTACTCGTTTATAATTAAGACAGATTTCTCTCTAAAGTATCATGCATGGTAGCTCAAATGGAAATGGTTGAAAAGAATAAATAAATTCTCATTAGTTTTTCTAACTCTTTAGCGTTTTATTTGTTACTTGTAGACAGTATTAAATGAACTATTTATTCTTTTGAAGTTGAAAACATTTTAGCTTTATGGATGGTTTTTCAGCTGTATTCGTAAATTCCATAATCGTAAATCAAAACGGAATAAAGACTACCTGAAATATAACTGTCAAATGCATTATTTTTAAGTTTTTAATTATATTTTATATATTTAAAATTATAATATAATATATATTGTATTATAATATATAAAATATATTGTATATATATATAAAATTGTATTATAATATATAAAAAATATACTTTTTGCACATTATTTGAATTGAAATATCATTGACATACATTGTGTATACCATACTGTTTCTGTACACAATACAAATTAAAGTGAAAAAATTACAGTACAATCTTTGTTTATACACAATCATATTTTAATGCTTTAAAATGAATATGGTTATCTGAAGCTAAATACTAACAGAATTTTAACAAAATATAATAAAATCCATAATGATTTAATGACTTAAAAGAATTCCAAATGTATAATACGTGTAAAAATATCTAAATCAAAACTATTTCCATAATTATTATTTACTTTAATGGCATTAATTAATAAAGAAAACAGGTCAAATATAACCTATTTCATGCGAAATTCGCGTATGTTTAACATCGGAAATCTATTTAGCAATTCAACTTGAATTCATAAGATGAATTACATAAGTGTTAAATCATTATATTGGCTTCATTCATAATTCATTCATAAATGGCTTTAATGACTAATATATTCGAGTGCTTATGCATACTGCACTGTTCATTTCATAGATATAGTATTAGTTGCTATAATTCGTACCTGATAATAGGATAAATTGAATAATTGAGTATAGTAAAATGTCATATTGCTTTAAAAGCTATTACATTGATCTGGAACTGTGTGCAATACTTCATAATTTCAGCCAATATAATATGTATAGGATCTAATAATTGTATAGGATCTAATAAAAACTGTATAGGATCTAATAATTTTGAAAATCCTATGGCATAATTTCAATGCATTGTTTTGGATTATTTTCAAACCTTGAGAAATCGTAAAGTTAATACAATTTAAACAATTTATTTCATATATAAGTTTGCGTTTGTAGTTCTACTCTCTTTTTTTAGCAGTAGCATCACTTGATGCTTATAACATTTGCGATACATATATTTAGCAGTTGATGCATATATTATATTAGTTGATACATATATTATTACAGCTGATACATATACAGCACTTGATACATATATTTAGTAGTAGCACGAAAACACTTCACACAAACATACTAGGAGAATAAACACTGAACACAAATCGACATCTATTTAAACGTATAACATAAAAACATTAAATATTATAAACATTTAAAACATTAGAGCATAGAAAACATTAGAACATTGAAGTAGTATGAAAATATCAAAAATATAAATGTAAACAAAAATTAATAGAAAGCCATTCATTTTGCAGGGCTTGTAATCGTTCATGAGCTTTCCAGTATCTATCGTAGAAGTTTCATATTCCTGCTTGGCAAACCCTCAGGTGCTCAGCATTCATCAGGGTGTCCTCCATGCACAAAATACAATTTGCGTAAGGAAGGAACTTAAGTCTGTAGAGTTGAGCGGCAAAACAGTCATGCCCGATTTCCAGTTTAAAGGCAGCAACTGCATTCCGTCTTGGGTCATCTGGGATCTTGATCAGATTGTCCTTCCAAGACTATCGCATATTTGTTCATTTAAATTATTCTTATAGCTCTTACTGACGTTATTTTTAATTATTCTGTTTAAAGAAGGATAAGGAATTCCTCTCTGAATGCTCTAACACATAATATACTCCATTGCAAGTTAAGAAAAGACCATTGCATCATAGGATTCAAGTAATCATCCGCGACGGCATATAGTTCCATTTTATTTAGCTATCATATTATATAATTATGATTTCCAAACAATATAAAAGCTTTTAAAAGTTACACTCGTCGGGCAGAACTTTAAATCATGCTATTTTTATAAGCACAAAGTAGGCCGTATCACTCGGTTTCAAGAATTGGCGATGCTGATATTCATTCGCGCTTGGAGCTTGGCATCCATTTAGCGTGCACTTAGATGCAAACAGGCTCTCTTTATAGGGATAATAGTTTTTTCTTAACTTGCTACAGAGAATACCTCCTTTTTTAGCTAGGACATCAGCCATCTTATTTCCATATATATTGCAATGATAGAGTACTCACTGCAATACAATATTATTTTTTTTAGATACAGAAGTGACCCTAAAATCTCTTTACAACTTTTCATTCTACAATAGAACCGCGCGTATGGAATTGTTGAATTCCAAAACTAAAAAAAATAAAAATTTAAAACTTCATCATTGACGTAATTTTAATAAGCATAAAACAGCAAAAATTAGTAACCTTTTTTTAATCTCTCTCATTTTAATTTTAATTTTTGTATTTTTTTATAATTTAAAACTAGTTTTTATTCAATTAGTCTTACATTCTTATTTTGGAAAATTGTGGTATAACAATTTATTTTCTAGTAATAATAAATATATGTATAATGCTAAAACTGTAGAAAAATGACCATTATTCTTTTTATGATGTCTCCTGAAGAATTTTTGAAAGAAATAAACGACTTGAGATATTTCTGATGATATAATTGAAATTTATTGTACAAGGCAATATAGCAAAAGAGACGATAGAATTTATAAATACTGTGCTGAGGAGTTTATTAGTAACATTTAATAAAAAATAGATTTAGGAAATCATGTTATTTATATGACAAATGTAAGTAAAAAAGTTATATTTGTGATTTAAAATAGCCAGAAATGCGAAATAGCTGGAAATGTATCAAACTAAAACGGTTTTGGCAATAAAATAAGAATATAGATCTATTCGCTGCATGGCCTGTTGAAAAATAAATTAAAAAATGAAAACACTGTAAAAAGTCTGGATTAAATTAAGAAATAATATTATTTTACTGGACTTCATATTAATATTATTATATGGACTTCACGGGAAAATGGATTTTACGGAGGACACATGAAAGTGACCGTAAGTTATTCCGTAATTTGATGCGGATTTTTTTACAGGGTATTATTTGTATTTTTGTTATGAACAGCTATTTTTCAAATACAAGAGAATCTAGGCTGCTAATAACTTTCGGTAAATAAATGAATTAAATTTAATCCTCCTTTTGAAACTGACCAACAGTGAAAGATTTGTAATATATATATATATATATATATATATATATATATATATATATATATATATATATATATATATATATATATATATATATATATATATATATATATATATATATATATATATATATATATATATATATATATATATATATATATATATATATATATATATTATATATATATATATATATATATATATATATATATATATATATATATATATATATATATATATATATATATATATATATATATATATATATATATATATATATATATATATATATATATATATATATACCTATAATAATTACCTAAGAAACACATTATATTAAAAATGTAAATTGGAAAGACATTTGGAATTCGCGAACTCGTTTTATATGTTACAATATGTGTTTTATTCTGTATTTTTCTTAAATTTTTATTTTCTAATTTTTTCTTCATATGCTTTATTAGTTATTTTTTTCGTTTAAATATATTGGTGCTTCTATTAGAAATTATAATATATTAGAAAGCACTCTTTTTGTGTATACGATAGTTTGAGCTATGGACGAGATAATTTCCGGCTTTTAAACCTCTTTTTAAATTTTTAAAAACATTTTATTTTTTAAAAACAAAATAGAACACATTAACCAAAAAATACCACGTAAAAAAATGAAATAAAATGTAAAGAAACGAGAGAGAGGAAACACGAATTGTCCGTTTTGCACAACTTTTTTAGCCGTGGACTTTCCTGAAATGAATTCGCACATGGTATAAATACATAAATTAACGAAAAAGTTTTTAGTAAATTCATTTATAATAACATAAATTCAATGATTTTATATAGAATTTAATTAAATTACTTTAGTTGGGCATCTTTTGTTTTTTTTCATCAAATTTTGAAAGAATTTATCTGTTTGTTTTTTGGATAAATATACATCACTACGTATTCTTTTAATTCTATTCATTTGATTAACATGGTACTTAAATCGATGTTTTTAGAAACATTAGAATTCCAAATATTTATTTTATTTATATAAAAAATAAAACCTTTTCTTTATCGTATAAATAAACAAAGTAGATATTTTATTCTTTTTAATAACTAAATCCAAAAATTCAAAATTATTTTTATCATGATTACGAAGCAAGATTAAATCCTCAGGGTAAATATTATTTAATAAAATTGAATAATCTTGAAAATTAAAGATAATTAAATCATAAATAAATTTAAAAACAAATTTAATACTAAGAGTATAATTCTTTCATAAGGGTGCAAAAATAAGTTAGGTAAGAGAACTGAAAAATTAAATCCTTGTGGTATTAAATCAATTTGAATAAAATTATATTTTCTAGTGTGAAGCTAATTATTAAAAAGACAAAAATTAATTAGAATTTCCCAACAATCAAAATCGCATTTAAGGATATTTTTAAATTCATAGTAGTAATTCAAAAGGACATCTCTCTTACTTTAGAAAGGGGGATATACTATTTTATAATAATTTTATTATAATAATATAATTTATATAATGATTTAAAACCAAATTATTTACCGATTTTAGCAATGATTTTAAAAAATGTCACCGATTAGTTTTAATCTAACATGAAAAATACAAAGCAGAGAAATACTTTTCTTTGAAATAACTAAGCTAAAAATTCACTTTTCTGTTCTCAAAAACAGGTGACAGCAAATATAAAAAACGGAACAATGACATAAAAATTTTGAAGCATAATACCACGCTTTGTTAAATCTGCCTAATTTTTGTCTTCCTTTTGCTATGACTAAACTCCACGATGCGTTGAATTCCTTTAAAAAGAATCTTTCAGAGAAGAAAAAATTGAAACATGACAACCACATCGGCGTATTTTTTACGCATGGAATGTTTTAAAAAATATTGGATTTAAGAGATGAAATAAATGAGAACGTTTTATGTCAATTACCATAACAACGAATTAGAAAGTGATCATTTTATTTTATCGGCTATTTTCTAATAAGGAAATGATAAATCACATTTTAGTTTTTAATTTTATATAAACAATTATATGTTATCTGTTATATGTTGTTTGCTATTTGTTATATGCTATTATGTCTATGTTATGTTTAATGTATTTAGCAATTTTTTAATGTTGATATCAGCATTTTTGTAATTTAATTATAATCAGGAGACTTTTTCTAGTTTACTAAGTTAATTGCAAAGCAATATTTTTTTTTCTTTAAAAAGTGTGTTATATCTAAATTAAAAATTTATAAATTAAAAATTTCCATTTGAACATTAAGGGAGAAGAATGTTTTATGTGCATTGTATTACAAATATGATGTTCGCTATATGTTACATTTTAAAGATGACTAAATTTTGCCTAATCATTAGCGTAGAAAATCGTTTCTTCTCTTGAGTTCTTGCTCTGTGAAGATGTGTCGTACTGGAGGAAAAAGTTATATGTATATGCGTAGACAAAAAAAAACAAAAATAAGTGTACTGAATAAAACACAATGGGAATATTAAAGGGAAAGTATTAATTGGGAAGGAAAAACGTTTTTTTTTTTGCCCAACGCGATTTTGAAATTTTATTTTTCCCGAGATAAAAGAAATGTAAGCGTTTCTTCTAAATTTTTTTTTTTTTTTGGTATTTTTACTTTCTCAATTTCAAACGCATGGTTTCTACTTAAAATTCTTACTCTTTAAAATTGACTATTATATTTTGAAATTGACTTTTCTAGACTATTTTTTGTCAAAATGTATACATTTAATACAGTAATACATAACAAGGGGTCTCATTAATGTTGCTACGAATTTATAAGATATTAAAGTCACATCATTAGTATTAAAAATGTATTTGAACCCATGGCCGGGAATATCATTATACATCGCTGGGGATGCTTCCCTATTATGAGTTGTTTCCTAGTTCGCTGCTGAAAAAATCATAATAGGGAAGCGTCCCATGTTGCGTACAACGACATTTCCGGCTTTGGTTCTTAAGCTGTTTTAATCCTGAAAATGTGTCCTAACTCCCCTAGAAGTTTGTCGCAAATTTAAGGCGACCCCCCTGTTATATTAACATTTTAGACTTGTACATTTCAGTAAAAAGTAAACTAAATATACTATTTTAATAAAACAAATCTGTAACTTTAGACGCAAAATTAATTTCTGATTTGAAATCCTTTCACCTGAACTAGGTAAGATCATATATTTGTAAACATTTGCTCCTCATTGTTGCTTATATCAAAGAAAAAATTTAGTCCTATTTTGGAATATTAAATAGTCATTTTGTATTAAATATTTTGCTTTTTAAATAGCTTAAATTGTTTAATTAATATAAATGAATATATTTTGTTGCATTTGCATTTGACACAGGTATATTTTAGATCATTACAAAATGTAATTATATATAACATGTTTTTTTTATCTCAAAACATTTTTATTTATCTGTAGAATTATAATTTTGCATTAAACAACATTTTTTTCCTCATTGTTCTCGCTACTTTAGTTTTTTCTACATTCTCAGAAACTTTGGTTCAATGTTGAAATTACGATATTGTTTCCTTGAATCATGATGTTTGAACCCTGTTTTTCTTTCAAATTTAAACATAGTATCTACTTTGAAATTTTAAAGTTCACGATATTAATAATCATAATACTTTATTCCTAACATTAATCTTTCAGAAAATAAGAACTATTTTAATATATATCTACAGGCTTCGAAAATTCTAACAATTCTTCTAAATTCAAATTATATTTTAACTTTAAAAAAAACATTGCTCTTGATTCAAAAAAGCTGTAAATTATTAAGAATTGAGTTAAATAAACTTTCAGAGAATCACAGAGTTGCATTAATTGTACCTTATTGAAATTTATTAAATTGTTTCTAAATCTTTCACAATAAATTTAATTATCATAAAATTAAATAAATATTTATTTTTTGGATAACAAGTATATTTTATTATTAATGATTCCTTGAACTCAGAGCATTAATCAAAAAACTAATACTAAATTATACTACTAAGTTTTTTCACAGTAAAACTTAACTGTTATAATAAAAATAAGTAAACGCGTATTTGCGATGATAATTTTTTTTTATCATTATAGTTAATTTGTACTAAGAACATTCATTATGAAAATCATACAAAATGATGCTAATAAATCTCATTTGATATGAGTAATACTAAGTATACTCATACTAAGTCTTTGACCGTAGAATTTTGTTATCATAAAGCTAATCAAACACATATTTGAGCGGACAACGAAATTATTTTACCATTAATCTTTTTTTTTGAAATCAGAGCATTTATTAATAATTCATACAAAATAATACTAATAAATCTCATTCACTATGAGTTTTTATAAGCATACTAAGTGTACTCTTGCTGTACTAAGTATACTCTCTATAGTTAAACTGTTATCATAAAATTAATCAAACACGTGTTTGTATGGATAACAAGTTTATTTTATCAATGTGCATTTATTAAGAAATACTTACTAAATGATACTAAGTATTTTTCAGTATGAGTAATACTAAGTATACCCATCCTAAATATTTGCCTTTAGAAATTAACTGTTGTTAGAAAATTAATCAGACACGCAATAATGTAGATCATAAGTTTATTTTATCTTTAATGATTCTTTGAACTCACAGCATTCATTCATAAACTCTTACTAAATGATAAAAGTTTAAATCTCAAACTTCATTAATGACATAAAAAAAAATCTAAAAGATCCTTTATTCGAGATTCATTATACTTGTTATAAGCTGTGTTAAACAAATCTAATATTACGTCTCTTCACAACCGCGTATTTTGAATAAACACAAATTTCTGGTAGCCTGACTATTCTTCTTTGAGTGAATATTCATGATTTGATTTAAATTTGCATAAAACATCGATAAAAATTCACAACCATCTAAGACAAAGATGGAAGACGAATTAATGCTCTAGTGTTTATCTTGGCTCTATTATTGCCATCTTAATCATGTTTTAAGTATTCGTACTTTCACGGAAGAGCCATTAAAATCTAATCCTGTTTTGGGTTTTTTTCAGTAGAATGAGCAATATAAATGTGTATCTAATACATTCTGAAATGTTTTTTTTAAATAAAAAAACAGAGTAAGTTTCTATTTATTTTATTTTATTAGAAAATTTCTTCAGAACGAAGTCTCACAAAGCATTTGTTTAATTTAATTTGATAACTTTCATTTAAAAGGCTAGTTCGAAGCACTTCACTATGTTATAACTCTTATAGAAATAATGATACTAAGAAAACTCTATAAATGTTGGATTTTTCTTTTGATTTTAAACATTTTATCAACTTATTAATATTTCATACAGTTTTATGAAAGAGATTGGTTAAAGTCATATTTTCTTCGATTTTACGAATAAATTAGAATTTATTATACCAATGAAATACTTTGAGTGTCTTTGAAACTCTAAGTTTGGGAACGAAGGAAAAAAAATCTGTGTTTTTATAATACTAATCATGGATAACAAACAAATTAAATAAGTAACTCAATATAAAATTTAAAAATACTTATTATTGAATAACTTATTATTTAATGTAAATAACATTAAAATCGCCTTAAGATGTATTGATTAAATAAAATACTACCTTTTCAAAAAATACTTATATACTCAATAAATAGCTGCGTAACCTAATCTTTTCTCTAGAAGTGAGTTAATGTTAAGTTCTGATCGAAGATTCCTTAAGATTTTTCTGTAAATTAAATTTGATAATTCCACAGCCTTCATATTGTTTTGAGAAGTACAACATATTTGCATTTTCTTAAGGTTTATTTAAACTGCTCTCCTCGTTTGATTTTATATAATCTCTCTTTAAGAATACCGTTAAAATTATAATGAGATTAAATTGTTCAAAAAAAATGATAAATGGGTTATTATTCTCTGAACAGCGAAAAATCAATTTCCAATTTAAAATGTTATCGTATAATTACGCGTTATCTATATAAAATATTTTTTCTTCTTTCAATTCATAAAATATTTTGTTCAAATATAGTCAAAAGATTTTTTTAATTATTTACAAAAATAAAAATATAAGTGCACATCTGTTTTTCTTTTAAACTAATTAAAAACAATTGTTACTTCTTTTTATTAAAAATATTCTTTCTTACTCTTTTGTCTCAAATTAAAATTCCTTTTCCCGGATAATTTGAAAAATAATTTAACTGGAACTTCGTGCGACAAATTTCGCTTATATTTTAATTACAGTAGAAGTAATAGTGATTTAAAAACATACTGAGAAAAAAAAAGTAGGGTTAAAGCTACCAGAATATGGTAAAATTTAAGTGCTTTTGACGATGGGAACACTAAAACGCTCATTAATTTTTACTCTTAAGTGCTATGTCAACGAGTTTGGTAAAAATATAGTATATAAAATATAGTATTTATAATATGAAATAAAATTTGGTAAATGTGGTAATTTGAAACCTTAGAGCATGGTTCTAAAAACCATTTATTTTACCTAAATTTACCTATCAGTTTTGTATTTTTTATTAAATGCGTAGTAATCAGCACTATAACTATGAAAAACAGAATTTCTGTAAAACCCTTACCATAAGAAAGGAAACATTTCTATATGAATGGTTTAAATATACGATACGATAAATACGATATATTTTGGTTTTTATTTCCAGGATTATGGTTTCTTTTAACCAGAAATGACATTAGCATACAATACGGTAATTTTACCTTAATTTGTTCTTCCTTGACCGATTCAAATTGGTAATAAAAAATATCTATTTTATAGCATATTTAAGAACATTTAACATCTTACATAATATCTTAAGGAATACTGTATGACGGACTTTTCATTTTGTTGGGGACATTCATATATAGAATCCTGATCCTGCTTACTTAAATTGCTAAGAAGCTATGTGGTATTGTCAGGGCTTTTGCTCTTGCAATAAATTAGGATGGTACTGTATACATAGGCTTACCTGATATTTTATTCCTGGTTTTGAGTTTTTCTGTAATGTTGCTTCACATTTCCTGAATTTTTCGAAGAAAAAATTACGATGCCTTTTTTTTTCTTTATTACCAATTAAAGGAAAATTACCTGTTTTAGACAAAAAATATTAATCTCAATATTGATAATTTTCACTTGATACTTGCAAATAGAAAAATTTTCCTATTACATTTATTTTAAGATCGAAGAGAATTTATTTTTTTCTAAATAAACAAATTTTTGCAAGATTGCGAAACAAATGATGGTTTGTAACAGGTATGAAAGCGATAAATCAAAAATTAAGTGAGAAATTTAGTCAATTTTTAACTTTGCGAGTTTCATTGAGTAAACATTTCTATTCAAACCAACAATGTATCGAGTTGCATAAATTGATAACAAATAAAAAGATAATTACCTAACAAATAAGCAATATTTTTCATGTTTCATTCTTTTTTTGGATCTGTAATTACAATGAACTTAATACAACATAAAAAAATGATACAACGTTGATAAACGAATAAATAATAAATTTCGACAAATTCACTTATTAATACAGATATTTGTTGGTATTTTAATATTGATTCAAGATTATTTTGGATTATCGTTATTCATATTTATTATTATTCTGCGCCGTTAATCTTCGTTTGAAGCTCATTATTTAACGTCTTTCTAACATAATTTCGCGAAACTCAGATGTACGTAGGTAAATTAAAATATATTGAGCAGTGTTAACAAAAACTGTTTTTTTTTTTTTCACAAAAAATTTCATTACCTTAACGTAGGGTAATTTTATCAGAAATGTTTAGTCGGTAAACTTTCTTAAATGGAAAACTGTTTTGAAAGTTTCATTATTTTTTTATTCATAAATAAAACTTTCATAAAATCATAAACATCCATTTGTCAAATCATAAACAACCATCAAACTAATATTTTGAACTATATTTACAAACTGTGGCTGGCTGGCGCAGTTGGTTTGTCGTCGGTCATCTGAGTCCAAGTCTGCGGGTTCGATCCCCGGCCCAGACACCGGATTTTCGGGATGCAGAAAATCCTCAGCGACCATGTCGTATGATTATGCGGTGTGTAAAAGATCCCTGGACTGCCTTATTGGCTCTTGGCATTTCCGGCTAAATTAAATTCCTAGCGCACTTTAGCATCCAAATAGAGTCTCGGTGCTGCCATTTAGTGTGGCAGAAACTAGACGTCCAAATTAACATGGCCAACGGTATGTCACCTATTGTGGTGGCCACTGAAAGAGTAGATACCACTTCTTGAGAACGCACTAGGTCTGCTCATCGGGAACACTGATTGTGCAGCTCATTGGAAATAAAAAAATAAAAAAAATATTTACAAACTAAAGTTTATTTTAAGGTAAAATAAAAAAATAAAGGTATATTTAAATATTTTCTGAATCGTCTTTTTAATTGCTATATCGAAACCGCACTTTTTAAAAAAAAAAATAAAAAAAAAAAACTTAGTTTAAAAGATATGAGTACATCACTCTTGCAAAAGAAAATAATTAAACATTCCATTTTAAATTCTTAAGTTACATACAATTTACATCCAACTTTACATCCAACTTCTGTAAGTCAATATTTCCCTTTTCAGACATATATCAGGTTCAATCATAGACTTTTATTTCAACAGGAAGTTCAGTATGTTGGTGCTGTCGAAAGAAAGCTCTGCATCTCCAGTGATTGAAATCGAAAAAGTATTTGTCTCGAAGGAATTAAAAATGATTCACCTGGAAAATAAAGAAACATTTTACACCTGCTGGATATAAAATGGAATCTCTGACTACTATAATCAACACATACACTTCAGAATATTTCCTGGATTGCTTGTGGGGTTGAGATATATTTCCTTTCTAGTTTTTCTTTCTCATAGATTATTCTCTTTTCTATCGAATTTTAAAAGAAAAATGTTTAACTTCTTTAGTTAAGTAAAAAAAAAACTGAATCTCACAAGGTTTTTGACAGATTTTTACATAAATAGAAAAATTGACTATCCGAGGTGAAATCTGAACAAATCTTATTATATGGAAGAAAACAGAATTAGTTTTCTTAATTATTTAAGTTATTTCTGATTTTACGATCTTTTAATTTTCTGGAATGTAAAAAATTTCGCAAAAATTATGGTATAAAGTATCGGAACTTTATCTTAAACATGGTACGTATCTTGAACCTGGAAGATCAGGTTACTTCTTCCAACCAGTCAGGAAAATATGTGATATTTTTTTAAAAAGTAAGCAATAAAAATATTGAAAAAAAGTTTTTTTGATTATAAAAATTAGAAGTTTACCTAAAAGGAATTAATTATATTGAGAATTAAGTAATGGATGCACGGGAGATTTAACCCTATATAATATTGAAAGATTTTTAACTTTGTGAATTTTTTTCCTGAGCAATTTATAATTGACAAAATAAAATTAAGTAAGTGCAAAAATAATATTAATAAATGTGTTGCGAAATAATTTCACAATGAGTTTGGTTTGTTCGTTCTTAAGAATCTCTTCGTTATTTCTTAAAAAATAGTTTTATTTTTTCAGAATTTAAACTAAAACTTTTATTCGATTATTAACTATCTATTAACGAACCAACGATTATAAACCATTTTGGCACAAACCTACATTGTAGAAGAGTAGCTGCCAAATTGTTGAAAACTATATAAATGCAACAATTTGGCAGTCACTCTTCTACAATTCATAGATGGGCCAAAAAATTAAAAAATATTGATGAAATGGTTTTATGAATGACAATATTCTTTTTCTTCAATTGTGCTACAGCCCACTGCAAACCAAGATGATCTCAACAAGTTTCCTCCAATAGACGTGATCGGATGCATTGGTCATACAGTGAATGATTTTTTTTTTTTAAATCTTGAGATCTGCTTCTTATTTTGTCTGCCTCTAGTTTTCCTTTTCACTCTGATCATCTCCGTACTGGCACTTTTTGAACATTTTCTTTTATATAACAACTAAAGATATGCCAAACTACCTAATATAAGAATTATATTAGGTATCTTGAATGATTAAGCAAACCAAGTTACATTGATTTGTTTATATTTTCTATTGATTTCACGGTTAGACAAAATTCTCCATATGTCATAGTCTCAAATTCGACCAAATATTTTCCGAACTATTTTTCTTCCAAAGATTAAAAGTCTGAATTCATCTGTTTTTGTTAATGGTCAGAATTTGCTGTAATACAATATGAAAGGTCTAATAAATGTTGCATAAGTATTTGTGTCTTGAAATTTAGTAGTAGCTTATGATTACGTACATTTTTAACCATAATGTTTACTCTAAATAACCTCTTGTCATTTTCTAGCTTGTTGTATGACACTTAATTTAGAATGCAACTTATTTAAAACATTCAACTTAACTAGCAAATGATTTTGTTTTTAAATTTAGAATTTTTTTTTAAGCTCAGTTAACTATAAGGAAAAATACATCAAGTGCTTCTATCCATTTAGATTTATTTTATATATCTTTTTAAAACAACATGTATAGTTATATTGGCCCAAAATATAAATTGCAATACGTTTTTCGGAAAATAATTTGACCTGTGAAAGTAGCTTCAGAAGAGATTATTTTGTCTCAGAAATTTAAAACATTATTCCGATTAAATGACTATTAGAAACTAAAACTGCATCCATTACATTTACTAAAAATAGTATTTTATGGCAAATAATAACTTAAGAAGCCTGTGGCTAATGTTGTATAATTTTTTCTGACCTAAATTTCATGAACATTAAGGAAAGTAGTCAGACATGAATTATCCTAATTTATTTTCAGATTTATAATAAGGTTTACGTTACAAATTTGCAGATTATACATAATTGTTAATAAAAGCTTAGATCAATTAAAAAAAGGAAACTGACAAAACATTTCATTTTGAGTATAGAACATACATTTCAATATTTATTTTTTTTTAAAAATAAATGTAACCTTTTTGTAATTTGTAGAATTTCTTTACGAAAATGAGGTTTTTCACATTTTATAATAAACCAATTATTGTAACAGGAAGTTGTAGAATTATCATGCAATTAAACTGAGTACCAAATTAAATATGAAAGTTGTTGGCTACATCATGTATTATTATCAAAATACTAACCGTTTGTCCTTCAAATTTGCTGTGTTTCTGATTCTAAGAGAACAAAGAAAGATTTTCCCAAAGCGGTTTCGTAATGATTTTGGAACAATTGACAATAATATATTGATTTATAATATGTGATAAAATGATAAGGATAAATAATAAGGATAAAATCTGATAATTTATGATACCTTTAGAGTATGGCATAACCTTATGATACCTTAGAGTATTTGGTCAAATATACTTTTAAGTTCAGTATTTTTTACTTAGTGTGTTGTAATAAGAACTATAATTTTGAAAACCAGAATTTCCGGTAAACCGTTACCATATAAACGGAAAAATAACCTAATTAATATCGTATATTTTAATTTTTTAAATAGAATTATGGTTTCTTTTAATCAAAATGTCATTACAGTAATTTTACAATAATTTTTTCTTCGTGTAGTAAGCTTAAGAAAAAATATCATAAGTGCGCAACATATCAAGAAATTTAATATCTTCCACTATTAAAAGTAATGAAATTTTATTTTAAACTGTATTGTAGGTCAAATAATTGCTGTTTACTCACAGTAACCACTTTGAAACCACTGGTAGGTGTTTATCATTTTAAATCAATTAGTTATCTTTTTGTCAAAATAAACAGATGGAGAAACTTTCACAAAACTTCAATATTATTTTAAAACCTAAGCGATTGTAATTTATTTTGCTTATTACTTAATTGGAAGGAAAAGTTTATGAAATAAAAATACATACTGAGTTATTTAATTGCATTATTCACGCAGTTTAACTCAGTGTTAACCTATTTTACGAACAGAGCATATGAAGATAAAATGCTTGTACAGATGTGGATTCTTCTTCAATTACGCAGTTTACTTCGTTGGCTCCTTATAATTTTATTATGAAAGTTGAAAATAAAACTTTTTGACGTTATTCTAGTGTTAATTATATTAGTATCAGAAGCTTAATTTTCCTTTCTTTTTTCGCATGTTTTTTGGAACCAGAGTTGTCAGGGAAATTTGTCTGAAAGTTTCTTGCTTAAAGAGAAGATTTTAACTTACTGCACAACAAAACTTGTGTTATAATTAGTTTGTTTAATTAAAAAATAATATTTTATGCATTTCATTGAATCACAATCACTTAGAATTGTTTCAATCACTTAGAATTGTTTAAAAATATTTTGTTAAATTTTAAAAGTTATTTAAGAATATTACATGCTGATGAAATAGAAAATGAAATGAAAGAAATAAAAAAAAACATGTGATTAACGCTGAAATAAAAACATAAATTTGTTTTATTTCGTATATTTAAAAAAAAAAATATAAAATTATTACCTAATAATTTCAAACTTTATTTTGTTGCCAAACAAATAAGGAAAAGAAGAAAAAAAGACGAAAGAAAATTTCGAATTAGTTCTTTTAGTGTTAAAAGATACAACTGACAATATTTAAATAAAAATTCTGTCAAATTATTTTAATACTTTAAAATTATCCACTATTTATTAATAAATTAGATGTTATAAGTTAATATGCAGGTAACACACAAAATGAATTGTATAACTTACACGAAATGAGTTAATGATGGTCCTGAAATGATGATCATACAAAAAGATGGAGTTCGATGATAATAGAAAACCAATTGTTCATTGGAAGTAACTAAAAATTATTCACGATTTATTAGTTACAAGCAAACTAATATTAGTATTTTCAATGCATCTTTTCATTAATGTTGACTTATGTGTATTCGTATTATGTGAATGTATAATTCGAATTGAATTTTATATTTTGACTTTTCGTGTTCGATAATTTTTTTATCCTCAAATTAACATAAAGGTATGTGAAACAATTTTCTTTCTTTCTGCAAAAAAAAATAAATAAATAAAACTCATAAGTTGTGTTTCAAAGTTAGAAATGTTTAGGAAAAATGAGTAAATAGCAATTTATTTAATTGTTATTGAAACAAAACAGTCAAATAACGATTATTAATATGGTCTCAAACTATCTACAGAGTGAAAAAACATTTTATTTACTAACTGTTTTCACCTCATACTGTTAAACAACTAGACTTTTATCTGACCAACTAGAACCATCTATTGAAGCCAATTTATTCCTAGCAATTGTGTGCATATTGCAGCCGAGAGAGCTACAATATGCACACGTAAGCGTGGATATCAATACATTTCCGCCATTCTCTTCAACAAATAGAGAGTTACCAGAATCCTGCCTTCATCAATGCGTTACTTTAGGCTATTACAATAGTGCTGCTGAGCTGTCAGCAACGTTAAGATAAATTTATTTTTTACAGTTTTGAAACAATGCTAGCTTTAAATGGTTAAAAAGACCGCATAGGTTTGTATTCATGGTTTTTTAACCATGCTAGTTATAGATGGTTTCAAAACCGTAAAAGTTAAAAAAATTTACTTACAGTAAACTTTATGATTTATTGGAGGGACTAGCAGCTACCGGATATTTTACCATAATTTTAAAAATGAAAACTCTTCAGTGTTATATACCTGGAATTTAATTTTATATCGTAAATACTACTTTTCTGAGAAACAAATGATACTTTTTAAAAGAAAAACAAATCTCCAATATTAAAATAAATCCATATTTTTCTCAAGCTACTTTCAACCAATTGGAAGAGATTTCTGTACTCTGAACACTCTGCATCTTAGTATCTGAATAACGATTAAATCATTGACGCTTATTATTATACAGCAGTGAGAGAAAAATTTAAAAATATCATAAAAATGATAAACACTTTTCTTTTTTCTTTTCAAAAATGTTGGTTTTCTTTTATACTCAAATCTGGATTTATTCTCAGTTTCATCTTAGTTTGTTCAATAAATACATATTGTTACTGAACAATTATTAATAACCGCTACAAAATTTTAAAAAATAATGTTATTCACTGAATAAATATACATAAAATAAATTTAACTTAAATAAATGGTTTTTTAAGACCTCTAAGGTTTCATGAAGAAATTATCACATTTAGGACATTTTATTTCATATTATAAAACTATATTTTATTGTTAATTTCCTCAAAATCATGACCCATTCATTTTACCAAAGCTTTTTGTTAAAATTTACCAAGCGTTTGACACAGTAAATTTTACCATTTTCAGTTATTTTTGACCCTGCTTCTTTCCTCATTTTATATATGAAATATAAGCGATAAAATATTTCATAAACAAATAAACTGATTTCTTTCATTTAGGTATTAAAAGATATTTTGAACGAAAATATTCTCTTTCAAAATATCACGGTTTTTGATGACGATAATATTGCAACTACAAATGCTTTACTTGACTCTGTAAAGAATATTACTATATATTGGGAAAGAAAAACATTATACTAAAAGAAGCAACCAGTATAACTCATTTCAGTCTGATATTTGTCAAAAGAAAAGTCATAGCAAAGAGGATCTCGTGAAAAGCGAAAAGGAACCATCTTCCTTGGGAAAATAAATCAGATTTTGTGAAATTTCATTTTGTTCTTTTCAGACTCTATATATTGAAGTTGTTTTTAGAGAAGAAAACTAAAATGGTTTAATCTTCACCCTTTTGCGAGAAAATTGTTTATTTTTGGTATACACTAGCTTTGTGTACTTACTATGTTTTTAGGTATGACTTTTAAACTTTTAGAAAAAGACTTATTATCGTTAGTGGCATACATCACAGTTATATATTCTTACATTTTTTTTATCTGTACCGCTTATTAATCTTAAAAGTCACTCTATTGATTATTTCGTGTACATTAAATATTTTTTTTAAACAAAACTGCTTTGTTGGTATGAATTTTTTTGAATTTATGACATCTATTGTATATTTTCTTTGCAATGTTTTGAGGATGCTTAATGTGAAGAGAATAAAGCAATATAATAAATTGCCATATTATTTTATTAGTTGCCATTTTTACGTCACACCCTTCCTCAATAATAATTCCAAACCATTTACAAAATTTCATAATATTTATTACATAGCAGCACAATACACACAAACCACAATAAGTATTTCACAAAAAAAAACAGTATTGCAGACATTTAGACACCTAAATTTTAAAATGCAGGATAATTTGACTGAGATAGTTAAAAGGGGGGATGAAAGTTTTTAAATAATTTTTTTATCTTACAGAAAACCTTAAATTTAAGTACACACAGGATTAATGTAAGTTTTAAGAGCATCTGAAGTGATATACAGCTTGAATCAAATTTGCTAAGATTTACTTAAAATCAGAATTATCGAATCCTTTATATAAATTTTAATTCCTGTTAAAATTTTTTCACAGAAATTCTAAACTAAAAATCTTTTATAATTTTTTAATTTTTTTCAAATGAAATTATTGCATTAAGCAAATAAATACCATTTAGAGTCTATGTTAATAAGAACAACGTATATGAAGTTATAAATGTTAAGTTGTAGTAATAACTAACAAACATACAAGTTTTAATAATACAAAGAAACAAATCAGAAATTATTGTTTCTACTAAACTTATTTTTTTCAACCAAACAGTCCAGAAAATCTTAAGCATTTTGAAGTTAGTTTCAGAAAATTTGTTAAAAAATCAATAACTTTGAAATAAATGAAGATAGTAGATATGATTAAGGAGTTGGATGAGGGGTAGAAAGAAACAACATAGCCAAATAACATTTTCTTTTCTATTTTTTTTTTTTTTTTATTTTACTCTTAAAATATATAATACTATTTTAATGATTTTTTAAAATAAGTACAAAAATTTTTGATTAAAAATAAAACATAATCTTACTGCAAATTAAGTTTATCGTCATAAAATTTAGTTTTTCGTTAAGGAGGTACCTTAAAAAAATTAAGGGTTTGTCTTGCATCTCTAGAAAACCCTCTCTCAATCCAGTCCTGCATTTACAAAAATATTCTCAAAGGACTTTATTTATCTTAATTTTTTTTTAAATAATAACTAAAATTTGCAATTAAATAAAAATTACGCATTGAAGAGAAACGACAGGTTGCAAATGGAATATTTTGACATTTTACGAAAATTAAACAGAATAAAATTGGCATGTTTATACTTAAGTCACCTGTTACTAGAATAACATGGACATTTATTGTCATAAAAAAAGAAATGAAAGACATTCGACAGATTTAGTTGTTTATATTTACTTGAAGGAATTTGTTTTACTTTAAAGTAAAAGAAACAGTCATTTCATAATGGGAAATTTTATTTTAATTTTGCTTTATTTCTAAAAAAAGGGAACTTCAAGCATATAAAATTATTTTCGATGGAGAATGGAAAAAGTAAGTTTGTTGCGATTATTCCTTTTATTATTATTTGATTTGAAATATTGTCAAGCGTATAAAACAATAAGCTTTTCTAATGTAAAAATATTCATTGAAATTGTCTTTGTCATATTTTCTCCATTTCCCCTATCTATTGTTCATTAACATTGGCACATTTCTCTTAGGCTATGCATTGACAAATCTAATTTTCTCACTTTATGAAGATAAAAAAAATAATCAACACGTCCTTGATGCTAAAGAAGAGTAAAAAAGCAAATTGTATTCGCAGATAGATAAGATTCCAAACATACATTTTCATTAGTCTCGCATTAGTTCGATATTCTATATTAAATAATTCCTTGATTCTAAATGAAGAATAGAAATTATTGGTGAAAATGTATGATCAAAATTACCGGAATATGATAAAGTTTATAGTTTTGTTGGAGTGCCAAAAAGCTCGGTAATTTTTTATCAAGGCACTTTGTTAAGGATTTTGATAAAATTACCAGATATTGTGATATAATTGTGATAAAATTTGCCAAAATGGATAAAATTTTAATCCTAAAGCTAGTATTTATCTAAAACATGCTTGAGTGCAAAGCAATAAAAATCTTTGAAAAATAATTTCGTAGTAATGTAAAGTATCAAAAGAGTCACACAGCTTTTGTTAAAGACCATAACGTTTCACTTGGTAATAATATTTTCCATGATAGAAAAAAACAGTTTCTATATGGTTTTTTTATTTATTTCCTGAGAAACGTTTCATGTACAATTAAATTCATTTAAGTTAAATTAAAAATACAACTAAGGTAAATTTTTATTTTGTTTGAATACATCAATTTCCTTTTATAACAATCTTCACAAACAGAAATTGTAATTTTTTAACCACGCTCTTTGGTAATATACTTATTTAAGTTGCTTGAAGGCTCCACCTGCTGTTCGCTCCACTTGCCAACCCATGTAATTGATTCTCATTCATCAAGGCTCTTTTTAAACGTTAATATGTTCCATACAAACAACGAATATACGGTTACCAAGAATTGAAAATAATCTGTATTTGAAAAAAAAATTTAACGGAAAGGAAATAGATTGCGTGACTCAATAAGAAGAAATAAATGACAAGTTATTTTGCTCGTTGACGAAATTTAAATCAATTCAAATAGAGAAGTGTTCTTATTAATTTTATTAAGTTTTTATTTTTTAAAATTTTACTTTAAATGTTAAAATTTACATGAGGAAACATGTAATCTCTCTCTCTCTCTCTCTCTTGGTACTGGCACTTTACATCTACTCAAGTGCTAGGTTATAAAATAAAGAAATGAAGATCTCGTGAGTAAAAAATAAACCAAACCAAATAGGAATTAAAAATAAAAACTTTTGTTAAAATGTAATATTTAAGGGTCCCATCAGCACATCAAATTTCAACTCTAAAGTTAAATTTTACGCTAATTTTATTAGATCTACTACAATTATTTATAGGGGAGAGTGGGGTCAATTGTAACAGGGTACGATTGTAACAGAGCAAAAATTTCGAGTGTCGGGTTCTAGATTTGGTTCCTAGGTGGCGCACAAGGTGTATTTAATAAATCTACATGAATACCCTTGCTGGCAACCATTTTTATGTACTTTTGAAAGAGTTTCATCATAAAACGCTACGTATTCACGCTACGTAAAGCACTTTTTTTGGTATTAGAATATTATATTGTAACAAAGTAATTTTGTTTAAACAAATAAAAATTATTAACCGAATATGTAAGTGGACATCTTAATTAACATTTCAAAAAAAAAATGATTAGTTTTGTTAAATAACTAGCATTGTTTTTAATAAATGAAGCTGAAATGGCGTCTTGGGGACGATTGTAACAATAAGTAAAGAGACGAATGTAACAGCTGAAAATAAATAATCTTATGTTTACAAACCATTACTGAACTCTTTAAGAACTACCAATAGTTTCCCATATCATTTATTTTATGTTGCATGTGCATTATTTTATTTTTCACCTTTCACAGCATAAATTAAAATTTTTACCCCTTAAAGTTAAAAGTTTAACCCTTTAGGTCTCTGCTCATTATTATTTTTATTCCTGAAATATCACTACTATTTTGATAACTAAAAAAATATATCACAACTATGATAATATGTATAATTAACTATGTTTTAGTTGAAATTATGAGCTGTTACAATTGACCCCGTAAGTGGGGACAATTGTAACAAGTGCACGACTATCAAAAATTGTTTCTAACTAATATAATAACATTTGAAATAAGGTATTTTTTTTCTAGTAGAGGATAGTCTACTTTACTCGTCTGTCAATTAATATTAATAATATATTGGATTTTTTGTTAGTTAAAAATAGTTAAGTAAAAAATGTTACAATTGACCCCACTCTCCCCTATTGATTATTATTTATTCAGCAACTACTATTTTTACTACAAGTGTAAGAGATAACAGTTAATATATCGCAAAAGAATTATAGAACCGGAAATGATTTTATTTCGTCGTACTCCCTTTATTTTTTTTTCTACACGCCATAATAATTTCAAGTTTTTAAGTTTCTTAGATTTTAAGCAGCAAATCAAAATCTAACATAAAAGAAAGAAAAAGTGAGGAAAAAAAATCCGTAAAAAGCACCTAAATTTGCTATAACTTTCGAACAAATTGAAATTCTGAAAAAATAAAGTTTATAAAATAATGTAGCCCTTTCAGCGCGATAAACTTCAGCTCTATATCGTTGCATTTTTGTGGTTTTTAGAGCTGCCAGCATGGTATTTTTTCCAACAAGTTAAAAACTCCGTTGTTGACGAACTGATAATCTGATATTAATTTCATTTTTGAACGCAATTTATGTACAATTTTCTACACATCTTAGTAATTTCAAGTTTTCTAAATCTTATATACACTCTATAACAAAGAAATCGACGCACCAAGAAGGAGTTGTCTGATTTAAACGAAAATTGATGTATAGAAAGACAATGTACAGAATAGTAAATTATTAAAATTTCAGAACAATTGAATAATTTATTGCAGAGTTATTGTAACAAGTTCAAAAAGGTGTTGACCCGCCTCTAGCCTGGATACAAGCTGCCACACGGCGTGGCATAGACCGATAAAGCTCCCGGATGGTCTCTTGCGGTATTTCCTGCCAAATTCGAACCGATTGTCGAACGAGGTCATCAACATTCCGTGCCAGATGCAATCGTCTTCCCATCATATCCCAGACATGCTCGATGGGAGAGAGATCTGGTGATCTGGCAGGCCAAGGAAGAGTTTGATAAGCTTGCAGACAGTTCATAGCAACACGTGAATGCTGAAAAACCAGCCCAGGGCGCTGCAAAAGGAACGGTAGCAAAACAGGTCTTAGGATGTCGTCGACGTACCGCTGTGCAGTAAGTGTACCTCTAATGACGACCAAAGGGGTCCGGCTGTCAAAGGAAATGGCACCCCAGACCATAATGCCTTGTTGAGGGCCGGTGTGGCGTGCAATAGTGAAGGCAGGATTCCCCCTCTGCCCCGTGCGTCTCCAAGGACACGGTTGGAAGCGGGATTCGTCGCTAAAGACTATACGTCCCCAGTCGACATCATTCCAGCCTTATCTAGCCATGCACCACTGTAATCTGGCTCGGCAAAGCAATCGGATGATTGCTTCTTGGTGCGTCGATTTTTTTGTTATAGAGTGTACTTTATAGTTTTTGCGCAGCAAAGCAAAATGTATTGTTAAGTTGAAAACCCAAAACAGAGTCGGTAGTTCTAGAGATTTTTTTATAAAAAAGGAAAGTCTAGGTATGGCAAAAGATTTTTATTCTTGTGTTTGCAATTTATAATTATTTTCTCTTTGTAATTTCAACAGTATTATCCTAGATACTTTTGTAAAAACAAGTCAGCTTCAATGCTTTCAGCAATAATTTATATAGTTCAACTTTTCTCCGTCCTTGTTTATTTTTTTATGTAATAAAAATTAAAAAATATGCAAACAAAAATACTGTTGTCTACATATATAAATGACAACGGCTAAAGAAAATAAAAGTTACATTTTAAACGAATTTTTTTAAAACTGAAAGCACCACGTCAATAAAGTAAAGATACAATATTGATTTTACGTGACACTACGTGAATCTTTTTAAAACATAAAATTAAATATTTTCTCCTATCACAAAAAAAAACTAATCATTAATGAATATATTGCAGCTCACGTCATTTGAAGTGTCTTGAAAAATTGGTTAAGTAATGATTTATTTAAGTGTTATTTTGCCATATTCAAGCAAAACAGTCAAATAACCATAAATAAGATGGTATTCAAACTGTTAACAGTAATTTATTAACTGATTTCATCGAATAAGGTTAAACAATCAGAATTTTACTGTCCCAAACCCACTTAATGAAACTACTTAGTTCCTAGCAGCTGGGTACATATTAAAGCCGAGAGGACTAATATAATAATCTCATGGGCAGAACGAGGTTTCGAGCAGAGATGGGCATTTGTCATTCAGAATAATGAATAAAGAATGATGAATAATTATTCAAACTCTGAATAATGAATAAGGAATAAAGATTTATTCATTAGTCAGAAATATTTTGAATAAAAAATAAATCATTCATTATTCTTTATTCAGTATCCTTTATTCATTAGTCAAGAATAACTGAATAATTTCACTGGTCAACAAAAATGGGTACGGAATACTCTGACTACGATTATGACAACTACAAATAAAACGTTAATCCTTTTCAAGTATATTTATATAATAGTTGAGGAAATTTACTTTTGTCCAACATAATACATACTTTTGAGAAATGGTTACATGGCAAAAAAGCGTTTGATTTTTTAAGTTAAAATTTTATTAAAAAATTTATTAAAATAAGATTTTTATTTATTAAAATAAGATTATCGTTTGCTTTCAAAAACTATAAGAAATTGTGTTTTATAGATTTTAGAACAAAATTTTAAAATGAACTTAAGTAACTAAACTGTTATAAACCTACTTTTTAACACAACTAAGTATGTTACGCTGGAGTAAGTTAAAATAACATAAAAATAAATATTCATACTTGTCTTAGTTTTATAGTTAAATTCCTAAAATAAGACGTTTAAAAGCAAACGATGTTTTGCATCTCGTTATAGACATATCGATTGCATTTTTCGCTGGTTATTCAAAATTTTATTCAGAAAAATTAGTTATGACTAATGAGTTTATTCATCAATCATTATTCAAAATTTTTTATACATTTGCATAATGAATGATGAATAATGAATAAATTTTCATATGAATAATCAGTCAGAACAAATTTATTCTGAATAAATTTAGTCATGAATAAAATTTTCGTGAATGATGCCCATCACTGGTTTCGAGTTACCAGAATATTTCCTCCATTCCCTTCATCATATGAAGAGTTTCCAGGGTCTAGCACTCCAATTTATGATCATAGACTATAAGAATATGATACTCTCATTCACGCATAGATGGTAGCAATATAAAACTGCTTAACACAAAAAGTCTAGTATTTCCCTTCTCTAGTCTCAATAGAGAAGTATTTTCGATCAATTGGAAACCATGCTAGATGTAAATAGTTAAAAAAAAGGTATAGTTTTATATTTATGTTTTCTTTTACCATACTAGTTGTAAACGATTTCATTGTTTGCTACCGTAAGCTTTATGATTAATTGGATGGGGAGACTGCTGCCGGTTATTTTATCATAATTTTAGAATGAAAATTCTAACAGTGAAATCTAACTCATAAACTGTTTCAAACTTGTTTAATTAGTTTCAATTTCAATTACATTATTATTATTATTGTGCTACCTTCTATTTAATTGAAAAGAAACTAATGAATCAAAAAACTAGGGAGCAAACGTTTTACTTGAAATTAAAGACAATAGTAAACAATTAAAACCAAATTTATACATTAACATGAAATATTGCACTAAGAAACAACTAAAATATTAATTAATAATCGTGGTAAAATAAATAAATAATTCTTAAAATAAATAAACTACGCTAATTAATCTCATTTTAATAGAATTCTCTTACCCTTTATAGGTGCTTTAAAGCTAATTTCAAACTAACAAAGTTAAAGGGACCTATATTTTCTTCTGGAAAGATTGCTGACAACCATTTGCTTATTTAATCAGTATTATATCTTATTCACAACGATGGAAGCAGTTTATCTTTACAACTAATGTTTCATAGCAGAAATTCTGTCATAAAACTTGAAAATATGAAGAAAATATTTTAGTGTTTTCATAAGCAATAGGAAAGAATGACTTAGTTTTGCGTTTTTTCTGATTATTTTCAGAGAAGTTAGATAATTGTTTAAATATTTTTATAAGTTCTACGACTAGGAATCCGTAAAAAAAAGCTTGTAAAATCAATTTGCGTTTTATTTCATGAAAAGCAACCAAACAAGTCACTCACAAGTTATAATTTTATTTTATGCAGTTAGACTTTTGGTTAGCAAATAATGTGTGTATAAAACAATTTTTGCTTCTCTTTGGTTTCGGCGATATAAATTATTGAAAATATATAGAAGAAAGGAAAATATATTAAGAGTCACAGAACGTTTGTCGAATTTGCCATAGCGGAGTTATAGTTTTTTTTCTTTAATAGTTGATGTAAACTCTAAATAAGAAAAAAATATTTTCTCCATTTTTTTTACACAAAGATTAAATCCTGAAAGTATTTGTTTCCTTGTCAGAACTGTCCTGAACCACATTTAAATAGACACACCTCTTAGCCATTTCCACTTCCACGTGGAAACTTGTTTTTTATGCAGATAACTTTACCTAACCTACAAATTTAAATGTGGAAAAATATGAAACTCACGTTGAAGGGTTAAATGCAAAGTAAGCCTTATTTAAAATATTTAACATACAACTATAATATTTAACATACAACTATGTATATTTTTTAATAATAATTGAAAAATATGACATCATTCAAAGCAATACAAATAATTACAGGTTCTCTTTGCCTGACCAAAAAAAAAAAAAAAAAAGAGAAATAGAAAGCGATTTCTTTTTAAAGTTTTATTACAGCATGCAAATAGTTATTTTAAAATACAATAGTAAAATACAGTGTCAAGCTCAGAAATAATTTCTGTGCTTTGAAATTAATTATATAAAATAATAGAATTTGTAAATTAATTTTATAATTGTAAACTTGCCCGGTGTCCGCGTATTGCTTGGTCTTCGGACTGGGCTAGATTCTGTCAAGGCGATGAGGCATCTTTATACTTGGCGTATGGGCCCAAAGGCCTGGATCGCCGTAACTAACTACCTTATAATTGAAAACTTTTATATTCTCATGTTGTAGGATTTCTGATTAAGATAAAAAGTTTTAAATTAAATCAAACATTGCTTGTGGTCTGTGTTTCGAATAAAACTTGGAAACGTATTCAAAGAAGTAAATAAAGTTTTTTTTTAGCTTATAACTTAATAAATGTTCCTAAATGATTAAACTGAATTTTATGTACTATTTCCTTATTTAAAAAACTATCTGTAAAAATTGATTGACTCGATTTATACAACAGAATAAATTGACACCACCAATTATACAGTTTCTTGCTAATTATACAGTTCATTTACACTTTGTCCGTACAGTTTCTTTAAGATTAATTATTTTGTTCCAAGAACAGTTTATTCTAAGAGTTGTAGATTAGCTCCTAAATGCCGGTAGTAGAACGAACTAAAATAAACATGCAATATGCTTATGAGAAACAATATATGGCAAACAAATATTAGATATTTCTCTGAAATTAAAATACAAGTTTATAAACTAATTATCACTATGAGAACGAATGCACCTAACATTACAAATATCAAAAATATATCAAACAAAATTTCGTATTAAAATGTTTTCAAACCATAATTTCATATTTCAAACCTTAATAATGATTAATAATTTTACATTTTATGACATAAATTGTTTGATCAAGTGACTGCAATGTTTGATTCTTGCACGAAAGAAAATGTAATAAAGGGAAGATGTTCCCAAGAATATTAACCAAAAACAATTTATAAATGACGGGAAACAATTTCCAAGTTTCAAAAACAGGAATAAAAACTATAGTTAATAATACCATTTTGCATTACAGATTTAAAAAAGGCATAAAAACTATTTTGAAAATAGGCATTATTATAAAGAAAAACGCTTCTTACACTTTCAGTGTAAAAACATTACAATGTCAGAAACACTTTTTATTGACACTGCAATAAATAATAATTAATATTCAATATAGAAAATAATCATTATTAATAAGCACTTGTTATGAAGTCCTTTCATATGTGTTTAATAAGTAACTTTGATGATTTCTATGCTTCGATTATGCCATAATTTGAATTATAAGACAGTTCAATTGCTATAATTTACATTAGTATATAATAATTACTATGTAATTATGAGACATATTAACTAATAATAAACAATTGTTATGAAGTACATTGATATGTGTTAAGATATTAACTGACATAATGAATTCTATCTTCTGATTATGTTATAGAAAATATACAAAAATTAAAAGAAAAAAATAATTTTTATTATTTTTGACATTCTATACTTTGAAGACATAGCCTTTCATGGCCTCACACTAGACAATAAACTTAGATATATTTGAATCATTGTAAGACAATGATTCACATGTATAAGTATACTTATAAGCTCAAATATTTAACAAAGCAAATGTATAGAAACCTAAATAATACAAAACATTTCGAAAACAATTTTTTTTTTAATTGTTATTTCTTACAGTTTTGTGTGTGATAAATTTCGAGTGTAAAAAAAGTGCTTAATCTGTAAAAATAGTTATCTAGATTCAATATAATATTTTTTTTAATAAAATGGAAACAAAAAATAATATTCTTAAAGTTACATAGAGTAAAAAATCTAATACACCTAAAGATAAATCAAAACTGTAGAAAAACAACATACAAAGAAAACCGATTAAACCTAAATAATATATAAAGCAATTTAAAAGAATTCTTCTTCCTATAACATCAATCGATATTCCCACAACTGTATTACGCGTCAGAGTGATATATGTGCTACCGTAGAGGAAGATATTTATTTTCATTTTTATGACATGAAATATATTGTTTAATAAAACAATATATAGTAAATTTCCTTGTGACTTAAAATGAGCCCATTTGCTCAAAATATGCATAAGGGGATTCAATTTTTACATTTTTAGTGATGTAAGAAAACAGATGCAAAAAGAATGTTAATGAAACTTTAAGATCTGTGATATAATCGTTAATATATTGCCAAAATTATTGTGTCTCAAAAAAAAAAAACAGATCGCTGTAGGGTATGACGAAATTAAAGTAGTATCATCAAAATCTCATAACTACCGGTGTGATGATTTCTTTAAAATTTACGAAAAAAAATAAAAAATAGACTAATTTGAATAAATTTTGTTCTAATAATCGATTCTTCTCGTTTTAGGATTTCATCTTAATGGTTCAAGGCGGTGACCTCAAATATGCTAATTAATTAGTGCAGATGATATTTTAAGTTACAAAATCAGACTCATTGAACTTTCTCTGAATAAACATACCTTTTTTTTTTCAACGGATTCGAATTTCTGACAATCGCCGCAATCGGGAAGTATGGTCTCAATAGTTTGGTCTTAATAGCGCTCCATCGCTTGAACCCATTAATGTTAATTTTACTTTTCGCGTATTTTGCTATATCTTGAGAACTTCTTAATCGAATTGAAAAAAAATTTTTACACTATTATAAAATTCGTTTATCCGAAGATAATCCCATGTAAAAAATAACTATCAGTAAATATTTATTATTTTTTATTATTTAATTTAATAATAGTCGAAAAAAATGTTAATTGTAAGTTATGCAGTTCTTTTCTTCATTTTTAAAAAAAAATAATTTTACCTGGTAAAATACAAATATTAAGCAAAATCGGGTGAATTGTTCCTGAGAAATTGCATTTCAAAAAAGTCATATATTTAAAATTCTATTTTTCGGGATTTCTTCAACCATTTTTTCTAGCATTTTCTATCTATTTCGCGAAACAACCAGATAAACTTATTAAACTGCATACCACCGTTTATTTGATAAAACACAACTCAACCGCAACCTAAATCGAATGCATATTACCTAACCAAAAGCCTAGCTCCAATGTCCAGTGAAATTTCTTCTTTAAGGTCTTGAAAACATGCTGTAATTGTAAATGATAAAAATCCGCATAGTTTTATTTTATGTTTTTTTTAACCATAATAGTTGCAAATGGCTTCAAAACAGTAAAGGTAAGATATATTCTTTACCGTAAACTTTAGTATAAATTGGATGGGCAAATTGCTGCCGGTTATCACCATACTTTTAGAATTAAAATTTTAACAGTGGTTCATGACACCTTGAATTTAGAAAAAATAATGTTATATCAAAAAAAAAAATTTAAAAGCTGAGAATTTAAATTTAACGTTTAATATCACTAGATTGTCACTTATTGGAAAAATCAATTAATGAAAATCTCTACAACAAAAACTTTCGAGTGATATTTCTATTTATCCATTTTATAGGATTCTATAAAAATATTTTACATTTTTCATTCTGATATCACAACGTTAGAATATAACACTGTATATTAGTATCACCAATTCATTTATTACATTATAAATATAAAAAGTAAGATTTTGGGAAGACGAAAATGGTCTTATATTCTAAACATTTCTATTAATTCTAACACTTTCTTAACATATGGAAATTTAAAAAAAATGTTCAAACATTTATTTTAATTAACTTTAAAAAGGAATGAAAATGTTTCCAAAATAACTTTCGCTAAATACGCTTATACATTTAGATACCATCATTAGTGAGCAAATTATTTTTATGTAAAGGAATTCAAAATATTTTCCTTTACTCAGCTCAATTAAGTAAAATTAATTACATTTTAATGTGCACAACAATTTTTTTAAAAAAAATATTTAAAATGTTTTATCTCATCGTTTTTATCAAACAAAATTCTGTTTATTAGTTCGGTCTTGAGGGATTCAAGTTCAAAAACAATTAGCATAAATTTGAGCTGAGTTCATTAATTATATAACTGTCAAATAGCATAATAAATATATTTCAAAGATAACAAAATGCAAATTGATCATTAAAATTAAAACAAGACTGTATAATATATTTTAAATGACTAAATTTCATTACCTCTTAGAATTCAAATACTTTAAATATTTTCAGCTTTTAAGGTAGTAAGTATTTTAATGCTGAAATTTAAAAAAGAAATGCTTTATAAAAAATTTTAAATTATCTTAAATAATATTTCATATTGATTCTTTTTAAAGGAAAAAAAATGTAAGAAGTGTTTTTAAATAAGTGGCAATATTTTAAGAAAGTAAAGAAAACATAAAGCAGCTTTTATCGTCCTAAAATATGCGTTGATGAAACTAAAATTATGCGTTTAAGCTTCTGCATGTTCACAGGTTGAACGCAGTCTACAAAATAGCTAAATATTGCATCGGATTATTTTCACTGCATTCGAAACAGTCGATACAAATTCATTACTCAAATATGTCTTATAAAATATTGAAACTTCGCTGCATAAAACCAGTTCAAAAACATAACCATAATATGGTGCAAATTTACCGTATTTTTGACTTTATTGGAGCATTAAAAGGCTTGGTATTTTTTTTATCGCAGCACTTTGGTAACGTATTTAATAGAACAACAATAAAATAATTTTGTTTCACACACCTACTACGGTATTTCTAGTTTTGTTTCTCAACTTTTTTTTTTTTTCTTCTATTTTTCGTTCGCAACTTAACGTTTTATATTTCAAAAAACTTCTGTTGCCTGTCCTTCACGTCTGGCAAGTCTTGTAAATGGACACCTATTTTCGAGCTTTTGAAACAACTGTTTTTTCCTTTTTAAATATTTTTGAAGTGACGGAAGTTTTTAATCAAGTAATATCTTGCTTCTTCGATTTTATGACATATTATTTATATAATTTTTTAGACTACATTAATAAAAAAAAAAAATTCAAATGATCTTTTTAATGATCTTTTCCAAAATAATATTTTATAATCTAAAAAAAAATTCAGATAAAGCATTGTACAATCAGAATTTCAATACAACATTAATAGACTGCGACATAAAACAATTTTTAAATGGTAAACATTTAAAACCCAGTTTACTTGAATATAATAGACTACGCTTATAGAAATCGATAAAATATCTCAGAAATCTGAAATTTTATTGCTCTGAGGAATCCAAATGTATGGCTATTTCTATAAAAAACGAGCATACCTTCGTATTCGGTTAATCCTCCTTCAATTCAGAATTGTAGATTACTCCAATACCGAACACTTCGTATGAATGGGTATCAAATCTTATTCTATTTTTTTTTATTCTTTTGGAAACTCTTATAGTAAAATTTATTTTCTAAGTTTTTTGTATTAATGAATCTATGGTTTTCTAACTCGCAAAACATTTAAATGCAATAAATAATTATAATTAAATAGTATTTTATGAGTAAAAAATGCGCTAATAATTGATAATTAATAATTAATAAAGTATAGTTGATATTTTTTTAGTTTGTTTTTATTGTTGTTATGGGCTTTAGAATAAATAAGAAATTCTGAAAATTAAAAAATCACAGAACTTCAAAAATTATAAATTCAAAATGTATCAATTTACGTTATTTTATGAACAAGTGAAAACATTAGATTTTGATTTAAAAAAAACTAATATTTAACCACTATACTTTTGGTGCAATTTCATAATTGTATATGTATCTTTTTTTAAACTTTGTTTACATATGATGCTCCAGTGTATAAAACTCATACATATATTTTAAATTGACAGCTAACTATAACAACTTATTTAATAATTAATGATTATTAAACTAAAGATTAAAGAAACTAACGAAAGCATAGTTGCTTATTTGTTTAGTTTATAGTTATCGTCGGGATGGATTTTAGAACAAAGAAGAATTTCCCAAAATTAAAAATTATACCTTTAAAAATTATAAATATAAAATTCATGAGTTAACATTATTTTATGAAAATCGAAAAAATAAATAAATTATTGAAACAATTAGATTTTTTATCAAAAAAACTAAATTTTCATTAGCGTAATTTTTACTCAATTTCATAACTCTATGTGCATCTTTTTTAAACTTTGTTTACATATGATGTTCTAGAGGAAAAAAACTTTAGCGTAAATTTTTATTTATAATAATAAGTCTAAGAAATATATTTCTTATATACGTATACAGCGAATGCTTATACTATGCGTGGTATTGCAAAAAGTTTAACAAAAGTAACCTTTCCGAAATTTTCTATTCAGCAACTAAATGTTCTAAGAGAAGATTTGTATTCAGAAAACAATCATGAATGTATAATACTAAGAACAAATCTGTTTAACATACTTAAAATGTTACAAAACTGATAACTGAATCAAATTTTTTTAGTTTTCAAAAACAAATAACTTAAACACAGTCATAATGTTATGAAACCACGCATATCACTAAATACAATTAATCTAAGCAACAACACAATTATTTCTAACAGCAATAATCCTGTTATGAAACTAAACATCATTTACTTTAAACTCAGTGATAACGTGTGAATCAAAACAAAAGTTTATTAAAACGGTTACAGAGTTAAGAATATAATCGAAGTACAAATCTCTGAAAAAACATTCTTAATCTAATGAAGCTAAACATAATTATCTCTTAACACAGTCATACTGTCATGAAACTAAACACTAATATATTTAAACCCAAACATAATCTGGCAAAAAATATAAATTTTAAACATAACAGAACATATAAAAAAATCCTTATAGCTGAATATTTCTAACCATATATTTTATAATAATTTATGCGCACTAAAAAGAAAATCAAAGAAACATAAATTTTGGCAGCTTAGAGTTACTATGATTTTTAAAAATATATAACTTGTATTGATAGAAAACTGAATTACATTTTTATTCGCTAATATTTTAAAACATTTTGATGCATTGGCGTTGCATTTCAGTAAAAGTTTCGTAAATAAATAAGTGATGTGTGGATCAAAACCTTAATCCAACTTTACCGTTACAGCTCGAGGCAACAATAAGGTAGGTAACTTTTTCATGAAAAATGAAAATAGTTTTCACTCTGCTTACATGCGTGAAAGAATATTACAAGGAAAAAGTGGAAGTTTTTGTTTTCTTAGTAAACACCGATAATATCGTAACAACACAATGTTTGATTTTTTCTAAGTTATAATATTACTGATAACTTATGAGTCAACAGAAATTGAATTTTCAAAATATATATTTGTTTATGTAAGCTTTTATATATTTTGATAAAAAAAATTTTATTTGGCATTATTTTCTAAAGTTTCAGATATTGTTATTATAGAAATATATTTTGAACAAACAAAATAACTGAAAAGAAATATTCGAAATTTTTTAATGTTTTTTATTAAAGCGTTATATATATAAAGTAAATTATATATAAATTAATATTTTTTTTAATATTGATTTTTTTTAAAATAAGACATAGAAAGTAAACTTTCTTAAATGAAGCTAATTGAAAACAAGCGTGCATAAATTAGAATTAAGCATTTTTATATCTGAAACTAATTTCTGAAATTTCCCTGAAATTTGTTCATTTATAAGTAGAATAGTTCATTGCTCATTTCTATGTTCATTTATAAGTAGAATAGTAGAATTCATTTATTAGTAGGAATTATTTATAAATAGAATAAAAATACAAATCTTGCAAAATTTGTTATATATAATTTGATAAATATGTTACGACTCATTTTATAGCATAATTGCAAAAAAATTATACTTTTTTAATATACATTGTAACAGCAATGAAAGATATATTTTAAAGGCTACAAAATATTTAAAACTTTATAAAAAGATCACTCTTCACTATCTATAAAAATGTTTAAGCATAATGACCATATTATTTTTAAACAGGATGATTATCAACAGTTATTTAAACTATTCAAAATAAATTTTATTTACGCTTTTGCATTTTATCTCTATTTAAATCAACTATGAACTTGTGAAGCTTTTTATTTCTCAAAATGTTTACGTATTTTCCTTCTCTACAAAAAATCTTGTTTAACTAGATGGTAATTGTAAGATATTCATTTTTATGCACTATCTAATCTTTAAAATTATGTCAATGAAACGTATCTTCATTAAAGAAATTTTCAAGATAGTTAATCCGTTATAAACATTTATTACAAATAAGGCTAATATACTATTTTAATCAAAACAATACTATTGTATTGTTATTACTTAAGACTAACTTAATCACAGTCTATTTTAAATTAAAAATAATTTTAAATTAAAAATAATTATTAATTGAAGCAGTTACGGAATTATACTTTTTGGCTACTTTCATGTGCATTCCCGTCAATGGACAAATCTTTTCGTCAATGTATTCATAAGCAAGACTTAATTTGAATGTTTTCTTTTCACATATTTAGTAGAAAAATATAAAACTGAAAAGTAAATTTAACTGAATAAATACTCTTTACGCCATGCTCTGTAATATTATAATAAAATTACTAAATTTTATCAATTTTTATCACAAGTAATAAAACCATATTTAATTGTTGATTTTGCCAAACGCATAACTAAAGTGCTTCTTTTTAATGACCCCATAATGCCAGATACACAGCATATTTTACCTTATTCTGGTAATTTTATACATACTTTTTTCCTTTGCAAGAATTCTAAAGACCATCCTCTCAGCAAACCTAATCCTAACTGAAAAAGAATCTTTATTCGTGTTTATAAGCCTTGTACTAAAAAATATTTTTCTTTTAAACTATAATAGCTAAAGAATCATTATACCTTTTCTAGATCGGAGATAAGAAAATGACGCCTAATTAAGCTTTTAATAATGTATCGGCATTTTTTTTAGAAATAAATGTTTTTTTTTTCAAATATAATTATTTTTTTTGTTTTCTTTTAGTTTTTAAACAAAACCGTGTTTGTGCTCAGAAGAGAAAAAACAAGGTTATAGATATGAAGTTTTAATCTTTCAAAAGCAGACACATTTTTTTTTTAATTTTTTTTTTTTGCAAAAATCGTAATGGAAAAATCTTAATCCTATTTTTATATCTTTCTTTAATAATATTTATTTGACTTTTTACAGGTTTGAAACAAATAGCCCATTTCTTTCAAATGTTTTTTTATAATAATTTCCCATTTCACTCTCTAATTATTTTTATTATCTTTGTAACAGAAAATAGCTTAAAATGTACTTATTAATTGCTTAAAACAACTCAAGTAGTGAGCTAAAAAATGAATTTTTTTTATCTTTAACTTTGTGATGATTATTAGATAAAAGAATGATCATAAAAACTTCATTTTTTATATCTTTTAAATTAGAAACAAAGTTTGCTTTGAAATTTTTTGCATATTTGCTATCATTTTAATTTAAATTATGAAATATCCATTGCGAGAATCTCACTTTAAGTACAATATATTGAAAAAAAATATAATAAATGTTGCCAGTAATTTTCAAAACAATGTTGTTGTTATGAAAAGGACAAGGCCAATAACAAAACAAAAACATGATATCAAATCGAAATGCATGATATCATTTTATTCTCTCTTTTTACCATGCTTTCTATAAGCAAATACATGTAGATTTATTTTGAAAAAAAAAATTTTTTTTTTCCTTTTTCTTACATTTTTGATGGTTTTGTTTTATCTTACACGTATATAAAACTAAAAAAATTAAGTTATATAAAAAAATTTTTTTATTTATCTATAAGCAATATGAGTTAGAATGTAATAACTAAAGCCCGGAATTTCAGGCAATAAAAAATGCAAAAATAGGCAGGCAAAAAGGCATTTAAAAAGCTTGAAATAGGCACTTAAAAAAGGCACTTGAAATTGCAGGAAAATGGTAGTTGGTAATGTCTAAAAGCCCAAATAGGTATCCAAGGTATAAAAAAAGTTGCTAGAAGTATCCGGTATACCTACATATTCATTTTACTCGACTGTCGTAGCAATAGTACAAAAGAAGTGGACATAATTGCACAAAAAAAAAACCTCAACTGCGTAAGTGTGAAATAAAAATTGAAAACTCATACTTACAATAATATTGTATGCAGATTTATTCTGATGATTGGTTTTTGTTGCACATCACAACTAGATGCTTTTTCAAAAGAGAAATTATTTCTCCTGTCAGTCAATATAGTAAACAAAAAGAAGGATCCTTCTACTTCAACAGAGGTTATGGGCGCGTACCTAAAACAACTTGCCATGGTAGGAGATATGGTAATCACCAGAAAGTACTTTTGCAATGTCCTTGGTGCATTCAAAGTCTGTATTTGCAGAGATGACGTTTTCACATTTTTTCCTTATTCTGTCACCAGCTGGTCCAGGCACAGGCAATAGTTCTTCAATAGTATTGTCGAAAATCTTTAGAGACTTGGACAAAGACATATTTCTTTTTTCCATGTGTTCAATAGCTCCAGGGAGCTTCCCAAAATAAGTTGAAATAAAAGTCTGTTCATTTTTTATTTTAGAACTGCTAAGCAGACTTTTACTTTTTCTTATGGATATTGCCTCTTCATCCGAAAAGCTGGTAATGACTCGAGTAACTTCCTCAAAATTTGTGCAGTAGTATGAGACTGCTGAAATCCATGTTCCCCATCTCGTAAGGATCGGTTTAGGAGGTAATTGAATGTCTGGTGCAATTTCTTTGAACACTTGAACTCTTGAAGGGGCTTTCACAAATACTTTTTTCACATTAGAAACAAGCGAGTCTACCTCAGCTGCCGAGCGAACGAGTTCCCATTAAGCTGTTTGTCTCCCAAACTATCCCTCTAGGCGATAAAAGATGGATTACAAGGTGCCATGCAAGCGCGTGGCAATCTCCTTTCTTGTGGCCATCTTTGAAAAAGGTAAAGCTTCATTTCTGTATTCAATCAACACTGTCAATCTCATGGACAGAAAAATGTCTTTCACCTGCCTTGCTCACTCAAGCACGAGTATCCTATCAGCTCAGATCAATAGCCATTGTACTGTACGAGGGGTGACCACTGCCTCAGAGGGAGGGAGTTGTCCCAAAAGAAATAAAGTCCTAATCTCTATAAATGCATTACAATACGTCGGATGACAGTCAACCGACGTATTCTGTGATTCTAAATTTCTTCATTTTGCGTTTATGCTCGGTCAAAAGCACAAAAAGCTTTGCAGAAAAATTTTAAATTAGACAGAAATAGGCATTTATGAACAAAAGGAAAGAAAAAGGCATTTTCAGAAGAAAACGTTTAAAAAAAAGGCAGAAAAGGGCATTTATGGCATTTTGCCTGAACTTCCGGGCTCTAGTAATAACTAAGCAATAACTTCTATCCGAAAAAGTGAAGTCTTTTTCATGTCTTATTTACAGACTAGTAAGTTTGAAAGATACTTAAAAAGTCAGATATTTCTGTTTTAGTCAGTGTTTAAAAATTCATTTAAAAAGTGTTGACTAACTTTTGAAAAACATTTATTTTTGTCGTGCGTAAAAAGAATGATTATATTGTGTTTTTAAATATCCGAAACTAACGCATTTACTAAAACGCACTTAAAATTCACATTATGTGCACAGAATAATATAAAAAGCAAAATGTTTTCAGAAAATTTTATATTTTGTTTCATATATTAGTCACAGATTTGCTGATTAAAACATTGTTACCTATCAAAATTAGCTATTACTGTTATAAAAATTATGTAAAATAATTTTTCTTTTTAGCAATGTGTGCACATAATGATCAAATAAAACACCAACTTGATAAATAATTTAATAAAACATTTGCTTAAAGAAATATAATGAAACGATGTAAATGATATACGATTAAATTGCGCAAAATTTGTGGCCCTTCTTCTTCTTCTTCATAAGCGCAACAGCCTTTCACAGGCCAAGGCTGACTCGCAGATTTTCCTCCATCTGTTCCTGTCCGGTGCGACGGCCCGCCATCGGTTGACTCCCAACAGCTTGAGGTCCTTTCCATCGTCATCTATCCATCTTGCAGGTGGTCGTCCCCTACGTCTCGTCCCCTCAATTCTGGAAAAAGTCACTTTTTTTGAAAAATTTGTGACCCTTATTAGAGATAATATTTTCTTATTATGGATACACAGATGTACACTTTGTTACTTATTAGAAGTAGGTAATGATACCCATATCAATGTTTTTAAATCTATTTTCAGATATTTTTTAAAAAAGATATATTGTAATGGATCATGAGTTAAATGTATATTTGTTGCTTTTTCCAAAATTCAGAGCTAAAGGATTTATTATAGGTACGTAATATTCTTTTTATGTTTTGGGAAAAAGAGGTTACAAATATTTCAGAAGTAAAACATATTTTATGTATTTTTGAGGAAACAAGAGACGTTTTTGTCTTAAAAGCAGTTGTCCAAAACAGGAAAAAAACAAGTGGAAATTGAAACAAAAGCTTTGGTAAGGCGATGCTACATGCCTTGTGAAATATGACAGATTTCTGTCTTTTGTCTTTTGGGAATTCTTTTAAAACAGCTTGAAGCAAGAAAAAAAAAAGATATTCGTTCACATAAATTTAAAATGGAATAATTTAAAATGCAGCTGTTGTCCTCAAGATTTTATTTTTCTCTTTCGAATTCATTTTTGATTTAAATTTTTTTTCAAAAATTGATAATAAAAAGTATAATTATATGCTATTTCTTAAGATTGACGTTAATAATCAACTTCATTATACTAGTGAGCAATAATACTACCATTCATAATGTTAAAAAAAGGCTAACTTTTTCAAAAATTGCGAAAACAAGATATTATTCTGAAATTTAAAAAAAAAAAATCACAAAAATTAAGCAAACTGAAGAAATGAATGCCGAGCAGTGCACTCTGTACTTTGGCACATGTTGGGAATTTGAGTTTCTTCAAAAGGCAAAGAAATCGGAATATTTTAATTCAGAATATGATATCTGTATTAATTAAATGATATCTGTAGTTTAAGAAAATGAGTTTAAATCATTAAAAACAGGCAGAGTTACTAAGCATTATCACTTAAATACTAGGCATTCAATAGTTGCGAATAATTAAAACAAGTCTCACATATGATCCTCATTACAATTAATATACAAAATGCGGTTGGTCAGGGGAGGGAGCTTTCCCTTCCCAATGAGGTTCCCAGGCTCGAACCACAGCGGTAGTTGGTCGTTACGAATTCTGCATCCAGATTGCATCGATCACAGAGCTGACATAAAATTTCCTCGGTCATAGAAGGATCATGGTTTAAAATCCCTTTGTCATCTGGCTAACCGTGGGTTGTTTTCATGGTTTTGCCTATCCATGTAACGATAATATGGGTTAATTCCATCGAAAAGTCTTCCTCAAAGACTAGTTTGTCCAAAAGTTGCCTTGTCTTCTGGATTGGGTTCACAATTACAAGACTATTCAGTTGAATCTTGACAGCCGGAAACTAAAAATTGAGTCGGCTGTTTATCCCCGTTTATGGAATAAAATATAAATAATTTAAAGTTTTATTTATGATTTTAGGTGATTTGCAGATCATATGCATGTTTTTACTAAATTACCAATTCATAGAAGTGGAGCAAAAGCATTCGTTGAGTATCAGCAAGTTTCTTGAAAATCAATTTTAATGCGGGATTTCGCACTTAAGAAGACCACTAATCTTTATGAACATCCTAGAAAATGAAACCATTGATGGTAGTGTGATAATAAAAATGGTAAAATCCCTTTTGAAGCAAACTTAAATATCTTAAGAGTATATATTTTACACTAACGACAATGGATCTTTATTATGTAAATTACATTTGCATAAAAATTATTAAACATAAAAACTAACAAAAAGTTATTTTAAGGTTCATAATTTTTAATAATGAAAACTTAACATGAAAATTAAAAAAAAAGATAATGCATTTTCGAATTTTAATTATCTAATACATTATGAAATTAAAAATAGTGAAGAATAGGATAATGAGAGAATATGCAAGTTATAAAATCAAAAATATGTCTTTTATATTTTTTTTTATATAACAAGCCGTAAAAAAGAGAAATACTCAGCCATGAAATTTTTTTAAAGATTTATCTATGGTTAATTTATTTAAAAAAAATTCAATTTTTTAGAAAAATAACTTGGCAAGCGTAAAGACATATTTTGATATTTATTTTCGTCATGACATGGTCTAAAAAAAGAAAAGAACTCAGAAAAAAGAGAAAAAAGTTCTTTTGAAACTTCTTTGAAATTTTTTTATTAAATTCTTTCTTTAAAAAAAAAGCAATTTTACATTCGGCACTATAATTAAACTCCACCAAGTTTTTCAAATTAAGATCTGAAATTACAATATGAATAGCAAAAATATTTGAACGAGTTAGTATTCATTTTAAAAATCTTTTACTTAACGAATCATAAAAGTCTTTAAATGCAACAAGCGTGCAACATTTTATGTATTGTTAAATTTATATTTTAAATAGGTAAAAAGTTGTTTTTTATGTAAAAGCTTTTTTATATAAATCTAAATGCAATATATTAAAGTTTGTTTAATTTTTTACTTCCTTTAAGAGTAAGCAATTACTTAGTAAACTTTATTTTGAAATCTAATTGCTATATTTTGAAAGTTGCTAAGAATAACAACTTTTTATACCCTTGTTTGATTTTTTAGAGTTCAGAACTAAATGAGCAGTTCCAATTTATTATTTAGTTTTATTTCAACCGACAAATAAGTTACTTTAATCAGCATATTAGGTTTATTTTTTTAATATATTAGATTCAGTTCTATTTACGATAATGAGAGTTGGTTAAAGTAAACATCTGAAGGTTAAAACAGAATTTTTTCTTATTGAGAATTATATATTTTTTCATAAAAGTAAATCATTACAAAAAAAATGGTGAAATAATTAAGCCTCATAATAAAAAAGCCTCAAAATATTCCCATTACTTCCATTTAATTATACTTATTGGGGGTATAATCAAAATACTCCCACATAAGCTAGATATATATAAGCATGCTAATGGTGGTATAAGCATGCTAAGATCATGCATAATTTTCCTGCCATAAAAAGCGAAAAATAAATGACAACTGCAACATATATCTCGAATCACTGCTTTGTACAATTCTTGTTCGTTTTTGCAAGCGATTGTTGCTTATTTTACACATAAAATACATTGTTAGACGTTTTTTTAATTATTAGTAAAATCAGCGGTAGCTGTCTATCTATCCGTTTAACCATAAATTTTATGATTAGGGACATTTTATTTACCTTTACAGTTTTGAAACCGTTTACAACTAGTGGTGTTAAAAAGCCATAAAATCCGGTTTTGTAACTAGCAAAGTTTCCAACTCAAAAAAAAATTAAAATGAAACAAATTTTGGAACTTTGTGGGTGTTATGCCATCTATGCATGAATGATAGTACCGTATTCTAATAGTCCAGAGTCACCGATTGAAGAGTACAGACACTGGGAGCGCTCCTTGAAGAAATGGAAAAAATATTTTAGTATCAACTCTGGTATTCGAAACCCTGTTCAGCCGGTCAATTGACAGATTAGCCCTCTCAGCACAGTATGCGCCAAGCTGCACGGAGCCTAGGAGGGCCTATAAGGAGGGCCTAGTCTGCTCGGATAGAATCCTTGTTCTTTAACCGTATTAAGAAAAAAACGAGTCAATAAACGTTTTATCTTTCCCTTAGCGATTTGAATATCATCTGTTTTATGATTATTCGATTATTTTAGTTGAATATGGTAAAATAACAATTAATAACAATTGACTATCTGGCTCTGAGTTTTGATCACGAAGAATCTAAAAGTATGACATAACGTTTTCGAAACGTTATTCTAACGCGTTGTGTATTTACCTAAAGTAAAACCATTCGGTGAGGAATTTGCTTTAGAAGTTTGTCTGGAAAATACTTCAACATCTTCATATACCTTAGATTTTTTTACCCTTTTCCCTAACCTGTAAAGAGATATTAGAGGACATCGGTTTCATTTGGATGATGAAGAGCAAGAGCACATACATTTTTCTGCTCTGATTGTTTTATCCTTTTCCACAAGACTGAAATTGAGCTTCTGATTTTTCCGTTTTAAAAATGTATAAACACTTTGAGCAATTTCTTTCTAATAAAACGAATCCTATTATCACTTTTCACTGAGTTTCAATTTTCATTTGATGGCTCGCCGTATAATACCACAAAACTGGAGAGAATTTTTTTTTTTTTTTAAATTCACTTAACGCAAAACATTGTTTGACTCATATACACAATATTTCGAAATTAGATTAATAAAATAAGACGGTTCCCTTGTCTGAAGACAAATATAGTAAATCTGAGGAACACTTTTTTCAATCGAAAAAATATTAATCCCGAAAAAATTTCTATACACCAAATTCTGTTATCCATGTAAGTCATGCACTGTTAGAATTTCCATTCTAGAATTTAGTGAAAAACTTTGAATGAAATAATAAAATAACAGGCAACGATCTATCCATCCAATTAACAGTAGAATTTACGGTGAAGAACATATTTTTACCTCGACGATTTTGAAATTATATGATTGAAAAATGATGAATAAAAAAGAAACGATTTTTTACCATTTACAACTAGCTATGTTTGACAACCGAAAAAAGAAATTTAAGTGAACATTAGAGATAGTTTAGTATTTTTTATCGCTGCGTGAATTAGAGTACCGCATTTCATTGAGCAGGGTCACAAATTTGGGATGGCCAGACACCGCAATCTCTTCATGTTTGAAAAGAATAGAGGAAATATTGAAGCATAACGCTGGGACTCAAACCCCCGTTCTGTCGGTCATGTGATAGACAGATTAGTCCTCTAGGCTATAATATATACTAATTTTCAAGGAAATAAGTGACTTCATTGAATGGATGCGATAAAATTCTGGCTCTTTAACAGTATTAGGTTAAAGTAGTTAGAAACACAGTTAGTAAGGTGATTACAATCTTATTTATGGTCATTAAGTATCTCTAAAACATCTTTTTGAAGCGTATAAATTAACGTTGATTTATTGCTTTTTTCAACACAGAAATTTCTATAATAGACAAAATAATAAAAAAAAAAGTTCTTAAAAATTTAAATGTAAAAAAACAAATTTTAAGTTTATATTTTTATAACCATAGTAAAGAATAACAATATTATAAAGAATATTAACTTGCTTTGAATATCGCTTATATAACACATAGAGTTGATTTAAATTTCAATTAGCTTGTTATAAGTTTAAAAGTTGCTAATTAGTTCAAAAATATTAGGTTAATAATTAATTGTTCACTTATTTAAAAAAATTTCCCTTTATGCTAATTTAATTTTTTATTATTATTATTATTTTCCTAATTTTTGTGTACTATTTTATTAATAAAGAGTTATTAAGTATTAATTTTATAAGTTTTTAAAATTCGTAAATATTCTAGTTTAATCATATCCAGTGATAATTTATTTAGAATAGAATAGAATGGAACTAAATAAAGTATATAATATATAAAGAAGATATGATTTAAATTACGTTTGATTTACAGAAATTACATGCACCTAATTGAAACTTACGAATTCATTTGAAAAAAAAAAAATCATTGCAACGCTAGGTCAAACATTGTTTTAATAATGCAACATGTATTTTTATATATAATAATATCGAAGCATTAATTGTATTATACATATGAATTTCCATCCAAAAACTTACTTAATTTACCAATTAATCTACGAACGAGAATTTTATCAAAGAAAAAAGTAAAATGTACTTAATTTAATCTCCGTGTAAACTGATCACATGTTTCCAAATTTCTAAATGCAATATGCAGTAAGGATAAAATAAATGTTTTCTCTGCTCTATGTTACCGCACTTATAATTCGATGATATAGTACTCATCTACGTTAATTAAACTCACTGCATATGTGGAATTTCAGACAATATGTAGAAATTGCATTTTGCTAATGAAATAATTTTAGTTAATTTCATTTTACTCAAGCAATGTTGAACTGAGTATTACATATTATAGGGTGATTAAATGACATTTCAGATTTATGTTCGTTATATATTAATACACTTATATATGGAATTGCGTTTCTCAATGGAATTACCTTCATCTAATTTTGCTTTACTTAGGCGATGTTGAAATATTTATTACATTGAATAATGTGAATAATTGATATTTGTGACCAATTAATGTTATATTTTTATGCAATCGTATTTGAAACTGCGCTTCAAATTACGTCTAGTTAACTGTATATATATATATATATATATATATATATATATATATATATATATATATATATATATATATATATATATATATATATATATATATATATATATATATATATATATATATATATATATATATATATATATATATATATATATATATCTAACTTAAAAGCAATTCTCTGTTTGAGTTCTGAAATATTATTGCGCAACTTTCAAAATATACAAAAAATAGTATTCGTAGTAAAAATAGTAATAGTATAGTACAGTATTTCATAAACTTGTTCGGCTAATCTATTATTTTGATTTAAACCATTTAGTGCTAAGCCACGTATTTGTCTTATAAATTTAAGTGTATTCTTCTGGGGATGTATTTTAAAAATGCATGCTGTCAAACATCTTATAACTGGAGAAAGTGTAAAAAAATTCCAGAACAACGGCACCTTTAGTGACGATAATTTTTACCGTAAATTCTTCTTTTATCGGAACGTGTTATGGAACAAAAAAGAAATTTTTACCATAGCTTTCTTAGTTATAGGTACAGCAAAATCACTGAATCTGAAGTACTCTAATTAAATAAACATCACTGTAAAATTTACTAGTGTATATTTTGCGGTGAAAATGGATCTTACTGATGATACACCAAAGTTTCGGTACTTTATACTATAATTTGATCCGAAATTTTTTATACAGTGCAAGAATTATATTCAATCAATCATTACTTGATATTTTACGAACTGTAACGTGTACCGAACTTCTAATTAGTTAGATGGAGTATTTTATATATAAAAGTTCAAGTCAAATGTAATCTCTTGCGTAATGAAGAAACAGAGTATAAAATTCATTTCATAGTTTATTAAAGAACATATTTTTATATTGAGTAACATTTTTACAATTACTACACTGTAAAAAATTGTAGTGTATAGCTGCCACCATTTTCGGTGTTGAATGGTGTCATTTTTGTGTGGTGTCATTTTGGTGTTGAATGGTGTCATTTTGGTGTTGAGTGAAGTCATTTTTGGTGTAAAAAATTTTTTTCTCACTGCATGTAATCACATTTTTATTTACTTTTTCAATGTTATAGTTTTATTTAATTATTGTTAGTCTATTGACAACACATATTTTAAAGCGCATTAGAATCAATTATGTCATTGTAAAAGGAATTTTTTCCCGCGATAACTACAGTTCTATACTTTAAATATATTTAGTTTCTTCTTCTTCTTCTCATTGGCACGACAGCCCAGGATAGGCCTTGGCCTTCTCAACAAGCCTATGCCAAGACATTCTTCCCTTAGCCAAGGTTCTCCAGTTTCTTATCTTTAAAATTTGTAGGTCCTTTTCAAGGCAGTCTAAAAATCTTAGGTTTGGCCGTCCTCTTTTTCTTGTACCTGTTGGCCTGGCACTGAAAACTTTTTTAGTTGTCCTGCTATCCTCCATTCTTACTATGTGGCCTGCCCATTTAATCCTTTGAATTTTGTTAAATATAATGACATCAGGCTCTCTATATGATTTGTAAAGTTCCGTGTTTGATCTTCTAAACCAGGTACCGTTTTTATTTATTCCACCAAAAATGCTTCGCAGTATTATTCTCTCAAATCTAGCTATTATATTTTCACCTCCACGGGTCATTGTCCAGGTCTCACATGCGTATGTAAGCACTGATCGTATGAGACATTTATAGAGTAGCACTTTTGTTTTTCTTTTTATTAGGCTTGACTTAAGATATTTTCTTATACCATAAAAACACTTATTGGCCATCGTTATTCTCGTGTGTATTTCTTGTGTAGTGTCGTTTCTGTTGTTAATCTTCGACCCCAAATAGGTAAAGCTATCAACGGCTTCGAATTTGTATGCTCCAATTTCAAAGTGTGTTTCTTCATAGCCAGCTTTTGTGCAGGGCATATATTTAGTTTTATTTTCATTGATTCTTAATCCCATCTTAATGGCTTCCTTCTCCAGACATAAAAAGGATTGTGTTAGTGCTGTCTGCGATCTAGCGATAATATCTAAATCATCAGCAAAAGCCAATATTTGAACTGATTTGTTGAAGATATTTCTTCGGGTGTTGATGTTTGAGTCCCTTACTATTTTTTCTAATGCTAGATTAAAGAGGAGACATGCCAAGGCATCTCCCTGTCGTACACCATTTTTAATTTCTATTGGATGGGAGAGACTATTCTGTATCTTGACCATGATTTTGGTTTCACTTAGTGTTAAGCTAATCAGCTTCACTAGTTTCTCCGGTATATTGAATTCTCTTAAGGCTGATATTAGAGTTTTTCGGGTAACACTATCGTAGGCTGTCTTAAAATCAATAAACAGATGGTGCGTGTCAATACCAAATTCCTGTCTTCTCCAAAATTTGCCGAATGTTAAAAATTTGCTCTGAGGTGGATCGCCCCTTCCTGAATCCGGCCTGATAATCACCAACTATATTCTCGACAAGTGGGGAGAGTGTTTTGAAAAGGATGTTAGAAAAAACTTTATAACTTGTACAGAGCAAGCTAATTCCTCTGTAGTTTGAGCAATCCAGTATATCTCCTTTCTTATGTATCACACAGGTCATGCTGGTTTCCCACTCTTCAGGGATTAATTCTTGCTCCCATATAGCTCGTACCAGATCATATATTTTCTTCGTGACACTAGTTCCTCCATATTATATTTAGTTTACTTCAACACAAAAAATGGTGGAAACTATATACCAGTATTTTTTACAGTGTGCTGTTAGAACAATTTTTTTTCCAAATCATATAATTATAGACTTCAATTTGTATTCATCTGTTTGCTTTCGTATCCACTTTCTTAAAGAATTCACACATTTCATTAAGTTCTTCTGAATTATTTAATTTATTCTTATAATATTCATAATTAATGCAAATTTTAAAGTTTACTAATTTTCTCTTATTGTTTATACTGAGATATAAGGTTCTTGATATTTAATGGCATTACACCTATACGAATCCAGTATTTAATAAAAGCTCTAAAAAATTTTCTTGCAGCTATTAGACAGAAATTTGTGATGTTGTACGAAATAAATCTTAATTAGTTTTAACACTCAAAAAAATTCAGAAAAGCTTAAGACTTAGCAAATATATGGTTCATGTCTAAACACCAATCAACGAGACATTACATTTTTTTTATCAATATTTTGTTGATGAAAAATTGGCAACCAATTTTTTACTTCGTTTATTTTTATAGATATATACACTTATTTCCTGTAGATGTATTCCTATAGATGAATATTTTCACTTTTAGACCCATTGTTTTTATCACCATGCGTAAATTTTATTACAATTTATCTTACACATAACTATCGAGTTTTAATTTCAGTTCACATCTTCTGCTTGCATGAAAGAAACAGTTTTTCAAATTGCCTTCAGTTGCAGTCAGTTAAGGATCAAAATATAAGAAATATAGATTATAAATACGCAGTGTTGAAGGAAAGTTTCATAATTTCACAAAAATAATACTTATAATTAAATTTTTTGAATACTCATTGTTTGCTTTTTTGCTTAATTTTAAACCTTACTGATAAAACTGACTAATATATTAAAAAAGTACTGAACTGTTTTCCAAAAAAATGAGTAATATTAAACAACATATTTTACAGAGAAAAAAAATTCTATTAAAATTACCAAACTGTATGGTAATGACACTTCTAGCAATAAAAACCATAATTCTGTTAATTAAACCAAAAAAAAGCATTAAACCATTTATTTAATACTTTTTCCGTTCATATATCAACATCTAGCCGGAAATTCTGATTGTAAGTTCTTATTACTATACATTGATTGATTGAACAAATGATTTCGTACCGTGCTCAAAGGTATTATCGTAAAACTATTAAGTTTATCATGTTTACCAAATTTTATCTCATGTTTTAAAACCATATTTTACTGTTAATTTTACGAAAATAATTTACGAAACTGCTTCGGTAATAATCTTCTAGATTTTAGGCCTCCCCATAGAGTCCTTTAATTTTTTATAAATATTGTGAAAAACCTTTAGACGATGAGATTCTATTTTCTGAACTTTTTGAGTTTTTTTTTTAGTTAAAAAACTTTTTGAGTTAAAAAAAAATTAATTAAATTCATTTTTTCGATATTTTAGTGGTTGACGTCTAAAGGAATTTATAAATATTAGGAAAAGTTAAACAATTTGAGTGTTTGTTTTTAACGCTATAACTTGGTTAAACTTTAAAATACATACAAAAAAGAATATTCTATCATTAAAAGGAAAATATTTTTTAATCAGAATGCAATTATTCCATTTCAAAGAATATGGCTCAGTCACTTCAAGTCTCACTTCTTGAATCAAGTCTGTAGGTTTATTATTTTTATAATATTTTGTATCTTCTCACCGGAACCAACAAAATTTTCTAACAAACAACACAGTATTTAAAAGGTAATCTATTTATAGTGCATAAACAGTTAATTTGAAAAATAAAGATTCAACAACCGTCTAGTGTTATCTAGTTAACTGTGACATATTATCAGTAGCCCGAAACAAAATTATAAGAAATTTTAAAAGAAAAGTAACTTTATACCACGTACAGTTGATTCACAATACAGAAACTCGACAGTCTATAAGTAAGTCAAGAAAGTAAAGATGGCTGTTGCGCAACAATGACCACTTTTTATCATGTGATTTGACTCAAAACTATGATTCATTTTCTATCCTTATCCCCCTTGGCCATCATCGAATATTTCAAGGGTGCTTCACTTACCTATATTTCTTACTTTGAAAGTGACATATAACAGAAAATAAACAGACACATTAAAGTTAGAATGTGCATACAAATAATGAAAAATTTCAATATTTCAATATATTTTTTAATTCAAATATAACACATACCAAAATACATACACAAAATTTCAAGACTTTGTATAACATTAACTTCGAATATCTGAAAAGCTTACCTTATCTATTAGAGAAATTTTAACAGGAATAATTTACATTCCTCGTAAATCCATACATTTTATAAATAGATCTGACAACTTCTAGTTAATACGAATGTTTCAATAACATAACACTATTGAAGTTAGAGGAAACATATTATAATTCTCAGTGGATTGTATATCTTAAATACAACATCGAAATAATACAAGTTCAGCCATTCATTTTATAGTTTGCATCCATACTACACAATAGGCTTTCATTTTAACGTACGAAATATTATAGTTTTGTACTATTAAAGGTGTATATAGTTTTGTATTGTAGTTTTGTACTAATAAAGGTGTCAGAGTAGCAACTTTGCAGAAAAAATTATAAACTGATAGAAACAAAATGCTTTAATTAATTGGCATCAACCAAAAAAGTATTTAAATTCAATACCAGTGTAACAGTTGACCAACTCAATTCTTAAAGTTGATGCGAAATTAAAGCCCTTAAAATTTACGATAACCTCATAAAACAATAGTCACAACACAACTTTTTTAGTTTTTCCAGAATAAAGGTTTCCTTAATGTTCACTTATTAATGCATAGACTAACTTGAAGAAAAGTTGTAGCAAATACTTTTCACACGGGCCTTTGAAAACACAAAACGGTAACATGTTGAACAGACGTATAAAGTTAAATAAGGGTCAGATGGTGTAAAGTATTCATACATCAAATTAAAAATTAAATTCTGCTAGTTTTTATTTTAGCTTTTATTGGCTATCAACGAAATTAAATCATAAAAATACATTAATAGCCATATTTTAGCAAAAGGAAAACAGATGTTTTGTTCCCTCATCTAGGATCAAAAAAAGATTAAATAAAATGCAAAAGCTTTAAATTTTTCTACCATACTTTCTCAACAACAACGTCATAAAAATAAATTAATAGCCATATTTTAGCAAAAGGAAAGCAGATGTCTTGTCAGAAACCACTTCTTGTCATCGACTTTTTGAGGGTCAACAACCTATTGGTTCTTGTCTGACTCCGTCAGACAATTAGATGATAAGGAACAACAACAACCATACTTTGTTTAGTTAATTTTTTGCCAAAACAGAAAGAAATTCCATACACTTTTCAAGACTGCTTTATCGTTAGCAACTAAAGATATGAAACAGAATAGATAAAATTAGATAAATTTTGCTCTTTAAGAATGTTTTTTTTTTTTACATACAATGATTAAGCATGAGTGCTGGGGAGCGAAAGGAATTTTCTAGTTTTTTAAAAAAATATAACACAAAAACTTTTTGGTTTAATTTTACTATTTTAAACGGATTATTCTTTTAATATCTCTCAGAAAAAAGAAAAAAAATATTTCGATATTTTCATTAGGATGAATTTAACATTAGCTAAAAGGAAAATATATTTAATAGAATTTATGCGGGAGATTTTTTGCATTTTTTATAAATAATACATAGTTAAAAAAGAGTTCAGTGAATGTTCATAATTCCTTTCATATTTTTTTTTTGACGTCTATCTTCGTTGCGATTATATGGGAACAAACAGAAAACAGTTTAAGGGACTAGTTGAAATTATTGGCTAAAATTCAGATAAAACAATGAAAAATTAAAGATCTCGCTTTTTTTACCTATCTTTGAACAATAAAACAGAGTGCCTTTATTTCAGACACTGCTAGACCATGATTACCTGAGTAAGCAGCTTCACCGAATGCTTTGTATGTTTGTAATCTTCAGATACCCGCAAACAAAGTCCATTTGCATATATGTGGAACATTTCTTGGTTACACATTTAGAAATTGTCCGATATTGATGTGGAAAAAATGTTTTAGGTAGTGGCTTCGGTTTTTTTTTTTTCTATCTCTGTGATTGTGCTTTTTTCTTTTCTTTTTTTTTTTTTTTGGTTGGGGTTGTCTTACAAATGTAAAAAAAAACTATTTCTATAAAAAAAATATTTATTTTTATAAAACTTTTCTTTTTATTAATCCTTAAAGTTATATTTTTGAATATTTATCTTTTTTTTAACTTCGCTATGTATACTATTTTTTTTATAAAATGTCCTACGTAAAAATGCATGCCGAAACAAACAAAAAAAATTCAGAAATTCTTTTACATCAGGCATTTTTACAAGCATTGCGCTTAAAAACATGAAATAAGAAAAAAAAAATTCTATTACAGAATACCACGCATTGTTTAATCTGACAAATTTTTGTATTTTGTTTACGGAGACGGAAGTTTCTGATGGGTTGATTTCGTTTAAAAAGTGAAAGATTACGTCAACTGTAAGTAAGTAGAGCGACATGACAACAACCGAACATTTTTCTCTATACGTTTCCATGGAAATAGTCTTAGCTGAAGAAGTAAAAAGATAAAAAAAAAAAAACTTCTCTATGAAAAGCAAATAATAAAAAAATCTATTGTTAGAAACCTGTGTTTTTAGAAAAGGCGACTTGTGTCAGAAAAAATCTAATTGACCGTGACATTTATTAGCCATAAAATAGACAAGGAATTGTTGTTATTAAATAGGAGGTGATTTTATATACAATAGAGAATAGAATATGCGATCAAAGTTTGTATTTTGACACATTCTAATTGACATCTGATAAACTCTGATTAATTACTATTCAATATTGCATATAAATCTTAAAATAAGAGTAAAAGCAGTGAATGGCTTTTTGTGCGCGTGTCAAATAAAACAGAATTGAAGGAAATAAGCCTAATATATAATAAGTACATACGATATAAAACATTTAAAATTGTGAGGTTTAATTTCTTAACGGAAACTTTAATTTTTTTAACTAACACTTAACACGTTTAAAACACTTAATTATATTTAAAAATATTTTTATTAATTCAACATAAAATACTGATTTAATAAATGTATTTTTATAAGAGAATAAGAAGGAATAATGCAGATACGTACAATGAAACGTTAACATAAAATGTAACATCTTTTAAAGTGCACGCCTATTAATAAAAAATGCATTTTAAAAGATTCTGAATTGTATCATTAAAGATTGTATCAAGAAAGTTTTTTTTTTTTTTTTAATGGCGGGCACTTGGAACTATTGTCCATTGGCCACAGAAAGTGCCAGAACTGCTAACTCTCTTTTCGTTACCCAGTGGGCACCTGTGGCGAAGCTACGGCGGTGGAGCAACGTCGCCCACGTCACACTACCAGGACCCGTGAATAGGGCGGGTCACATTCACACACAAAGGAGAAAGCACATAGAACACAGATAGAGAGAAAGAAACATCCATGCCTTGCCCGGGATTCGAATCCAGAACCTTTCTGATGCAAGGACAGTTCCCTACCCCCTACACCGGCCGGTCGGCGTATCATGAAAGTAAGGTTACTGATTTTTTTGTGTATCATATATTACTGTGATTGTTACTTAACAGCAAAAATGTACTGTTAAAAGTTCCGAATCAAATAACTGTAAAAAGCACTGGCACTCACTAAAAGTATATTATATTTTGTTTTATTATTATTTTCATTTGTTTATAGTCATGGAATTTTGATAAACTAACTGAGACTTCGATTTAATCATTCATACGAACAGCAATAATAAATCATAAGCCAATTTCTTACTCATCTGTTTTGATTTCTCTTGACTGAAATATATTACAAAAACTCTTCAAACTATCATCTATCTCTAAACAAATAACTTCCCGATTGAAATAAAAATGCTAAAAGAATATCGATTTTCTTTCCACACTTAATTGGTTTTGACAACCTCATTTTCATATCTGCGCAAGTTTTCGGAGTCAATAATAAAAGAAAGAATATTAGCTTCTTACTTTGATCTCATTTAAAGGGATTAACTTTGAAAGTCTAGGTGGAAAATTTAAAATTAAAATCACCCTAGCATTTTATTTATCCTGCTATATTTGCGCCATTCTTTCGCTTAAGTGAGAGAAGAGATCTTCATTTACAGAAGATGATTTTCTCTGCTGTTTCAAACTCTGGAAAACATCGTTATTCATCTTGCTTTATAACTTGAGAGTGTATATTCTTAATTAATGGGATTTTCTTAGCGAATAATTTAAAATAACACGGAATTTCTCTAATGAACATTCAACATGGAATTATACAACTAGACCTATTGTTTTAAGAAATTGCTCAACTGTATATTTTTTGAGATGTTAAACAGAAAATTATGAAATAATTTCATTCTTTGTTCTAGTCTCTATTTGTACTTCTAGTGTCGCAATTTGCAATTTAAATTTATTAATGTCTTCTTAGATTTTATGAAAATAATTTCCTAAATAATGCAACTATTTTAAGAGAGTCGAAAGAGGTTAAAAGACATTTTAAACAAACTGAATTTACCCCATTAATGAAGAATGATGTTCATTATCCATTCAGTTTCAAACATGAAAAAAAGCCTTAAAATACGAAGAAAAGCTGAACGTTTGAGAACAAGTTTAAATAGCAAATTTTGACTTATCATTTGTAATAAATTTGATAGTATGTTAGAAATAGAAATTGCGTTTTTGCTGTCTGTTCAAAAAAAGCTCACGGCAATAGAGCAGAAAAAGAAATCCTAATCAAACAGATTAAAATGTTTCCATAAATTTATATAAATTTATTTAATAGCATAATGCAGTAAATACGAATAAGTTTTGCAAGTAGCAGATCAGTTATACAAAATATTGCAATCTTTTCTATTATTTTTCAATTTTATATAATATATAAACTACAAGCTAGCATTATGAAGTTAGGCTTACTTACGAAACGTTGAAATTAAAGAAAATTATTTATAGTTTTGAATTTTATTTGCAAAATGACAAATATATAGCAATATTTTTAAAAGTAGAATGCGTGATGAAATACAAGCAGATTGAGATTTTAAAATTAAAACTTTAAGAATACTATAAAGGAAAAATTTAACTTTTGTTCACAGATGTTTCAATATTTTAGAAAATAACGAAGATCTACTTCTATTTTATAAAAAGGATTGTTTTTTGTTGATATTGATCTTTTTTATTTCAGGAATTTAGTAAAGTGTTAAAATTACATTTTAAAATCCTGGCAAAATTGTCAATAGAAACTCGGAATATATTAAAATTTTATTCTGCTACATAGCTTTGGATTTGAAATAAAAAAAATAAATCATTGAATTAACAATTAGTATGTTTTTGTGCATTATTGCTTTTAGAAAATTAACGTTCAATTTGTTTAAGTGCGAAACTAAACTGATCTTAGCAAAACAAAATTGTTTATACCTGCAATAATTAAGACATATAGAAACTCATTTAATTGTGTGTATAATTTTTAATTTTGTATCTTATAAGTAAAGTTAAATAAAAAATAATAAGATGTTACAAAATTTCATGGTGTTTTTAAGGTTTATTTGAGGAGTTGTTTTGGGTAATACGGTTGATTTGAGAGTGACTTCAAAAACAACTTTAAAAAATCAACCTCCCAAAGTTCACAATGAAGTTGTATGAAACTGTTTTTTTCACACTTGAGGTTGCTTTGAGGTTTACAGAAATGTACATTATAACAACCATCATAGAGAGATAAACATTGAGGTGTACCTGTACATTTGAATTTTTTAAACACTTCAAGCAATTACGTATATTTAAGATGAGAATAATTTACCCGATTTAAACCAAAAGTATAGCTCAGCTGTACACGTGATTGATTTTATGAGGTGAAAATGAGGCTGAAATTTAGATTTCTTGATAAGGTTATTTTTGGTGAAAAATATAACCACCTTTTCTCCCTCACATGTATTTAAATAAACCTTCAAACCTCAAAAACCCTTTATTTTTATGTAATGCCTGAATTAATATTGTATATTGATTTTTGTATATTGTGTCTTCCAGAAAACAAATGCTTTGATAGAACTTTTGTAGTAGAGAATTCTAATAATTTTTTGTTGATGAAGTTAACAAAATAGACAAAACCCTATTTAAGAACAGCGACAAACTATATCGGCAATATTATACAAATCAACAATATCATTAACTCACTAACTAATCTAACATATCTAACTAATTGATTTTTTTAAACATATATTAAAAATAAATTTCTATGTGGTTCCTTTAAGGAGAAAAAAAATCAATAGAATTTTTTAAATATTAAGTTATTTTACAACTGAGTAAAAAAATGTAAAAACATTTCATGCAAAGAAATATTGCATTTGAAAAAACTGTTTTTCTTTAAACATACAAATCTAAACTCCCGCTTTGCTGAGAAATGTGTTATGCATACAATCCAGAACGTAACTTAGAACAAAATAAATTAGACAAAACAACAATTGTGTTCAGCTCTAATTTGTTGTTAAGTTTCCTAAAACAATCTCTAAACCAAGCTTCCACACTATTAGAATTTTCATTCTAAAATTATGGTAAACTTACCACAGCTGTCTGTCCATTTCATTACCCGTAAAATTTATGGTAAAGTACTCTTTTTATCTTTACGGTTTTGAAACCGATTAAAACTAGTATGGTTATAAAACCATAAATACCAAACTATAAGGTTTTTTAACCATTTACAACCAGCACGGTTTCAAAACCATAAAAAAAATTTACTAGACAAAATTGGCTTTTCGTTCATTGATGAGTACATGGTCATACATGGCAAGGAAATGGTCAATGGAGAGTGCAGAACACTGGAAACTCTTCATGTGTTAAAGGGATAGGAAGAAATTTTGTGGTGTCAACGCTGGAATTCGAACCCCAGCCCTATTGGACCTGAGCGTGATAGATTTGCCCTCTCTACTATAATATGTACGCAGTTGTCAAGGAACTAGTTGACCTTATTAGGTGGGTTTAGGTGGTGCGATGAAATTCTGATTGTTTAACCGTATTAGTTGAAAGCATTTGTTAATAAACGGATTTTCTCAACAGCTAGATTAACAGTTAACATTTAACAGCTTGATTACCATCTCATTTTAGATTATTTGACTGATTTGATTGAATGGGATAAAATAACAATTCAATATATATATACTATATATATATATATATATATATATATATATATATATATATATTTAAAAATAATAATTATAATTATTTTTAATAAAAAAGCACACTTTAAAACATTTTTAAGAAAATATCTCTAAAATACGTTAATTAATAGACATAAAATTATTTATAAAATCTTTTATAAAATCTTTTATAATATATTAACGATATTTTTGTAAACTTTTCGGATCTTTCAGATTTTTTAAAAACAAATAGTTTGTTTTTAATGCCTTTTTTAAAGGAGAAAAAAAGTCTCCCGGTATTTTTTTTCTGTTCCTATATTTAATTTGTGTTTTTAAAAGTAGTGAACATGATAATTATTTTTATTTATACAAGTTTTGTTGCAAACGTTACGTTTTAACTAATAATCTTAAACATTCAATTATTAATTTTAGTTTAGGCTTTTTGTTCATACTGATCTCTTATTTTATTCTTGCATTTCTTAGGGTTACTGTTATACTAGCAAAATATGTTAAGAATGTCTGCCTTTAATCAAAAATAGTAATTTTAATACACAAAATATATTAAATTAAGGAAACCCTAATAGTTTAACTATATTATATATTAATATTTTATATACTATATTTTATCCTAATCTTAATAAGAATATAAAATTTTCAGCAGGTTAATTAACATAAATATCATAAATATATATGCAATATAGAATGTCTCATACGAGTCCTTCTGTAATAAATCATAGGCTTAAAATAGATTTCCCTAATTAATTTTAAGACGTAGAACTCGTTCTTTCACAAAGAACCATAAAAAATCAAGATGCCAATTAAAGCATTATTTTCTGAAGTTAATGGGTAATAATTCGTGGAAAAATACTAATTAAGAAAATCCCAAAAATTCCCTATCGTCTGAATGATGGCATGCTTTGGAACATATTAAAATCTCTAAATATTCCCATTTGAAAGACGTTTGATTAAATTATAAGATATTCTTGCATCTATAAAAGTTATTCTTGCATCTGATTCCTTTTCAGAATTTTCAGGTAAAATAGCGGGAGACACCAAAAGTGTGAGGCTTTTTCATATTTTCCAAACAAGATAAATCTGGTCCAAATCCCAACATCCCTGCTATGGGAAACCACCATTGTCATCCATGGAAAACTTCAACGTAAGCTGGTAAATAAATTTAATATAAATTAATAAGACGCCTAATTATTCAAATTAACCAAAGTCTCTAGGATTATCTATAGCCATTGAAGGCATTATAATAAATGCACATTTATTTAATTTGCATTTACTTATCATTGGACAATTTTAATCAGTGTAATTTTTTCGAACATATTATTCTTCCTTTAATTTTAATGAATTATTTTTAAATTATTTTTATAAATGTGACTAAAATTTGAATTTATAGCAAGTGTCGATTCCTAAATGAAAATTTATTTTTATACAATTAGAACTATTTGTCAAAAACTTTCAAAACTGTCAAAAAACATTCGACTTTTCAAAAAAAATCAAGTTACTCTAAAAAATGTTTTCCTAAAAAAGCAAGTCAGTTGTTCATATTTCTTCGCCTTTTTGAAAAAGATTTCTATTGACGATGTTTAAAAATAATTAAATTGCTTTCTTATAAAAAAAATCCCAACTTCAAAGGTTTTCGAGTAGCGCGTATTAACTTTAGAACTGTAACTTTAATTACCGTTGAACTCAAAGACAAAACCAAGACATTCTGAGTCAACAAACAGATTCACCGTATGTATTTATCCGAAGCTCTCCCTTAATTAATTAATAAAGTAATTAAATACACGAGAAATGAGATTTTGTTGAATCCTTAACATTCCAAGTATTGAGCCCCAGGGTAACATTTTCCGAAATTTCCCTTCCACGAACTACCTTTCCATTAAATAGCATAAATTGTTAGAATTTTCATTCTAAAATTACGGTAGTCTGCCTATCCAATTAACAGTAAAATTGACTGTAAGGAATATTTTTTTTGCCCTTACGATTTTGAAATCGTTCGCGACTAGCATGGTTTCAAAACCATTAAAAAGAAATTAAACAGAACATTGGAACTGGGCTTTTCGTTACGAAATGGACATTGGAGTTTCGTTGTGGTTGAGTTGCGTTTTATCAAGTGAACCGAGGTTGCCTGGTTGTCAAATATCGGAAATTCAAGACTTTTTTGTGTTAATCCACTTTATGGTGCTGCCATCTATGTGTGAATGAGAGTATCGTATTCTAGAAGTATTCAGTTACAAACTGGGAAGTGCATGACACTGGTAACTTTTCATGTGTTGAAGGAAATGGAGGAAATATTGTGATGTCAGAGCTGGGTCAAGAGTTTAACAGATTAACCGCTCGGCTATAATATGTACCACCAGTCATTGGAACTAAGTGGCTTCATTAGATGGGTCAAGTCGGTGCAATAAAATTTCGGTTGTTTAACCGTTTTAGGTGAAAGCAATTAATAAACGGTTTTTCTCGCGGTTGACAGTTTGAGTAGCATTTTAATTATAGTTATTTGATGTTTTATGTGAATTTGCTATAATACCAATTAAATAAATTATTATTTAGTCATTTTTTCCGAGAAATTTCAAACAATGTAATAAAAACTCATTTTATAATAAAGAGAAGCCTTTAGCTGAACTTTCCGAGGTTTGAGTAATTATCACAATAGTTTGGTCAATAAATAGCCTGATTCCTCTAAGCATTTAGTTATTCTAACTGGAACTTTTAGAACTTATATTTTTATTGTTTTTCTTTCACTTCAGCTTTTACTTAACACATTAAGAAAAACATTTTTAAAAAAATTGCCTTTAAAAAATTGCTTTTATGCTTTTTGTTGTGTATGAAACTCTCATTATTTTAACTCAAAACTAACATAACAGAAATATATTTTGCGTATTTTTTAAAGCATAGATGATATATTTTAGGCTAAATGCGTACACTGCTAGTCAAAGAGCAAACATTTTTAAACAATACCTTGAAATACCTTAACTGAAAATACTTATTTTTGAATGATAAAAATCTAATTTTTATGTCAGAGTAAAAATGTTTATTAATATTAATACTAATAAAATTTCGAAATGAATTTCAAATTTTCATATCACACTATATTGTTTTATAAAAATAACAAAATATTATACTTTTCCTTAATATTCTGATATATATTTTAAATGGATTCGTTTCTTTTGAAGTTCACAATAGGATAATTCATTTTCGGAAAGATATTTAATAATAATTCAGAAGATGAATTTTAAAATATAGTTAGTATACTGTGAAGTCCAACTGTTTCACTAAACAAATATGAAATTAAATTATATTAAAAGTAAATATTTATTTAGAAACAACTGGGTTTTCAATTTTTAAGAAATAATAACATTGCATGCGTTTCAATGTTATAATTTCATGTATTCTATCAATTGTTGTTTAAAAAGAAATAAAACATAAAAATATAATAAGATATTTTAATAAAAATTTTTATTAATACATTGCTGAAATATTATATAATATTATTATCTTTATTTTTACATATAGGATAATAGAATCGAGGTGAACTCATGGAATAAAACACTAATTCTATTACCAGATCCACCCGAGTTTGAATCCCAGCGATGGATGGTCGATATACGTCGGATTTTGCCCATATTTTAACTATCAATAAAAGCCTATTAGGTGCAGATCTTAAAAGCCTTTGCTTTTCACTATATATGGATAAAAAATTCAAATGGCTGCTTTTCTCGTCTATTACATATTCAAATTGATAGCTCATTTAAACATGCTGCTCATTTTCTCTTCAAATTTGTTCTAATGTTTTTTACCCCATTGTTACTTTACGCATCAAAACCAATATCGAATTTATTCTACTTTGTTGAATAAAGCAAAAATTTACTTCTGAAATGATTCCGTCATATTTTCTAAAGGAAAATGTTTATAACAAGAAACAGTGAAGGACAAATAATATCTCCCAGGAGCTTATAAACTAAAAATGTTGATTTTTTTTTTGAGATCGGAACTGGTTTTTGTCTTCCAAAACGGATCAATAGCAATATGTTTAACACCTGCCAGATATAAAACATTTCTTTACATGTTTAGCTAAGAGCCACCTTTTCTGTTGAAGCCCAGTATTCTGTTGAGATTTAAGAACTTTGTTTTTATCTTCTTTTTCTGTCTTTCTACTTTTTTTCTCAAATCTTTTGACGTTTTGTATGGAAGAAAATAAAATATTAAATTTATATTTTATTTTACTTCAGCTATGGTTTTTACTTCATAAAGTTTTTCAGACATCTGAAATTTTTTTTTTATTATAACATATTTTCATATAGTTTGTTCAGAATATAAATATTTTTCTGATTTTTCTCGACACTAAATCAGTAACTTCACTGTTACGCGGTAACAGTAGGAGTAGTACGCTGCTGCGTACCAATAGTACCTATTACTACGCAATATAGCAGCATAATGTAATACTGGCGTAGGTTTAGGAAACATGTCTGAGGATAATCCGAAGGTATGCCATCGCAATTTTGTTTGAAAAGTTGGTGACTTCCCAGCTTTTAGTAACCCAATGACCTGCGCGCAAATTCGAGAACAGCTTAATTAGGACTGCTACTGCTCTCCTTTGCCCCTTCACAGGCTTCTAAGTAGTCACACACCCACTTGCCGGTCGCTGTCAGGGATGCTTGACATCGTTGATCTATTGTAGTGTTTCCCAAAGTGTGGTACGCGTACTCCCAGGAGTACGAGAACAGCTTACGGTACGGAGGTACGCGTTCTTATGTGAAATGTCTTGCAACAAACGTAAATTTCAAAAACTTTTATTTAAAAACAAAGCTGGTCATGAAAAGGTTCAATTACGTATTTTTCTATTGGCTATTTTGTGCAGAGTTAACTTTTAATTATTAGTGGTGTCACCAGCCAGTAGTGATTTTTAATTTTCGTGCAATTTTTTTTAGGTTAAAAAATACATTCATCTTTTTATTAGTGGTACACAGCGTTACGACAATTTTAGAAAGGGTACAAAAAAGTCATACATTTAGAAAACACTGATCTACTGGGAACCATGTCCTAAACTGTTTTACATCAGGGCTGTAACAACAACCTGGAATGGAAGAGTAGAGGTAGTGGGTTCGAATCCCACTTCAACTTTGGAAGTATATATTTTTCTTTACATTCAATTATTTATATATATTTTTTTATGTCTCGTAGTGGACTGATCTTTAAGACACGGTTCCCAGCAGATCACCGAAGTCAAGCATCACTGGCTACGGTCAGTGTGCGGGTGGGTGACCACTTGGATCAGTCTGCATAGGGACTGAGTATGTGCGGTATGGGTCCTCGTTAAACTGTTCTACCATAAAGTGCTCAACTTCGCGTGCAGGTCGTCGGGCTGCCAAAGCGGAGGGGTCTGCAGAGGATCAAAATTGCGATGGCGTGTCTTCGGATCATCCTCAAAGATGTTTCCCAGACCGTCTCCAATAGCTCATTGTGCAGCTCCAGGGCGACGTAAAGGAACTACAACAACAACATTTTTTTTATGTTTATTTTTATTTATTTACTAATTATTGCATATACATAAGTAATCTGGTGTGTTCATTGCAATGTTCGATTTATAAACCCTTGTTTAGTCGAAATACAAATAGCACAAAATAAAAAAGGCATCAGAAACATATATCCAGGGATGCGGTGGTATTCAAACCCGCTGCCTCCGCGCTACAATAAATGCATCTTTGTAATGTTTTTCCCCCAACCCTTTAACAGCAAAAGCTTCAAACGTATGGTTGTTTAACTTGGAATAATTACTAGGGCCCTTCGTTTGGTATCGATATTTTGCTAAACATTCTGAAGCGTCAGGATGTAGTTCGATCGAATCTCGCTTTAACACTGGATACAGTGTGCAAAAGAAAACGGACCGCCTTGAATAACTTTCATCTACTTATCAAAACATTACGTTCTAGGTCTCATTCTTAATGGTTTGGAAAGGTGACATCAAATATACTAATTAATAAGTGCGACGATATTTTAAGCTATAAAATAAGACACAGAAACGTACTTTATCTGAATGAACATCACTTTCTGGACACCAAATATAGGAGACAGTCGCAAAATGGGAAATATGATCCCAATAGTTAGGTCAGGAGAGTAGTTCAAAGTTGGGACCCCTTATTGTTAATTTTGTTTTTGTTTTTTTGCGCGTGTGTTTCGCCATATCTCGAGAACTTTTCAAGAGAATTGAAAATTTTTAGCACACAATTATAAATATCGTTGATCCAAACATAATGTCAAAATTAACTTCCAGTAAATATTTGCCATTTTATTAAAGTCGTAAAAATTTTGGAGTGAAAGATGTACGTTTTTACATCATTTTAAAGAATGTAATTTCACATTGCAAAATACAAAATTTTAGCAAAATTGGTCTAATAGTTTACGAGAAATTGAATTTTGAAAATACAACTTTGAATTTTCTTATTTCATGAGCGCTTATTAATTAGACACACCTGCTTTAAAATTTCTATGGAAGGTACCACAAATAAACTAGATCTTTTTTTAATTCTAAAGTTAGCAAAAATTTCAAAAAGTGAAATTTCACTTCACTAAAATGCAATTTTACATGGACTTCTATTGACTTTGAGTCAACAAAAAATGAACTATATTGCAAATTAATCCATTAAATCCCCAATTGTGTGTAGAAATACGAATTTAGGAAGTTTATTATACTAGCTGAGTAATAAACTAGTATAAAAGTTTATTTAACTAGCTGTACCCTGCGTGCGTTGCAACTTTTTCAATTAAATTTAAATTTTGTATTTAAGTTTGTAAATGAGATTTGCGATTATGATTTGAGAGGAGAATTTTATTTTATGGTGAAAAAACCAGTGATAGCCTGAACAGTTAATTCTCTAGGATATCGTTAGTGCATTTTAAAACAGACATGTATGGTGATGCATACCGACCATGAACATATTTTGGTTGATGATCTGAAAAAAGTCTGGATCAATGGCGACATCAGGTATTTCTGCTGATATGAGCTGACCAATTTGTCATGGTGTGATTTTTTCAATAAGCCAAATCATGTGGCAATTCTCTTTTTTTTTTTTTTTTTTTGTCATTCAATAGAATACATCAAACACCGTGTTTCTCCAAAAACATGACTTTTCGCATTAAAACCAAGTATAAAGCTTAATATTTGTTTTAATTCACATACGGTAATGCATCATGAAGATCCGATGATGTTTGCCTAGGTTACAAAAGCTCTTTAATTTTAGCTCAAGCAGGATTGCATGTGAATGTAATAAATGACTCTGGCTGCCCATATGCGCACCGATACTCGTAGCACCGAATGAAGTCATTTGAAAACACGAATGTACTGACATATATTCGCCAAGAAAAGTTTCTATTGATTTGTTTGACCCGATAACAACGTTGATAATGGCTCGGCTCGCGACGTTAAATCTGGTAGTTTCACTTTGCCTCCAGAACAGCAAATTCCAGCTGTTTCCTTTTTAAATTTGGATCTATCTTTCCGATGATGACGTTTGGGTGAAAGACTATACTCGGTAGCGAAGTGCGTTCTTGATTGATTTTAATTCTTGCATCCCGTTGCTCTGATGTTTCTGACGAATGGGCTTGAGTAGTGCGTTTTCGATCGGATTCCATTCTTGCTTCCCGTTGCTCTGATGTTTTCGACGAACGGGCTTGAGTAGTGCGTAGTTGATTTGTTAACAGTCTTCTTTCCTGTTGCTCAGACGTTTCTAAGGAACGGGCTAAAGCATTGTGTTCTCAATTAGTTTCAAGTCTTTTTTCCCGTTGCTCCGATGTTTCTGAAACACGGGTTGTTCTCTTTTTGCGTGCTTGCGATGTAGATCGACTAAGAGCGATTCGTTTAGGTGGCACATTTTTGCAAATATTCTCTTTCAAACCAAAAGAAATGTAAAAGTTGACAGTGGTCGCAAATTTGCTAAATCGAAAATTCACATATTTATTTTAAATAATAAAAAAAGCAATAAAAATGATATAAATTAAATAAGAAATATAATAATGATAAAATTTAAAACAAAAATTTATTTTTTAAATGAAAGAAATAAAATGAATGTGAATTCGCAAACTTTGTAATAATAAACAATCTAATAGTTTTCAAATGACAACTGTCAGCAATGAATCCTTCAAAAACTATATTTAATTGTGCTAACCAAAAATTGCATACTGAATATAAATAATTACTAAAAGCGTGCAATTTGAATGAAATTTGTTTTTGCCTTTATATTTATTAAACAGTTTTCGCAATTCGCGATCGCAACGAACTATAGGGGGCGTTGTTGTATGTGCCGAATCCCTGCGATTTCCATATGAACAGTCATTCAGTTACACTGGAGACGTCTTTAATGTAGCATGTAGCATTGTAACGTTCCATCTTTATTGTGGCTGATTAAATTTAAAAAAGAAAAATTTTTGTTTTCTTTCTTACGCAAAAGAAAACAAAATGGTATCTCTTTTTTTTTTTTTTTTTTTTTTGAGAAGGAACATCCAGAACACATCGGAAAAATATTTGTAAATAAAGAGAAAAAAATAGGTATATTCTTACAAGAGTTCAAACCTAATGCCTGAGAAATAGTTTTACTAAATTTAATGGTATGACATGAAAGGCCCATTTAAATTTTAACGTAAAATAAGGAATGCTTACGAAACAAAACAAAAAACAAAAAAAAAGAACCATTCTTTTTTTTGTTGCCATTTTTTAGTGTTACGAAAATGCGTCTTTGGGACTTGCCAAAAACAAAACAAGATGCAATTTTATTTTTTTAGAAGCGAAATATTTTATGGAGTGAAATATAACGAAAATGTACCAATGTCCATAACCTGAAACTTTATCTTAGTAAACGTCCGTTTTGGAAATGTTATTTTATTTTGAATCTTATTTATTAGAGTTCATAATGGCTACAGAATCAGGTGAGAGAAAAGTTTGTTTTGAATCTATGCTAAACTCTATATCGGCCCATTTTCCACCGAAATCCAATTGACTACTTTGATTTTAAACAAAGTGTTTCATTTTAAGATTTTTTCCAAAAAGTTTAAGTGTAGATTGGCGGCACTTAAAAATCTGCCAAATCTGTAGCTGTGGTTAATACGTAAGAACCGAATTTTTTTTCCATACTTTTCTGAATCATATTACTTCAAATATTAGAATATGCAAGGAGTATGCATAAACACATAATTTAATACCATTTAATTTTCCAAAAAAGGTATTTTGACAATAATTTTATCAAAAAATTATAAACTAAAAAACGTAAAATAAAAAATTCTTAGGATAAAAACGATTTTAAAAATTCCTCATTTTTCAATAAAAACTTTCGTATTGTTTCCTTTTTTTAATTCTTATAGTATTTAGTCAGACGTAAAAAACCATTCTGTAGAGTACTATCATCAAGTAAAAAAAAAAATTTTTTACAAGCAAATTTTTTATTATAAAAATCATAACACTTACCTGATTTATAAATCCGGAGAATTCCAAAATGATATGTTCTTTGTTTGAAAACTTTATTCTCAAATAATATACACATAGTTTATCCCTTCATTACTTTTAGGTAACATACCACACATCAAAATTTTATAATTGTAAGATCTCGATATGAATTTTAATATGTAGCTTAAAAACAGAATGAATAGCTGAATTCTAGTTGAAATTCTTTCAAAACTAAAAAACACTTACCGATAAAAAATAACGATAAAATAAACGATAAAAAATTTATTTATAATCAGCACAAAAGATACTTTTTCAAGTAATTCGGATTATTCTTTATTGTTGTTTTCTGAATTATGTAGATATAGAAATATATACTATTCTATGAAGAAGAAGAATATTCTATAACTATTACAGTTCTGTATGAAATTCATTGGAACACATTTATTCTTTGGAATGACGAAAGCAATGTTGACTTCATTTTAACTTGTAATGAATTGAAGACAGAAAAATCATTTTACCGCAATACACACATCTGTAACAGCAAGTGATCATGAAATTATTTATGTTGTTGGTAATAGAAAGGTAAAAATTATTGAGAAGTTGTTCTTCAAATGCTTGGCATGTTCTGCTTCAATGTTTGGCATGCTCTGGTTAGTTTTTTCCAAGTTCTTCTACCTTTTCCTTAGGGAAATTTTGCTTCTAGGAAAATGGCGTCCGTCATTGCCAAAGGTTATGAGGGAACTAATGGTTACAGGCTCTCGCTAGAGGGCGTATCGACCGTTGCGATCGCGAATACTAAATCCGTGATACGACTAATAAATACGAAATCTATTCTCGTTGATTTTACGTGTTTGTGCTTACCTGACTTACCTGAAACCTGTGCTTACCTGAAACTTGCGCGAATCATAATTAAATATTAAAGTATATGTAATTTACTTTTCTAAAAGAATAGAGCTATAAGATCGAAAATATCACTTATATATATATATATATATATTCATTCATTTATATTCATATTCATTATATATATATATATATATATATATATATATATATATATATATATATATATATATATATATATATATATATAGATGATTAATTGGTTACTTTTTCCTCTTTGGTTCTTCTCACACAATGGTATTGATATATTTTGCTTTAGCATTAAAATACAGTATTAGAAAGCTCTTTTTTGTGGATATAATCGTGTGAGCTGATGACAAAATTATACATTTCGTTATTATTTTTTTTTTCAGTTTTAGTTGACTTTTAAACTTCTTCTTTAATCTTTAAAAAAAATTTTTACATTTTAATGTTTGTTTTATTTTTATTTCTTTTATTCTCTTAATAAATATTTTTATTTACTCATATTTACCTTATTTCTTACATTTATTTCTCACTTATTTTCTTACCTTTTTTTTACTTTTGTAATATCCTTTTCCGAGTTTTGGGACTATTTTGAGTACTTTTTTTTTCCAAATTTCATAACTAGAAAGAAAACGAGTACGTTACAGATAACAAAAAAATACCCTTTATAGTCTTTGTATATCAACGAGTGCTGTTAAATTCTTTCTCGTTTTTACCGAATTTCTAACCAGAAGCTTGACTTCTTTATGAGTTGAAGGAAAGGAAATAATCAGACGAAGATAGTGTTTTTATAGGGGTGAAAAGGAAGACCAATACGCTTAAATAACGATTTTCTGAACTTTAAACTTTTGTATAATTTCTGTTTGTTTAATACCCAGTTTAAATATCTTTTGTTTTATAGTTTCTAACTCTAAATTAATATTCTAAATGCAAGAGAATAATAACAATAAATAAAATATGCCCTACCAATTTTTAACAATAGATTTAAAAACTAATCAACAAAATGTGTAAGGAATAGTAATTTTTTAAGTTAAATGAAATATTTTCTACAAAAAAATACATAAAACAAATTTCTATATTTTATTTTTAATTTTTAGCTTCACTAGTTATAGAAATATCACATTTTATATTTAAGATGATGAATCGAAATTTTGGATTATTTTTATAAACAGTATGGACACATTAGGAACTAAATTTTGTATTTTTTCTTTGAAGCTAGTTTTATGAAGTGGAAAATTATTCTGCAAAAGTTTTACAAAAATTTGATAAAGTATATAAATAGCTATTTTTTATATTTCCTTCAATATTATTAAATTATTCTATAATGATTATTTTAATGTAAAGATTTTTACATTATTTGCAACTTATAATGTAGAATACTTGTTAATAATTTGTTATTTCCATTTATTATGAAATATTATGAATTGACTACATTAATCCATCATTTCAAAATAAGTTTTGAGAAACAAGGCACTTAGAAGCTAAATAACTTCTATTATATTAGAAACTCTATTTTAGTATTATTAATTCAACTAAATCATGTAACTTTACTGATTACTGGTATTTTTTTCTGTTTTAATAATCGTTTCAAGTATTAAATATTCTGTTGAATCATGCAGCAATATTGATTGCTACCTTTTTTTATCGATTCTTTTGAGGAACTTAGGCTGACATAACCGTCGCTAGACTTTACACAAGTAAAACGGACACATTTTTTGATCTCTAAACTGCGAATTTCTAATGAAATATTAGCGATTTTTCAAATAAAGAACAAAAAACAGTTAACAATGTAGATTATTTTACAAAATGTTTAATAAAAAAAACAGATAATAACGAAAGTACCTTTTAAAAATATTGAAACCAGCACTCATGATAAATAACGAATTTCAATAACTAAATGATTTGTTGTTGTTGTCGTCGTCGGTTATTAAGTCAGATGGGGTGCGATTAATCTTATTTTTCAGTGGCTCCATCTGTAGTCAATAATTCTCTGCTACACACATATAAGCCACACTCGTTTATAGGGCGGACCCATTCATACATCCATTTATTCAACCATAAATCATAATTTTGACCTGAACCAGAGAACGATCAATCTCCAATTCAGTACCCCAAAGGTATAACTTGCTTTGGGAACATATAGGACTTTGTTACCCGACATTTTTAACGTGCACCAGCTACCATTTACTACACGGGGAGTCTTCGCCCAGCTGGATTTGAACTCCTGTTCTCATGAATGTGAGTCCAGTGTCCTGCCAACCAGGCTATCCCGGCCCTAAAATGATTGCTAAAACAACAGTGTTGCAGTCATTTAATTACTTTTAATTGTCTTATCTCTAATAAGAGACATCTCCGGATTAGTTCAGAAATTTTTTTTAAGTGTTTTTCACGGTAGAAACCCTGCTACATTCGGTGAAAATGATGTAAGCGTTTTGTACTCATACCGAAAAATCATTTTTAAATGCATCTACGAGATCATGCGTCTACAAATATTTCAAGATCCAGAATTTCTGTGAAATGTTCGCCCTCCTATACGAAGCATCGTTTTTTTACTAATGCACAGGGTGCAAAAATGAAAACAAAACACCCTGAGTAACTTTGGATTTAATCTAGTGAAAAAAAATTATGTTTATTCAGAGAAAGTACGTTTTGGTGTCTGATTTCGTAACTTAAAATATTGTCTGCACAAATTAGAATAATTTAGATCAACCCTATAAACCATCCTAGAACGCAAAAAGTCGATAGTTATATAAAAACTTATTTAGGGTGATTCTTTAAGCATTGTACTAATTGTTTGCCCGGAAGCCGAAAGTCACAATAATCCGAATCCACATGACCTAATCGTGACCAAACAAACATCCCATTTCAAGGCTCTATCTATCAACAGCCATTGTAGGAATGCCACGTAATATTGATCCCTTTCAGACTACGTGAACTTCGCCTAAGCTAGTACCTTTAGCCACAACCGATGTAAAGACTTTCAACCATGGCATATTTGAAGTTTGCCTAGCTATGTATACACGCCGTTTGTTCAGTTTTCTGCTAGAATCAAACTCCCGACCCTGAGATCTCTGTCGTTGGTGTAAGCGATGGCTAAATGAAGTAGTCTGTCGGTGCGAGTTATTTTATGTATTACACTTAAATGCAAAAATCCTTTTTTTTTAAATGTACCGACTTTTACGGAACTTCTACAGAAATGTTCAAAGCACTTTTTATAACATATGAAAATTTTCTGGTGTATAACGTAAAAGATTGAATCCTTAATTAAAGCGTTAAATTCTTCCATGGTTTCGTCTTACAGTGGACTGATAACACGATTCCTAGTAGATCACCGAAGTCTAGCCTCACTGGCAGCTGTCACTGAGCTGTAGGTGACAACTTTGATCCACTTGCGAAAGGACAGAGGGTGCATAGTATCGGTTCTCATTAAACTGTTCCACTGAAAAATGTTTGACGTTGAGCTCAGGTCATCGAACTATCAAAGCGGATTATCCAATAGCCCTTTGTATAGCCCTAACGCGACGTAAATAAAGTACTACCACTACCCCCCAAGGGTGCACTGTTTAAGTAATCCATTTGTCAAAAAAATCATTTTATATTTCTGTGAATTACTCCTAAAGTTTATCCCATAAAGATATCTAGCTTTCAAATGAGGAAAACATATTGAAGGTCCTTAATTTATTGTAAAAGTAAATGTTTATTAAGCTGACAATTTTGAATAGTCAATAATACTTCTCTTATGTAATTCGATATTGAATCTATTCAAGAAGTTTTCAAAGTTGTCTGCCATGTATGGATGATACGCTTATCAATGAACACGGACAAGATTGGTTTAAAATCTACTCTTTACTATTCACCCTTTTTATTTACTGAAAATAGTTATTCAAAATTATGCATCAAAATACAGGATTTGAGAGTGCCTCATACATTATTCAAAAGCACTCTGAAATCTATACTCTGTGATTATATAATGTCTGAAGAGTAATTAAGTGGCATTATTGAGATTAATGATAGAATTGCTTTGAATTACTTTTTGGTAATCCTAGGTTTTAAACGAACAAAAGTATATATTTTCGCTTGCATGTACTTAAAATTGTTGAAGAAAAGAAAGAAAAGTTTAAAAGTCCTCCTTTCTGTATTAAAAAAGAATAGTTATGAGATGTAGTTAAAATTGATGTTGTTAAATTCCCTAAGTATAAAAGCAAGTATTTGATTGTAATTACTTTACAATAAATATATTTTTAGAAACATTATGAAACAGTATTAATAATGAATTAATGTAGCTTCTTGCTTGTATTTTATTTTTTTATTAAACAATGCAACATTAATATTTGAACAATTACACGTTTTTCGGTATTTCTTTTTAATTAAATACAGTAAATATTACTCAAAGGTAATGATAATGTACATTTCATTTACGTTTTATAAAAATTTTAAAGAGAAAATGGCTCAAGAAGGAAGAAATGGAAACCTATTCTCAGAAGTGAGGATGAATAGACATCATCAAATTGATTCGAAGCAAATACTTTTGCAAAGCTAATTATCCATTGTTATGAATTGAAAATTTCATAACTGATTAATACCTATGCAGTTATATCATTTGGGATACGTTACTTTAGAGTTTATGTTAGACAGGTAGGCAACTTATGAAGATGGATGAGTGCTTGTTTATATCATGTTGTTGTTCTTATACCATGTTGTTGTTGTAGTTCATGACTACTGGAGACTGTATGTGAAACATCCCTGAGGATAAGCTGAAGACATGCCATCGCAATTTTGATTATTTGCAAAGTTGATGGCTTCTCAGCTTTCATTAGTAGCCAGACATGTTGTGATTAAAAGCGGTTCTAAGCCATTTGTGATTAAAATCCGTTCTTTGTATTAAGCACTCCAGATTGCATATGTATCTAAAACAAATTTATTTATTTATTAATAGTTACATATTCAGAATTTTAGTGGAATTCAATCCCATAACCTTTCTTTTACTTTAAATTTGGTGAAAAGGTATTATTGCTTGCCCAGGGAATCCCTAAGAACGGATAATTAAAAAAATAAACATTACTATACAAGTATTTATTCATTTTTTGATGTATATACATATGCTGGGTCATGTGCTCAATTAAAAGTACAGTTTAGTATGGTAGCTCAAATTAGAGAAAGACATAACAAATATACATCTATTGAAGCTATGAGGTAAGTTCAAAGTTCACCGTATATCCACATATATGTTCGGGATGTCTTTCTCAATCTCGTGCTATCTGTGTTTTGACTGGACGAGAACTTATAAGCAGAACTTTGTAATTAATACACAAGACTGCATGTGTACTACGTTTAACAATAAATAAGTAAATAAATGTAAAAAAGAATACTTCCAAGGTTGTGGTGGAATTTAAACCCCTTTCCTCTACGCTTCCATCTTTGGATGTTGGGATAGCCCCTATGCGTAACAGTTACTGATTAAATTTACCCGAGTCCAGGCTTTCAAATTTAGCATTTATACCTCATCTCAAACTATACTAGTGCTTATAAAATTACCGATTTTTTTTATTGAAATTGCCAAATAAAGCATATTTACGACGAAACAGCACGGCAATAAAATTATATTTTACTGTAATTTTACTAAAAGTCATTATCAAAGTACGGTAAAAATTACAGTGCTTTTTAATGTTTCCACAGGACCATAGTCTGGTAGTTTTGAATAATATTTTTCTCTCAGTCCATTTGATCACGTTTACTTAAATTTGTTTTTCAACTTAATTTTAATTTGAGATTCTTTGTATGCTTAGATTTAACTACATTTTAATTAATATTCAAAAAGAATATATAAAGTTATATAATAATAAATATAACCATATTTGGGTAGTTTTGACTATACTTTTTCTCAATTAAGTTAATCACACATTTCATAGATATTTCTAATAATAATAAATCTAAGCTACAAATTTGCTAAATACACACATTTATTATTAAACTGATTAATAAATATTATGTATGTTTCTTTAGTGATCCGTTATCTATGTTTCTTTAGTGATTTTTTTAATGTTTTCTTAAAATATCAGTGCATAGTAACATATATATAATAATTAAACATTATATTTTAAATTTTAATTTGTTATACGTACAATTCTTCACAAAAAATTTTAGTATTGTTTTAACAATCCATTGAAATATTAATACACAACATAATAGCATAGAAAATTTCCTGAAATTTTTTTTTTCTCACTGTCAGTTTAAGAAATGTCAGTTTAGAATGGCATTCAATAGCACTCGTAAAAACAAGAGTCAACATACAAGATAGACAGGTGGTCAGATTACTAAGTTTTTGCACTCGTTTATAACATAGGATTTATTTGGTTCTTGATAATAGAGATCAACTTAGACAGGTGATCATTTTACAAAGGTGGTCAACTTGACATGTTTCACACAGTATATTTTTTAGTTTCTCTTTGATTATAAATAGATAAACGATAATAACTTTATACATATTCTAGATTTTTTAAATAAACAGGAAGCTCTTACCAGGCATATAAACATTGCCAAATTCATCAAAACACAGAGGCTTTAATGGTTTGGTCACATGGAGAAATCTCCCGATAACCGAGTGGTAAAAATCTTGAATTGGAAGCCCATATGCAATAGGTCAAGAGGATGCCAAAGAAAAGATGGATGATTTGAAAAACTTTAAAGATCCGCAGCTGGAAGATCAAGGTCAGGGATCGAGTTTTCTGGAGAAATATTTGTACGGCACGATAAGGTCCACTCTGGGCTGTAGTGGCAATAAAGAAGAAGATATTCTGCCTCTATAAGATAAAAAATAATTTAAGACAATAAAGTGTTGTTTTAAGTAAACTATATATGAGAACAATTTATAGCTGAACGCAGTTTATTATGTTTACCCTTGCAGTGCTTTCTTATCAAAGAACATACCTTCCGAAGGGCGTACCTTCCAGACTTAATTCGCTTAGTGAGTGACTTGCTTGGTTTTTCCAAGTGTCATAAGCAATAACACAACAATTTGTAAAAACATATTTTATTAATTTTACAGTTTCCCATTTTTATCAAGTGCAATGAAAAATTTTTTAAGTTCAGTATTTTAGCTGTCATCATTTTTATACTATATGATGTTCTAAACAAAAAAACTTTCGATGAAGTATTAAAACTAGAACTATAAAAAGAGAGACGAAATACATGGTTTTAAATAAAGAATAGAGTTAAAATCTAATATAAAGGTAATAGATAAAATAAAGAATAGAGATATTTTTGTAAAAGCCATTATATTTCAGCGGTTGTCGCGTAATTAGAAGCTTGTTTCAAATAATTCTTAAAATGTACATTTTAAAAATTACTTCCTCGTTAAAATGCATCCAGTTTATAAAAAAAAATATAATATTTTTCTCATGAGGATGCTTAAATATGAAACGCTTCAACGACATCTGTTACATTTTAGAAAAATAAAAAAGAAAGAATGTTCGGTTGATGTCATAGTAACAGATTAAATTGCTCATTCGTTGGATAAAGTCTTTGCTTGGAAATTTTAACATAAATATTAATACATTAAATTAATCCTTTACAATAATGATGGAAGTTATTTTTTGAGAATATTTCCGCGTAAGCTATAATGTTGTCAAGAATAATTATGGTAGACGCGTCAGAGGTGTAGAATTAAAAAAAAAAAAAAAAAAGGTATGCTTAAATGATTTAGAAACAGAATGAATTGCATAAGATTTGCGGAATGGGCTTCAAATATATTATCATCATTTGTGTTGTCAAAAAAGCTTACCATAATGTGTACTTTTATTAGCTATTCAAATTATAATCTTTTTTGAAGTGCCACTGTATTCTTCGTGTAACTTCAAAATGTTTGTAATATATGTGGTAAAAAAAGTGTTAATGTGTCATATGGATGAAGCTGTTTACCTTTGCTTTAGATTAAGATTTAAAATTAGTAAGTAATTATACAAATTGAATAGTTGCATGCTTTATAAATCAATTTAAGCAAGTAAACGTGCTTTGAGGTTTATTTAATTTTTAACAATATGGGGGAAATGTGCTATTTAAAATCATTTTTGCTTCGTTCATTTTCATAGAATTATTAAATTTTGAAAATTTTGTAAAAATAAAAAAATATATAAAAAATGATAGTTTTACTAAGCATAAACGCATTTGCTCGTTTATTGCTTCATTACAAAAGAAAGAAAAATATTCAAATCACTAAAGATAAATAAATTACACGCATACATTCAATGAAAAAGTATGCAATATTACAAATTTTATAGTGCTTTGCGCGTAAATGATAGTACCCTCTCCGAAATAAAAATCTCACTTTTGACAATTCTGCAACTCCTGAGCTGTATTTCGTTAATTTTGAGAATCATTTCATCAGGAAATCACGTGATTTCTGCGGAAACAAGAACTCTCAATGAACTCTCAAGAACTCTCTGTATGACAAAAATGTTTCCTCAACTCGCAGTGTGGGAGATTGCTAACTAGAATGACGAAACTAGAACGAAGACTAAACGTTCGAAACTAGAATAAGAAGACGACCGGTTGTATGGTGGTCAAGGAGATAGCCTCAAATCGGGAAAACCCGGGGTTCTTCGGACGGGTGTAATTCATCTCTCCGTTCTATCAGTAATTTAGTTGTTGAGGTGACGTTAGCCACCCTTATTTATTTATTTATTTATTTATTTTTTTGAAAAATAAAATAAAAAGATTTTTTTATATTTTTGACGAAATTCATTTCCTCGAAAAAGCAACGATAGTTATTTCGTCACTTTGTCAAAACGTTCCCTCGGAGCATATACCAGGAAATGTTTTCGACGCAAACGTAGATTTGAGAGATTTGATTTAAATTCGTGATTCGTAAATTTCGTGAGATTTGAGTATAAAATTTTTAGAGTGTACTAATTGAAGGGGCGTTACTACTGTCACACGCCTTTTGTAAAATAAAATAGTACGCAATATTATTCAAACAAAGGAGTTGAGATGAATTCTAGAATTTTTTAATAATATTTTTAATAATTCTTAATATCATTTACAGCTTATTAAAAAAAGCAGGAAAAATCAGTAAATAAGTGTTGGAGTTTATTTCTATTTCGATGCTATTAAGTACCATCTTCTATGTTAAGACATAGATTGAATAAATTTTCCACTTATAATTAAAAACTTTACTTGAAATAATTGAGCTCTTTCATTAATTTTTAACAATTATTAAAAGATTATCAGATAAAAATTTCTGTTCAAGACAATAAAAATTTAATACGTGATAAAATAATAATTCAAGTTTAAATTAAAATGTTTTTTTAGACACTATCACTTTTTCCTTGTGTTTTGTTTCTTTAGTTTCTATCTTTTATTATCTTCTAATATTTTTGTACATTTTTTTAAGTAGTCAAATAATAGTTTTCCCTCTATATTATGATTAATAAGAGTATTGAAAATAATTTCTGTATATTGCAAATGCATTGCAAATATGTTTTCAATTCGGTTTATATCATGAAAATGAGTATTTATAACTCTTTCATTTTTGAGGCTAAATTATTATCTTCAATAACAAAAAATTACAATAAAAATATGTTAAAAAATAATAAAGTTCATAATAACATGCTATTTTATACCTTTTTGTTCTGAAACACATTGATTCACAATTCTGAAACTAATTTAAAATAAACAATATTTCATGATATAATGTTTTGAATATTTTGATAATTTCGTATATCAACAAATTATATGCCTCCTAAAAACCGAAAATGCAATGTTTTATCTACAAAGAAGAAAAAATATAACACAAAAATATTCATTTGTTGTAGTAAAACCTTTAGAAGATAAAAACTGCAGACGGTAATTAAAAAAAATTTGAACTATTCTTCTTACCTTCTACTTTTTCAAATCTTAGAATATCTCGAAAGGACTTAGACTAGACAACCCAGACTTAGAAAAATGAACTTTTTAATTATTTAACATTTATGGTATTTAAAATATGATTACATATATTACAACAATTTGCATTATTTTAGTACACACTTTAAATTTCTATTTGAATTCAAAAGTAGAAATAGATAACCAAATTGAAACAGAAAATTTTGCTCGTTAATACGAAAATAGAAATTATCTTACAAAAATAAAATGAACCATTTTCCTTTTTATTTGTATTTCCTTCCAAATAATTAGCAAGGAAGAAAAATAAATTATGTTCCCATCCCTTGTGAAAGGCAAAATGTGTAAAAAATAAAAATAGAAACTTTAATTCTTATTAGTATTAACTGTTTTATTTTTTTCTTCGAAAGAAAATCATTTTTAATATATAACTATACTTGTTAAAAAAAACTAATTTTACACTAGTTACATTAATTAAGTAAGTGTACTAAAGTAATATTATAGCTATTTAGTAATTTTTTTTCAGAGCTTTTAGCTCTAAATATTATTTATATTTGCAAAAATAGCAGACATTCTATTTAACATAATCGAAAATAATGAATATTTTATTTTCATTCTCTTTCTTAAAACAATTCTTTTGTAAAACATCTAAATCTAAACCAAAATAAACCATTAAATTCCTTAGAAATAAAACATTAAGCTGATAAAACAACAACAATAAGAAAATCCTAATTTGTCGTCGCAGTGCAAACCCTGGAGACTTAAATGATAACAAACCGTTACTGAAACAATAAACTCGAAGCAATAACTTTTCAAGGACAAAAAGGAATGAATAAATGACAAATAGAAAAGCAGATTTCCTTTCTTAAAATTAGATATTAGTACTAAAAAACTGCAAAAAAAACTCTACGTATGTAACAACATTTTTTTTTCTTACACTATCAAGAATTTAGATATGGGTTAAGGTTGTGTGTTTAACCTATGAATGTTGTTTTTTTTTTTTACTATAAACTATAGGGATTCCTAGGTATGTGTTACTAATTTAAATACATATTTTATGTAATTCTGTCTACAATTTAGTTTTTATTGACAAAATAAAAGCTCTGACTCACTTATCCCCCTATGATTTACCTAACACTATATATATTTGTGTGATATGAAGTAGTAATCAAAACTTTGATCAAAAATTTTACTTTTGAACAAGAAGCTAAAAAGGATGCGGCCGATGTTAGGTACATAATGTAAAACAATTGCAATTAAATACCGTGATTTGCATATTTTTTACTTGAGTAAATTTTTTTACAGTGTTGACCAAAAACTACTCTTGTAAATTTTATCTAAAGACAGTTGGTTTAAAATTTTTTAAATTTAATTAAGCTCTCTGACTTTCTTCTGAAGTCTAAGATAGAGCAAAAATAGAATTTTACTTGTGTAGCCTTATTATTAAACACTTTTATTTCAAGACAAACTGAATACCCGTTCTCCGTATGGGTAAAAAATAAAAAGAATCGATAATCTGTACAGAACAACATTACAAAATCAAGTCCTCCAACACAATTAACAGGACTAAATTCTAATTTTACTTTATTTGCTATTCCTTTTTGTCCTTGCCGGTGTTTAAAATAAATAACATTTTTATTTGTTCTTCCCATGAAAGTAAAGATTAACTCTGTATTCAGTATCATTTAGCATTATGCTGTTGCTCAAGACGAACTGATAATAGTTTTAATTTACCACAATCAAACGATTTTCTCTGGCTAAGAAAAAAACTCTTTCCACAGTATCTATCTTAAACCTACCTATTAGTATATTTCGTATCAATTAAAATTGCACAAATTATAACATCGAAGTGACTATCACCAAAATTTAGTAAGTGGCAATAATAATTAGGCAAGTTTTATGTTTCTCTTAAAAATGAATTTCGTCCTTTCACCATAATTTTGCCTTTTAACACACAGCTTATTTGTTTCAAGTTGTACCTACTACTAAAATTTATTAAGCATCTTAAGCGTCAATAATAGTACGGCAAATTTTTATGGTTCCCTTAAGCGAATGAGTACTTTTTCTTGATTAACTTTGCTTTTTAATGCATAGAATAATTTTATTTCAATTATAACCTATTTACAAAATTAACTAAGCAACATTGGTGCCAATAATCGAATGGCGATTTTTTACGCTTCACCTTAATACATTGGTCTCATTTCCAGACTAATTTTGCTTCTTAGTAAGTAGCTTTTTTTAAATCAATAGTGATTTTGTAAACAAATTAGTTTTATTCCTCCATTAAGTTTGCTTCAACTTTTTTTTTTCATTTTAAATTACTATAGATTTAAAATATTTAGTTTTATGCGAACTCTTTTTAAAGCATAATTATAAACAAAATAAGCACGTGGTTCTAGATGTATTTATACAAATTTGGTGACGTAGTTTGATTATGTTACTACGTCCGCATTAGTCAGAGTTTATCTAAAATAACGAATAAAAAACAACTAAATTTCAAAAACGTATAATAAACGTATTTATTGAAAGCTATATCCTAGCAAGTATTATTAGTGTGATCTTTAATATATTTGAAGAACAGAATCGTCTGTAGTTTAATTTTTATCGAATATCAAGTTCCGAAACAATGAGAAAATTCTATTTTTAAACGTCTCTGACGAACGAAGTAATTGAAATTTCCGTGTGCTTCTTAGGATTGGCAGCTAAAATCGACCCCTTTTACTTACAATCTAAATGTCAGGATATCTAACACAAACGGTTTTGCAGTTATTTAAAGAAAAACACACACGCAAAATTTTTTTTTCATTTTTTTCAAGAATAGATTCTGTATTTCAACAAATAAGCATTTACAATGCATATTTTAAGATACAGATAAGATACAGACACATTTAAATAGCAAATTAATTATTCATTTTGACCTAATCTCAAATTGCTCAAAACATATTAATAATATGATAAAATCCTTGGTATTTAAATTCTTACTCTAAAATTTATTTAATGGTCATTCTTTCAAAGATCTTTTCGGATCTACTGGACATTGGAAAAGGCAGTTTCTGAACGTTAGAGGGCATTTAAGAGTATTTTTATAGGATTTTATCTAGCAAGATTCGTTAACCTTTAGAGAATTTTATTGGCGGTCATAAATTTTTTCGCTCAAAGAACTCCAAGATTCAATTTCACTGACTTCTCCCCTCTTTACGTTACAAGAGAAAAGTGAAAAAGCAACATCTTTCTTCAGAAGAAATATTTTAAGGAAAGAATCCGCTTCTCAAGGGAACAATTGCCCCAAAAAAGACTCATTCAAATCTCTAGATGCCAAAGGAAATGTTTAAATTCTCATTGGATTGTTTTTTCATATAAATCCAACATAAAATAACAACAAAAGTAGGTAATTTTTGTTGAGAAAAATTGAATATACGTTTTGTTACTTTCGCTTTCTTAAAATATGTTAACGACCATGTAAACCTTCATATATGAAAGGGTACCCCAACATAGAATTCGAGTTAGCATGTCTTACACGCTAGTGAATTAGTATTGTATTTTTGTAGTGGTAGATACACTACAGTACTTCTACGCTAGAATTATATGTATGACTGAATTCGATGAACAGATATCACTAGTTGATTTAATGCTGTTTCGTGAGAAGCCGGGAGAGATGTATTAGATCACCGTACTTTTTGCTGATCGTGAGAGCTGTATTAAGTTCACGGTCGTAGTTGCTCCTGTGCTTTCATTAGCAGTTGCGTGTGATCGAGACTGAGTAGTAACAGCGACAGGAGGTGGATAATGTCGCAATCACAAGTAGCAAGTCAACTGTTCAATGTGGACAATCTAACAAAATAGGCGTGTTCATAACGATGTGTGATTTTCTGTCAAGGTAGACGTGTTCACATCACATCCGAAGGTCACCAATGTGAATTGGTGACCTTCATCAATTCATCCATCAAATTGAAACCAATTCATATATGCTGTTAAAATAATTGATATTAAATTGTAAGATATTATTAGAAATTCACAATTCTCACTATTACTAAATAATTTTTTGACTGAAAACATTTAACGACTTTTTATTAGGTAACAGGGAAAACTTGCTCGGAAAATAGGGCTTCAATTTTAAAAGTTATTTTAAAAAACTGATTACAACACAAAATGATTAATGTTTACAAGTAAATATTAAAATAAATATAAAAATGTTTGATCGTGAAAAGTGGAGAGTATGAATTAAAATTAACAAAATTCTTTTTACTACGTACATTTTGAGTGAATAATTTTGACTCTTGGAGAAAAAAATTTTTTATTGTGTTAAGAAACAAAAATTCTTGCAAACAAACCATGGAGACTGGTAAACTGCAACAGAGTGCACCGCATCATAGTTTCCTTATACGATTAATTGATTTTTGCTGGCTTGGTATACAACAAGAAAAGCTGAAATTTCGATAAACTGTTTTAAAAAAGAAACGAATTTCCTTCTTAAAATATGAGATTTAACCTTGCATAGAATTTGTTTTTAAATTGAAAATATTGGAAAATACCTGACCTCAAAAAAGAAATTTCAAAACCACTGCTATCATTGAGAAAAATGGAAAATAAATTGTTCAAAGTATAATTGAAAAAAAATAAATGGTGTATAGGATTAAGAAATGAAACAAAAAAGAATTTATAAAAAAAAAAATATATTATCGATTGAAAGATAGGAAACAAAACGTAATTATATTTGATCGTTTGATGAATGTTTAGCATAATATCATATATCCGAAGACAAAGCAGAGCAAAGTTATAGAATGAAGAAATTTGTGGAAAAACCCTTATCGTTTTAAGCTTTCTTTAAAAAAGTAGAAACACTACTTAGAAAATTGCTTGTAACTTCAATTTTTTATGATATTCAAATTCACTACAAAATTATGAAGAAAATGAAAAAAAAAATTCTTTTTTTTTTCATTGTAAAGTATGCAATTTTTTTCGTCGTTTCAAAGAATGTAGCATTATATAGCAAAATATAAAAAAAATGAGTGAAATCGGTAGAATAGCTCCTGAAAAATTGAATTTTAATAGTGCGGCTTCCTTAAAATTTGATTCCTCTGCAATTATTCGACCTATTTCACTAATATTTTGTATTTTGTCTTTTAAAATTGCGTTCTTTTAAACCATGTCAGAAATAGTATACCACACAATTCAAGGTTTCGTCCAATATTAGTAAATAAAATAACAAAAACTAATGAATATATACTAAAAACCGTCTACTACCATGGGATTATCTTTGCATAAACGAGTTTTATAGTTACGAGCAATACATTTTCAATTCGCTTAAAAATTTCTCGAGATAACTCGAAATCCGCAAAAAGTAACATTAAGGGATATTAACTTTGGACCGCTCTCCTGACCAAACTTTGAAGACCATATTTCCCTGATTGCCGATACCCGCTATATTTTGGAGGTCAGTACTCTATAATAAAAAATAGGTATGTTTATTCAGAGAAAGTGCGTTTTTGTGTTTCCTTTCGTAACTTAAAATATCGTCTGCACTAACTAATAATTAGCACATTTGAAGTCACCTTCTTGAGCCATTAGGCTTGACTCCTAGAACGTGAAGATCCGATCATTAGATCAAAAGATATCAAGGCTGGTCCGTTTTTATTTTGCGCACTCCATTATTGTTGGGTATTGTATGTATATATATACACACATATATATATATATTAAAAACAGCAACTAAAGTAATCGTTACAAGTTGTTTGTTAGTTTTCTGGCATAGAGAGTTCAAAATACTTGTTTTCTTTAGTAATTTATTGTAGGTCTTCCTTCCAAACCTTTGAAAGTTTTAACTCTTATTGTATACATAGAGGCAGAAAGGTAACTGTAGGCATTTTAACGAATAGATTGTAAGCTCAATAACCGATCACTTGTCACTAAGCCTTTCAATTAGTAAATATCAATGATTAACTATGTATTTAATTGTTGGAGTGGAGAAATATAGTGATTATCAAGACTTTTTTTTTTCCAAAAAAATATATTTTTTCTACGAAACAGTCTCTATTATGTGTTTCCAGGCAGATTCTCTACAGTTTTCCAAAATCTCCGCAAAATATCATCACAATACAAAGAAACATCTTATTGCCTACAAGAAAATTGCGGAGAATTTCATCTAGAACACTCTTCACAGCTATCTTAAGCCATTTACATATGTGGTTTAATTTTGAAGTAATATATACGTGAAGAAATAAAGTTTTAAAAAAATAATAAAGTACTTACTGCAATAAATAGCCATTAAAACGTATTTGTATCGAATACTATTGTATAATAAACAGTACAAATCTTAAACATGCTTAAGCGAAACGTATTATTACAAAACCACTTGATCGCTTAGAAAATATTAGAAAAGTATCCATCTATCAATCGAATTACAACTAGTTCCGGGGGATATCTGAATTATAAAATAGTGATATTTTGTTCAAAAATATCTATATTGTATGACATGTTACGATATTGTATTGATTTAACTAGTTGTTCTAATTTTATTAGTTTATAATTTTTATATTGATTGATACATTTTTACTCAAATGAAAATTAACCTCACTCACTGCAATATTCTATTCTATTACCGCCGTTACCGACAATAGACGTGATATTTTTTTATTCGATTTTTTTTCTCTCTAATGAAGGCGTCATTATACTTTTCAATAATTATTACAAATGCAATACTAAGACGCAAAGCATTTACGGTACACCTTAGGACATTTTAAATATATCTTAAAATACATTTCAGAGATCTACATTTATATCAACCAGCTCTAGTTACAACAAATTGTGTGTAAGATCGAAACAGTTGGTTGCCTTAACCTACTTTTTTATCCTGTTGATCTGCGTTATTCGGTCTTTAGAATTTGAAAATACCCTTCCTTCCGAAAAGGTCATTTCGTTTAAGCAATTTCAGCGTGTGCATTAGAAGTACTTTGGTTAGCATTATGGCTTATATTTGAATTTATTTATTTTTCAAGTTTTCTTGACATAAAAACTCTTGCATAATAGTTTATTATCAAAGATCTTTTATGTGAAAAATGAAAGATCTAGAAAGGTGTTTTCAAGTCGAAACTGTTTTTTCATTCTGTTATGAAAAGGTTTCTATGAATAAGAATTTTTTTGAAAATATAGAGCTTGAAGATAATATATTTATATTTATCTTCAAGCATCTTATCTATATTTATCTTATTGAAGCAAAATATTTATATTTTAACAATATAATGCAAACCAAAACTAACCGTTCAGCGTACGTTTTCTGCGGAAATGAAAAAAAAAATTCGTAAATATTTTATACATTGCGTTTCGTAGTCATCACTTTTAAAACATATTTTTATATTAAGTTTCAAAAATGAAGCTTAATGAAAAATGGTTTAACCAATCACGAATGCGAAAACACCAAATCTTATTTCATGTAAGATAATAAAGGCAAATACTTTTCAGTTTTATACGACAAGAAAATTGGTTTTAATAATCTTATTATCTTTCTATGCATTAAACTGGCAATAATAATGCTTTTTTTAAATTTTTAAATGCTTTTCTTTCTGAAAAATATCAACTTAATGATCTTTAATAAGTTTTTTTTTTCGTTTTAATAAAATTTAATGAAGGTTTTTAACAATTAATTAAGTAAATGCATGGGAAATTACAATATAATTAGTGATTAGATTCAACGTTTATATTTTCTATCACTTGAAGTATTTACTTAAGATAAAAAAAAATTATGTGTTTAATAAGCGCTTTCAGGAAAAGTGTTTTTTTGTTGTTTTTTTTTGTTAAACTTTAAATATAAGATAAAAGATCTCTAGATATTTTCTACGAATACAATTTTCCAGAAGTCTGGCGAGGACGCGTTTTAATTTCGTGTGACAGTTTTTTATTGAGATCACCGCATAGTCTCTTAATTCAGTTATTTTAATCATTATTATGTGGAGTGTATGAATTTCAAACAAAGGTTCATTTGAATATGTTTTGGAGTTTTATTAAGAAATATAACATTTCCATGTCCTTTAATGCAGCTATTTTATTCCTTAAGGTGTACCAAAAGTAATAAATTTTATGCAAAGGTGCATTTAAATTTTGTATAGGAGCTTTTTTTTTTCTTTTTCAAAAATATAAGATAATGTCTCGATGCAACTGCACCAATTCTTTTTTTTTCTTTTTTAAAAATATAAGATAACTAGTTAATGTCTTGAGGCAAATAATCCAATTCTTAAGGAATGGCTTCCACGATGCAGTTTCAATAAAGGTGCCTTTGAATTCCACTTAAAAGTTTTTTATTGAGAAATATGAGACCCCCATGTAATCTCTTGTAACAACTACGCTGTAGAAAATTACAGATCGAATTACGGTAAAAAGTACAGGCACCGTATGAGCAGCATAAGTAAACTCCCTTTTACCCTAAAATTTTGTACTATTACCTTTACAGTAATATATATATTCAATTACAATGATTTAGTGATTCTACAGTATCTATTATGATATAAAAATCATTGTATATCAGATTTTTGGTTACGTGAAATTTTACAGTAAAAAGGGATTTTAAAGTAAAAATTATCCATTAAAAGTACATTTTTTTTCAGATCTTTTTAACTTCTTACTTCAATCCTTAAAGTGTTGAATTCCACATTTATGGCACTAAAATAATTTTTTATTGTCCCATAATTAAAAATTTATAAAATATAAAAGCTTGTTTAAATTTTTCTCTTTACCCAAACTGGAAACTTTCTAGCAAAAAAACAAAATCTCTCGAGATTTTGTTTTTCAAACAAAATCTCTTTCATAAAACTTAAAAATTTTAATGTTTATTGTTCTAACAACAATTTGAAAGCATAAAATGTCACTTGTGCCATTTTTTACAATTCCTGTATTTTTTGCAAAAGTAATTAGTAATTTTAAATCTATAGTGAATTATTAGACATTCATACCTTATTTATTGCTTTTTAGTGAAATATACTGAACAACAAAATCTTAGCACTTTGAAATTTTATTAAAAAAATTAATTTCTGCATTTAAAAACTTAAATATAAAGGACAAAACTGATGCTGAAATCGTTATTTCTAAAGAAAATTAACTTTTCATCACGCATTGAAGTTAATTGCTAAAACTTTCAATTTAATTTGCATAATAATTTACACTAGAGAAAATTGAGTTACTTTGAAAGCCATCATCATTTTCATCCCGTCCATTCTCGATCAGCTCATCACCTGTTTCATAATGATTCTGTAATACACGTTTATGCAAATTGTGGTTAATTTCCCTGAAAGTTACATAATATCTATGTTTAACCAAAAAAAAAAAAACATTTATATTAGTGATTGAAGAGTTTAAAAGAAGAGTAAATGGGTAAAAAGCGTTCTCTTACTGATATTCGGAGATTTAATATTAGCTATTAGTCCAATCTGCTTCCCGAAATTAATTGTTAAAAAAAATTACTTATAATGGGTTCATAATATCAAATCGCTTTTATTACACACCAAGTAAGTAAAAAATATTCGAGGATTTAAAAAAATGGCAATTTTTGAGTTTAAATCTTTATTTCAGGATTATTATCTTATCTATATCTTAATTTCGTATATAATTATGATTTGATTCTTTATTTTTTTCCGATTTTTATATATAAGACGCTATTATATATTTTTAAATAACACATTGTGGACCACAAACTAATTACTCTAATGTTGATCTTATAAATTCTGTTTTAAAATGTTTCAAACCACTAAATGATTCAAATGTTGCTTATCAAATGTTTTTTCCTAAGTCATTAGTGAATGATAGAAATTTTTGTTACGTTAGAGATTTTAGAGTTACTATATAAGAGCAGTACTTTCAGAGAACGAGAAGTTCAATGCCTGTCATTAGAAAAAAAAAAAGAATTCTTTAGAGTTTACTTCATATAAGTTTAACAGGATTTGCAGCATTTTTCTCCCTAATTCTTGATTGAATCTGAAAATGCGATAGGCAACGCTAGCAGACGTATAAGACTCCAAACGTAACAACAACACAAAAAGAATTTATACAATAGTTGCCTCGAATACGATTCGTCTCCATCGAGCCAGTTATCTACTCCCAGATCCTTAAGTGGTTCTAAGTTTCTTGAGAATTAGTAGTGTTTTATTTACTTCTGCACTAGAGCAGCAGCACAATGGGATATTAGCGATAGTCTGGGAATCATCCCTGAGAACTACCCGAAGACATACTATCATAATTTCGATCAACTGTAGAGAAAATGGCTCCACCACTATTCTATATGTGCACAACTTCTATATGTGCAACTAGCATGCTATCTTGAATTTTGGCAGCTAAATACCTTCCAAAATTCAATTTAAATATATGATGTATACAGGGCTTAGATATGTTATATAGAGGTTGTACCTTCATCTATTTATTTAATTAAGGATTTTAGCTTTATGTTATTTGTAATTTATTTAAGACTCTTTAAATAGCTTTAATTATGAGGTCTTCTTATCATTTACTTAAATAAAGTACCATGATTGAATTAACACACTTCAGCAAGTTCTCTGACTGAACTAACTCCCACACTTGAAGCAAACCTTGTGTCGCAGTTTTTTTGCGTAGATTCTGGTAGATTATACGCCTGTGCGTTCGGATGTAGATCTTTAAATAAGTAAAAAAAACTTTTAAAGAAATAATAATGTACAAAGAAACATGCAGATTAGTACACTAAATATAAGAAGAATTTTTGATCAATTGCAGTTTTCACTTGTTTTTAAGAGAAAAGTAGTAAAAGATTGAAAACGTTTTCTCACAGAATATTTTTAACTTAAATCAGATATATAATCTTATACTTCTAAGCAAACAATGAAAAGAAATGGAGCTTCAGAAAGAAAATCGCATCTTTTCAATGTTTAAAGATAAAAGCAATCAGAACCTCTCATTGGTAAGGAAAAAAAAAAAAAAAAAACTCGTCTCTCAGGATCAAAACAATGCTCATCTTGACAATGCTTTTCTTACTTCCGAATATAAAAGCAATTCTTGATCTTTTAGGTTAAACACTTTTGTTTTTCTTTAATGTTATTTACTTAACTCCATTCTGTGTGTCCAGTTTATTCTCTCTTCCCAACTAAAGCTCTCGTCAATGAAATTCGGCTTAGGTGTTCCAAAAACGAACTTTCAAGAGTTTTTCTGTGTAGTACAAATTTCTCTTGAAATAAAAGAAGAACAACTATATAAAATACTAACGGAAGTTCTTTAAAAATATTATGATTCTTACCACTTATATAAAGCATTTTTATAGTTCCAAGGGAGCACTACAAATTTTCAATAAAGTTCAACTCTGCAGATGTAAATACCACAGAACTTTAAACCAGATAAGACTATGAGGAGGAAAAAATAAAATTATTACTAAAATCTATATTTTAAAATCTTATTGTACACAAATATGAAGCATGTGATTTTTTTTTTATTTGGCGACATAAAAAAGTTAGTTTAATATAGTTCACTTCAAAGAGCGATTTTTGACTAAAAATCCACAAACAGGAGGTAACTTGCAAAATTCGTTACGTAATTAAACCATTTGACCCTCTTCCCTAATTTCAAAGTATAAGACGAAGCCGCGATGGCTCAGGGGATAGAGCGTTCGCCTTCCAATGAGTTGAGCAGGGGTTCGATCCCGGCGATGGCTGACCATCCGGCTTGCACCGACCACAGTGCTGACGTGAAATATCCTCAGTAGTAGACAGATCATGGGTTAGAGTCCCCTTGCCGTCTGGCTAACCGTGGGAGGTTCTCGTGATCTTCCTCTCCTTGTAACGCAAATGCGGGTTAGTTCCATCAAAAAGTCCTCCACGAAGGCAAATTTCTCCCAATACTTGATCCAGGAGCTCCCTTGTCTTCTGAATTGGGTTAAAAATTACCAGGCTACGGAGTTGAACATTAGTAGTCGTAAACCCAAAAATTGGGTCGGCTGTTCAACGACGGTTATAAAAAAAAGTATGAGACAAATATTAACTTTAAAAACGGAACAATTTAATGACTCCGCTCATCACATGTTGTCTGTTCAATCGCATGTGTTAATAAATAAACAAAGTCAGAATTTCATCAATCAATTCGAGTAAAGTTCTTAGTAATGTTAAGTTAGTAAATTAGTCAAGTAGTTCTAGGAAATGTTAAGTTAGTAAATTAGTCAAGTACTTCTTAGTAATGTTAAGTTAATTAATCAGTCAAGTAGTTCTTAGTAAAATTGTTAGTTCATAGTAAGAAAATATAAGTATAGAAATGACAGAAAAATCTTAATCTTAACTGTAAAAACAGAAAGAAAACTGTGCTCAGTCAATGGAGGCTGACATTACCTGACATTTTAAAATTGATTTTCAGAGAACTATTCGATCAATTTCGTTCAAATTTTTCATCTTGTCATAGAAAACGACAATCTTCAAAATGATGTAAAAATTTGTGTACTTTACAATTAAAAATTTTTCGATCCTATTACATAAAATAATGAAAATAAAAAAAATTATTGTAAAAACATTTTTTTGCCTGATATTTTCTCTGGATAAATGAACTTTATAATTGTGTGCAAAATTTTTTCAGCTCGCTTGAAAGATTCTCGAGATATTGAGAAATGCGCAAAGGGTATAATTAACATTAAGGGATATAATCTTTCGACCGCTCTACTGATCAAACTATTGCGATCGTATTTCCCAGATTCATAGCTACCCCCTATATTTTGAGGATCAGAAATCCTATTTCGTCACATAAAAGCTATATTTATTCAGAGAAAGAAGTTTTTTTTTCGGAATTTATAATTCAAAATTTCTTTTGTGATTAATTAGCATATTTAAAGTAACCCTTTTGAACCATTAAGATTAAATTCCAGTATCCGAAAATCTGATTATTGGATCAAAAGTTTCATTTGTTTTTTTTTGCGCACTGTGCAATATTTAAACTGAGTATTTTGAGAATGAAAAAACAAAACATGTAAGCATTAGAAGAAAAAAAAAAGGATTGCAAATCAAATTTTAAATGCTAAAAAAGCTGCCTCCCTCGCGTCGACGTTCAGTTTCCCTTTCTTCTTTCAAATAAATAAATTAGCAGTAAGACATGTGTCCTTCCAAGCTGTAACTTTCTGATGAGAAAGAAAAATCATTTACTTTTTTGTCTAACTATAAACAGTGGAAGTCATCCATTCCATTTATGCATTTCCATTTAGAGCTCTTTCACTAGATATCCCTATTGTTAGAAAACAATTTTTCTTTACTTAGAAGCTATTCTGTTCCGTTCCTTTTCTTGTTCCTTAGTTTGATTGTGAGATGGTCTCACATTGACAAACCAGACTATTCTCCGAATGGAAACGAAAATTGATTCGGGATCTTTCTTCCGCTTAATCGCTACTCCAGAAATAAATGAACCCTTCTTAAGTCAATAGATACAATGGAAGTTACATGCGAAAAAATTTTGGTGAGAGCAATAGTTAGTCGCATAAGGAATGTTTTAAGCTGTGAAAAAAAATGGAGTTAAAAGTAAAGAAACAAAAACTATTCAATGTTTTGTTAAAACTGTTATCTGTTCACTCAAAGAAACTTCAGAGCACTTCAGAGCATTATGTCGTTTAAGGTTGCTTCGAACCTATGTGCCAGTGATTTTTCTCGGTCTTTTGGTAATATCTTTGTGAAATTCGTTTCAACTTGATTACACGATGTTATTTCTCAATCTTAACAAAAAAGTTATTCCTTTTGCCGCTGAAATTCAATTTGTTTGTTGCAACCCTAAGTGCCAAGTTTATGAATTCCCTTCATCAAATACTTATATCATTTTGAAAATTAATTTTTCTTGATTACAAGATACTATAATTCAGTTTGAACGAAAACATGGTTCCTTTTGACACCAAAATAAAGTAGCAATCAACCTTGTCTTTATTTTGGTCTTAAGTACCGAGATCCTGATTTATGGCTGAATCAATAGTGAATTGCGGTAGGCTATCGCTATAGTTTCTGACATAATTATAACAGATAACTGTGAATTGATAACAATAATATTTTTTTATTGGGTACTTGCAACTCGAGAAGAAGAATACGTGATTAGGTTCAAATCACACGGTTGCAAATAATCACTTGATTATGCTTCTGGCTTAACGTTTTGGCAATTAGGTTTGATTTATTATCACGCTGAATAAAATTTCGTACCCGATTTAATTGGATACCTGTAAGCGACGACACGCGTGTGTGATGATCCTGATTTGCTTATAAACGAATGTCACGATGACGTCGCATGCAAGTATCCAATAGTTGCTGGTTTCAGCCTTATAAGGAAATGCTTCGCTTTCTATACACAATGTTTTTCAAATAATACAAAATTTTATCAAAAGAACCGGTTGTGCTTTTAAAATAATTAGATTATTGAAAGATTTTAGAAACATATATCAAACATAAAATAACATTAAATTCGAATTGCAATTTTGTGGGATATTTGTAACAGAAATCATAAAATCATAAAACAGAAATCATCATTTCCTTCTCTACAATTGCATAATCTGTTATACGACATTCAATAATCAATATGCTATAGCTAAAGATTTTAGAGATTATTTAAAATCTGATTACTTTAAATCCTTTGAAGATTAGTCTTGTTTTTAAGAAGCAGAACATCTTAAAAGCGATATGCAATGAAGAAAAGAAATGCATTTCAAATAAAGACAAAATCATTTAGCTTGTCCTTATGAGCTAACGTTAAGTTATTAAGCTTACTTTTTCAAACAAATATATTTGACGTTGCATAAGAAAATATAATAACAAGATGATACTTTTTTTTGATGAAAGGATTAACTATAAAATAGTAGAAAATATAAAGGAAATATCCAGGAAATCATATTCCTTTATCTTTGAAATTCGATCGGCTTTCAATTTCATTTGGTTGCTTAATATTTTTCACTAACCAATGCTAATATGATTGTAATGCCTAAAATCTACTAATGCTTTAATTGATTAAATAGCCGGGATAGTCTGATTGGTCAATAATTAATTAACTAATATTTTTCACTAACCATTATTAATATGATTGTAATACCTAAAAACTACCAACGCTTTAACTAAATAGATTAACCAATTAAATATCCGGGATAGTCTGATTGGTAGGGCATTGGGTCCATGTCCAAAAAGGAGTGAGGTAGATCCTTGCCATTTGAAGACTCCCTGTGTAGAAAATGGTGACTGGTGCACGTTAAGTTTGTCGGGTCACGAAGTCCTCCATATTCCCATAACAAATAAATACCTCAGGGGGAACAGAATTGGAAATTAATCATTCTCTAGTTCCAGTCAAAATTACCATCTGTTGATGAATAAATGGATGTAAGAATTGGTCGGCGCTATAAACAAGCTGTGATGTGTGTGCGGCTGAAGTCGTAATCTTGCCCATGGATGGTACTACTAAAAACCAAGAAACGCTCCCTCTGCTTTATATTCGCTTGGTTAGTTGATGGCACGACAACAACAACTAATTAAATATTTACAATTCGCTTATGCACTGCCGCTCACCTATGTTTTATTTATTTATTTAATTTTTCATCGAAAGCACATTGAGAAAAATATAGTCAACACTACCAGAATACGGCATAACTCACTCAATGGGAACATAAAAAAGCTCTGCAATCTTTACCGAAGCACTTTCGTTAGGATTTTGCTAAAATTTACAATAAAATATGGTTTTATAATCTATGATAAAATTTGGTAAATGCAGTAAAATGTGGAAAATTTATCATGAAACCTTAGAACATGGAATTAAAACCATTTATTTTGTTAAATTTACTTTTCAATTTCGTATTTTTTATTAAATGTGTTGTAATAAGTACTGCAATTTTTAAGACGATAACTTCCGCTAAACCGTTACTATATGAACAGAAAAAATACGAAATTAATGGTTTAAATACCGTATATTTTTGTTTATATTACTAGAAATAAGGGTTTTCTTTAAATCAAAAATATCATTACCATGCAATGCTGTAATTTCATCAGAATTTTTTCTCTATTATTGCGAAATACATTACTTGATCGTAATGATAGCTGTTATCTCTAATTTCGTTTTCATTCATTTGTGTTTCACAGATTTGTCGTAGAAGCATATAACACATTGTTCATAAATGAAAATTGAAAGCTAAGTTAGAATAATACTTCATGCACGTTTCACTTTCACTACTACTCATAAATTGGAGTAAAGCAAGCATGCTTTACTCCATTTTAGTGTTATTTTAATGTAATTTTGTGCTCAAAATGTTTTAAAATTGGTGCAAACTGCATTTGAAAACAGTAACAATCGTAACTTCACATAATGATAACGTAATAACATAAATGCATACAAGTATAACTTTAGCCTATATTTTCCATTTCTTGCGGCATTATATTTTACAATATACCAGATTTAGTTGTCCCCAGGAATAAACTGCTTAGTACAATTGGAAGAAATTCCAAAATATTATAATTGGATAGCATAACAGACTGCGAAACAGACGATAACAGCAAGAAAAGAAAACTTTAAAATGAACAATTTGCTCCATCTGGTGAGAAAAAAATTGTTTTTCGAGTCTCATAAAACAATTTCAAAGTATTTTAATTACTAAATTTAATTTTTGAACTCATTATGTTTTCCTCCAAACGAAAATTTTTAAATGCATAACATTTTTAATTATTAGTAAATGCAAATATTGATCATTAGCGTATTATCAAAATTTATAAAAAAGTTAAACAAAAACAATATTAATTTATTGTACTTCCCGTAAAACTAAAAGAAATAGGCTTTTAAATTTTATTGTATGAGCACAGTTGAAAAAAAAGCTATTGAAACAGTAACAAAACCGTTTTTTTTTTAAAGAAATTAATTATCCAAAAAGACTATTTTTTAGGAAGTACTGGGATAAAAATTAAAAAAAAAAAACTTTTTTTCTAACACAAAAAACTTTAGAAAATAGAACAGAAACAGTCAAAAAATGCCTTGGAGGCTTATTTGCATTCAAGAAAAAAGTTTCTAAACAAGCAACATTAACAACTTGAAAAAGCCGTGAAGATGAATGAATGAATGAAATAGAAGATTTCACGTCGAAAAAATTTTCATCCTAGACAAAAAATGAAATTAGCCAATAATCTGAATGGAATGAAGTGAATAAGCTGCTTTATAATGCTTTTTTAAAGAATAATTTTAACAACTAACTCATTAAAAAAAGTTTTTTTTTACATTCTGTCAATTGTATTTAGATGCTGATGCTGAACAAAAAATTCAAATTACAAAAATGTTAAAGCAGTTGAATGTTAGGGGCAAATTTGTGAGAATTGTTCATTTTGTGACTTAATTTACTGGCAAAAGAAAGATTTAAATTCTAAAACAACATCTTCTAAAAAGCAAACTAGTCAAGAATCAAAACTATTGAATTAATATATAGATACTGAAAATCCCACTTATATTTTAGAAAAATTTCCATCTCTTAAAAACGACTCATATATAACTTTAATCTACTATAAAAGTTCTCTCGTGAGACGAAGTATGGTTTCAGTATTTCCTCTGCCATGTAAAACTTCTTTTAACCGAAATCAAATTCAAAATGTCTCTGTCCCTTACACGTGCATATTATTGTTCCTTTTTGCAATTTATCGTTTGCTTTGGTTTGACTGCAAAAAATCTAAAAATTTTAATTTTTGTTTTTCTTGCGTTTTATTATAATTACAGATACAAATTTACAATCGCGGGTTCTAATTCACGGTTTCTAAAATGTAATATCGTAGCAAGAAGAGAAACGAACTAAAACCTTGCGATGCTTCCAAAATAATGTATAAGACAGTTTTTTTAAATTTAGAAAATCAATGACGTTTTGGAATTAATTGCTGCAGAATAAATAGAGCATGAAAAGCGCTATTTGATGTGATGACGCAAATGAATTTTAATATAAATAATTTTATCAAAACAGGGCAGGCTTATAGCAGAAAAAACATTATTCAAACGAACATATAAAAATTAAATATAAATAACCTATAACTCTATTGCTCAAAAGAAACTCGAGTTTTCTTAGCTATTGTTGGAAATTGATTAAAAACGATGTTTTCTAAATATTTCAAATATTTTGATTAACCGAAAAAGAACTGGTCCTTATTGCTTCAGATAATCCATATTTTACAGCAAACTATTTACTTTTGGAATAATTTTAAAGAAATTATATTTGTTGTACTGTTTTAAAACTAGCTAACGGATTACGAAGAATAATCGGAATCATATTTTAAAGGATTTCAAAGCCAAGCAATATAGAAAAAAATCGAGTTAGTAGTTTAAAAAAAGATTGAGGCCTATTAATAGTTTTGTTTGCTAAGAAGAGCAAAACTTAAAATTTCAATTGTTATTTTTTATATTTTTATTTTATCTTTGTTTTTTAGGTTTATTAGTGCATATAGTCTTTGTCTATTAGAAGAAACCATATTACTTGTATGCCTTCCTAACGTTTAAAGCGTTTCGTGTCGCTTTAAAGAACCTTAAAGATGATAGAATACCTAAACAAAATGCCTTTATAAGATTTGCCAAACATGCAAGCTTTTTTTGAGGAAATTTGCAAAGTTACTCCCAAAATTAAATTATTTAAATAAAGGAATCATACTTAAAAAATTATAACTGTAAATTATCCCGGAAAATAAGAAACTTTTTTCAGAAGTAAAAACTGTTTAAAGCAAAATACAGAATTTTTCTTTCTGAAACCGTTATCAGAGAAATGTAAAAAATTCTCGTTTTTTTGTGGATTTTCTAGGTATATTTGATGGTTTAAAGCTGTTTTGTTTACAAAATAGTTTTTCACCTTAATCATAAATAGAGTAAAATGATCAATTCAAAATCTTGTTTTTGTGACTCACTTTTGCTTATCTTTACCTTTTTCTGAATCATTTTACGATTATTCTCTGTACTTGTTCTCACTTTTCAGCAATTGTTATAATAACACCCTATAAATGATATAATATTGTACACCCTATAAATGAAACTATGAAATGATTTTATTGCCAAAATGATACTCTACCAGATTATTATGCTTCTTTTGATGCAATGTTTTGGTAAGTTAAGTGGCCAAAAAATATTATATAACTGGTTCACTACAATTTAATTCTTTTTTTTTTCACTGAACTATAATTTAAATAAGACTTTTAAGATAAAGAAAGTTTACACGAGCTTTGGTATCTCGGAGGTCTAAAGTGACCCAGATTTGAATCTCACGGATTCTGTTCACGTCTTTTTTTCCGTAAAAAAGGTTAAAGTTGTTATTTTAAAAATAATTTTGTTAAAATAACGAAGTTTGCTAGTAAAAATGTCAGTACTTAACTTATCTCCGTAAAAAAACAGCTTTTATATTTTAAATGACAGTATTTTTCTGAGGAAAAAAGCGGTTTTACACTCAAAAATTAGCTGAAGGTTTTAGCAGTAACTTCGATATTTTTTTGCAGTGCAGAAATAAAAATTCTATACTCATATAAAACAAACTAATGAAAAAAATGATACAAAAAAATATCTTTATCCTATTAATATTTCAATGCACATAGTAAGAGATTAAAACACATTTTTAATCGATTTGATATTTGATCACAAAATACGAAAAAAAAGTTTATTGCCATAAGGTTAAAACTAAATATACGCACTATATTCGATTGCAAAGGAAGCGTATGAAAAATTTCATTTTCAAAATATGTACTAAAGGAAGTACTGTTGCAAGATCAAAGTTTATTCCTTCCATAGAAGGTCCTCAAATATAATAAAATGAAATTAAAACGCTTGCATATAAAATTATGTCTGCAAAAAAATCTATTTATTTATTTGCATTTCAAACAATTTTTTTGCTACGAAGATAAAAAATACAACTTCAAAAGAAATTCATTTTTAAAATAGTGTGAAGAAAAAATCGTTATGAACTTATTAAGAATTTAAAGTTTTGCAATAAAATATTTCTGTTGCAAATTTAGTAGAAATACATCGACATTCAATTAATAAGAAAAAAATTTTAAATCATTGTATTAAATGCAGTATTTTATTTGCATAATGTTTTATTAGCAAAAAATTGCATAAAAGTCACAAGTTTATTAATTATTTTGAATAAAACCAAAATAAAATCTACATTCTTAAAATAACAATTTTTCAACAGTTAGCAAATTATTCATAGTTTCGGATGGACTTTTTTTTGGGAACAAAAAATGCTTGTTGATTTTTTGAATTGAAGAATTAATAATAAATAATAACTTTAAAAATATATGTTATTGAAAAATGAAACTTGTTTAAAATTTGAATGTGTTCACTAGACCAATTATTCATTACTCAGTTTTTATTAGAATATTTAATATAAACAAACTTAACAAAGAATTTTGTTTGCTCTAATTCATTATACTAAAAGTGTTTTAATTAAAAATGAATTATAAATATTATTTAGTAAATCTATGTATTTGTATTTATTAAGTATTTAGATTATTTTAATTCAAACGAAGGAATTATACGTAATCATAAATTTTAATTTTCGAATTGCAGTGGTTATATATTATGCTTCTGTTTACTTTTTTTACTAGCTATATATAAATGTAGTATAAGGATAGAATATTTTAAAAGCATTTAACTTCAGGAAGGAAAAGGAAGTGAAATATTATCTAGGACAGAACAAATTATTATTATAATAACTGAAACTAAAAGTACTACTATTTAATGGTTGAAAAATCTTTTTTCATTGCTTTTAATTATTTTTTCATTGCCTTTAAAGCTGAGCAATGCATTTAAAGCTATTTCAGTTAACTCTTTAGCTCGTTTTGAAAAGCATCTTTAGCAGAAAGTTTAATCATTTCCAAGGAAAGAACATTGCAACTTTTTCAAAAAATAAAAAATAATGATACAACACCTAATTACTGAACTTCAAAACTGAATCGAGAATTAGTATAATGAGTTTTCTAATGGCATTAATGGGATACCTACAGATGACGTTAGTGTGTGCATCTCGATCCTGGTTGGTTGTTGAAACGGAACTTTGTTTACGTTAACTGTTGTTCTCTCCAATCTATTTTGAGTAAATCAAGCCCGTCAAGTATCACTTCTCTTATGTGACACATTTTTTCACAATGATTATTTCACAAATATTTCAATTATTTCGCGGTACATTTCTTACTTAACATAAAGACAGGTACGAAGCCATGTAGAACATAAACAGAGGCATCGAAGTTACCAGGTCCACAAAACAAAAATATATTATGGTTACAATGAAATATATAAACAAATAATATATCTAAATCAAGTAAACGATTTAGGCAAGAAATAATTATATTTCAGTAATTTCCACGCGTGATACGGCACTGCACTTAATTAACTTTGTGCTAATTAACATTCTAACTTATGTGTAGAAACTTAGCTCAACTTTAACACGCTATTTTGCTTGCAAATGATCAGCTAATGTCATAGGTCACGAGTGTGGGCATCAATGATCTTCTTCTTCTTCTTGGACTGCAAGTACCCAGTTAGTGGCTAATTTTTAAGCCAATCTTAACTTAAGTACAAGAATCTTCTTGTTCAAGAATATAGGCAGCTTTGTGTGAGTAGTGTTATTTAGACATTTAAATATAAATGATTTTTTTTTCGATGTAAAATCAAAATAAGTACTCCACATAACAGAGAATGTTTCAAAATTGCTTTCACTATTGTATTCAATGAACTATTTTTTTGTTTTGAATTTTATAGTACAAAGTGTAAAAGATCTATAAAAGTAAAATAATTTGTTTGGAATGAACAGTTGAATCAATTAAAGAATCATAAAACTTTAGTCATAGTTTAGGAAATAGAACATGAAGTAAAATAAAGCTTTCCTCTATCGCAATGGGCATTGTGTTCTTCAATTTTTTGATCATGAATAAATTGAATGCAAAAAGTTCAAAAAGTTATTTCTAATAAATGTTATCAAAATCGATTCGAAGAAGAAATCTTTTTTCAAAAAAAATTAAGATCATAAATCCCAAAAGTTTAGTTTTACATTTTCGCATGTTTTTCACTAAACATTAACTAGTTGTGCCGAGAATGCCTAAGGTACAGAGAGCTTGCGTCAATTTTGACGATCCCTGTTCAATTTTAGGAGATGGCTGGTAAATTTTAATGCTTTAAGCCACAATGCTGACGTAAAACAGTCTCAGTTTTTAATGGATAATGGGTTGGAATTGCTTTGTTTTCCGACAACCTGTGAGAGAATTTCCTCCCCATGAAATGCAAATTCGTGTTAGTTCCATTAAAAAATGGACACTTAAACAAGTGGTCATAACTGTCTTCTGGTATAATCTCAAAATTTAAAGGATACCAAGTCAAACAACGATAGCCATAAATCCAATATGGGTCTAAACTATCCAACTTCGGTAATAAAATAAAATTAATAGCATGATAATGTTATAATAAAATGTTAAATAAACAAGGTGAGTGTTAAATCGAATGTTTTTATGATTGAAAGAGTTAAACTACCTTCTTGTGATGTCTTAGTACATGATATTTAAAATTTAACTGCTTAGGAGAGGTGAGGTTTTAAATTTCAAATAGTAATGCTGTTCACAATATTGAACCATGTTTTGAAAAAGAATTACTGGAAAGCCCCCATAAATATAAATCTTTACGTGCAATAACTATTTTTTTCTGCATAGATTTACATTAAACTTTTATATTATATTTTATATTTTATTATATACTTTTTTTTCCAAGAAGATCTCCCGACCGGTTTTTCAATATTTTATGCTTGATTTTAGAACCATTTGCACTGAATAATGGAATATTTCAAATGTTAGTAAGCTCGCTTGTTTGACAGGTTTTCCAGCTTCGATTCTTGGGAGTTCCATCTCAATTCCTTTTATTTAATAATGCATTTCATGGCTTAATGATGCATTTTGTCGACACTATAAGCAATTTCTAGGAAAAGTGATTTAATAACAATTTATTTAACTGCTATTATAGCGTATTTTAACAAAACAGCAAAATAACCTTAAATAAGATGGTGTTAAATGTGAGAAAACTGTTCAAACTGTTACCTGTAAGAAAAACTGCTTACACTTAATACAGTTACTTACTGTATTAAGTGCAACTTGGTACTTATTATAGCTGAGAGGGCTAATCTCACTACCAACGGAAAAGGGGTTCGAGTCCCAAAGTTGATACCAGAATATTTCCTCTATAACCTTATACTCATAAAAAGTTTCCAGTGCCCCACACTCTCCAATTTGTGACTCTAGACTATTAGAATAGAATACTCTCATTCACGCATAGACTGCAGCACTATATAGCTGCTTAACTTTAAAAAAAGTCTAGTATTCCCCATCTCTAACGATGAGTGAAACAATCAAATAAACTAATTAAACCACATTCTATGGCTCATTTGATAAAACGCAACACAACTACAGTGTAACTCCAATGTCTATTATTTAACGAAAAGCCTAGCTCCAATGTCCTGCTTAATTTCTTTTTATGGTTTTGAAACCATGCTAGTCGCGAACGGTTTCGAAATCGTAAGGGTAAAAAAATATTCTTTACAGTGAATTTTGTTAAAATTGGATAATTTTGATAAATTGTTACTGTTAATTGGATAGGTAGGCTACCGTAATTTTAGAATGAAAATTCTAACACAACTCAACCACTACCTAACTCTTACGCCCATCATCTAATGAAAAGCCTAGCTCCAATGTCTGGTTAAATTTATTTGTGACGTTTATGAAACCGTGCTAGTTGTAACTGGTTAAAAAACCGTATAGTTTTGTATTCATGCTTTTTTAGAATCATTCTAGTTGAAAATGAATTCACAACCGTAAAGATAAAAACTGCTGTTTGCCGTTAACTTTACAGTTAATTGAAGAAAAAGAATGCTGCCGGATATTTTACCGCAATTTTAGAATGAAAATTCTAGCAATGCAATGCCTTTGGCGACATTCAATAATATTCTCAAATGTATGAAGATGAAAAAAATTCCGAAATTTAGTGAAATTACAGCTCAGAGCGTTCGTCAAAAACGTTCATTGTGCATACACGTTTTTTTTTCTGTTTAGTTGTATAAATGCTGTCCTATTTTCGACTGAATCAGAAATAAGTTTTTCTTAATAAATAAATGCCATGAAAAACTAGCTTTTTTTTTTTTTGAGCGATTCAAACAAAAATTCTGAGTATTCTCTAATGAGTTTCTGCTTCATTCTTAGTATAATGTTTCTCATGCGTTTAATTGTGTAAAGTTTAAAAATAGAGTTTTTTTTAATTTCAAAGCGTTATTTTCCCCAAAACTGTTAACAATCAGCAAAAATCATATATTTTAAAAATGGTTGTGAAAAATGTTAGCTGAGAAAGTATTTATCATAAACTTAAATACTTATTTCAGTACTATTTATATAATATTAAGTACACTTATTTATATAACTAATTCAAATTATTATGTAATTTTAATTGTTTTAGTTTATTTAAACCATAATTTGTTGCTAAATAGATTATAATCAACGTGTGATTACATTAGTATCAGGAATACATAAACAAATCAAACTCATAAAAAATTAAAAATATGTTTTGAATAAATTCCTCTCTTGTTTCCTCATTAAAATAGATTTCTTTAGGTAGTCAAGAGGATATTTCTTTGAAACCAATATACTCGCTAATAATTGCTTTGTTGTTTCATTGTTTTGCCTATAATTACTTAGTTATTTTTTTGTAATATTTTTAACAATTAAACATTGATTGCTTTATCACAATAACTTATTGTCATTGTACATTTACAGTTGAATATTTCCTTTTTTAGAAATGTTTCACCTGATATAAAAGGAACATTTCATTTAAACATTGAATGCTTTGTTAATCAAAAACAATTATCTTAATCACCTTTTGCAGAAATAAATCGAGTATTTTAAAAAAACAAAGTCAGAATCGTGAATGGGCTTTTAAGAAATATTTAGATTTAAGTAATTGTTTACTCGTTCGAAATTCCTGAAAACAATTGTTTTATACTTGATGCATTTTTTTTTAAAAAAGTATCAAAACAAACTTATTGAAATTGTCGAAAAGTATTATCTTTTAGCTTTATTTATTTCTATAAAATAAAGCGAAATAATTATTAGCCTTCAATACGAAATTTTAAAAGTATAAATTATGTTTATTGTTTTCCAAAATAATTTATATTTAAAAATTTAGGCTAAAATTTGGGACTATAATTATATTTATAAAAACCGTTGAATTTATATTTTATATCAAAAATTATGAAAAAAATAAGTATACAGTTTTCGAAGAAAAAAAATTTAAAACTCACAATTTTTTACGAAATCTCTCGTTATAATTGCGCATTCTCATAGCCTTCTTTTTTTATTTTCAGACTACTTAATATTTTTTTCATGTAAAGAGTAGTAAAATAAAGTAATAAGTAATAATAGGAAATTAATATGCATGTACAAAAGAGAAAAAACAAGAGAAAATGGTCGCTATCTTTTGGTACAAGTTAACAAAAAACCATTATCCCGATGTAGAAAACCTGTTTGCATCTAAGTGCACGCAAATGAATATCAATTTCCCAGCGCGAACGTATATCAATATCGCCAACTCTTGAAACAATTCGCAGAGCCCCTTTTTTCCTTTTTTTTCTCATTAAGAATAGTAATAGTTACAAACAACAATAATTATTAGCAAGTTATAAGAATTATTAAATATGATACCTAAAAATCATAACAAATACACTTCTTTCTGTCCGGATTTAAGAAACTGATGAATGAATAATAAAAAAATTTTCTTGCAGACGATTTTCTTCTATAGTAAAATAAAAGTAAAAGTTCCTTATCTCGCATTTGATTTGTTAAGTGTATGCCAGCATAAACGTGCCATTTTTAGTGTCCAATCTAATCCAATGCTTTTGAAACATGGAGTTGTTTCTTTCTCAAAACCAAATGTTTTCCTTATTTATCGAAATATGGCGCCAAGATTAGAACTCCAGTAAGACTTCGAAACTATCACCTTTTTCAATAATTCTGTGATATATATCGTAAGAGATAGCAAGAATTAAATTTCTCTTTGACGTATTTAGATTTTAAAATCTTTTAAAATGTTTTTAAAACATATTGGAATAATTTGAAGAAATGAAACATATAGTCGTGGAAGACTACTTAAATTCTATAGCACAATGGTCTTTTCTTAACTTGCCGCGGAGCTTTATTTTCTTTACAATGCTGACAAAATGCCACCACACAAAAATTCGTTGCCTCGAATGCTGCTCGAAGTGTTCTCTGTAACATTGTACTTTTTGACTACACTAATTTGCACTTAATCACGATTAGTTTTTACGCAAAAATGTTTTTACCAAAAATGCATTTTATGCAACCGAACACTAAACGATATTTTCCTTACAATTCGAAACATTTTCATTAAGGTATTTTATATTCTATAAAATTAAATGTTCGGGTGTGTTTTAACTAATCAGAATTTTGCGACAATACTTCATTCATAATGCTTCGATAAATAATTAATTAACCAAACATGACTTTATTTATCATGATTTTATTTTAACAATAAAACCAAAATGAAAAGAGGAAAAAGTTTAAAAAGATGAAAAATGGTTAGTTTTAAATTTCTTCGCATTTCTCTTTCTTTGTCATGAATAATTTAGTTTGAAAGCAGTAGTTGTTTCAAAAGAACGCGATATTACAAATTGTTATTGAGACCGAAAAATCAAGCTGATATTTCTTTGAAAAAAAAGCAATTTATTTTCCTATCCTATTTTAAACAGTCATTTAAAATATGACGCGCATAATAAATACCTATTGCATTTTCAAAAAGTAATATTTTATGCTATTCGAATTTATGAATTTTAGAAGAAAAACTAAGAAATAAGTCTAATTCAATTTATCTAATTCATAACAAAGAGAATAAGTGTCATGAAAATTCATTTTGTAGTTATTTTTCAAGAGTAGAAAGACGTGAATGAAAAGAAACATAAGTAATTTGAATTACAAAAGTAAAACTGCCAGCGAAAAAAAGGAAAAATAAAGGTAAGATTTAAAACTAGACAAAACACAGTAGCCGAAGAAAGAAAAAAGATATTTTAAAAAAAACAGAACAAGAAAAACAATGGCCGAGAGAAATAAGTTAGGGTAAAATACATTTTCACACGTTATAGAAAGATGGTAGGGGACTAATCACACTGAACACTGAAATCAGCATTTATGTAAATAAAACAAGATTCCAGAAGCTGATGCAACTAGAGTAGAAATAATTTTGGCAAAATTGAATGCATGCGCCCATATTCGAACAATGTGCCGCAAATGATGATTTTTCGTGTTCTTGATGGTGGACATATCTATCGTGTTCCTTAAGTTTAAATTTTAAAGCGTGTCTAGTTTGTCCGATGTAGTCAAAATATTCTCTGTAAGGATTAGAAGTAGAGAGGTGTTAGGCTCTAGTGAGTTTAGCAAAAGCTGAATCAAGTATGGAAGGGTTAAATCTGCGTTTAGCACCAAGCGGCAAGCAATCGGAGGATGTTAAAATAGGAGTTTATAGGAGAAGAGTCAGTGCAAAGGTTTAGTGCGCGGAAAATAGAAAACAAGTTCAGAAATATTCTGAAAATCGGGGTGATTATAATTAACGTGAGAGGACAAAGAGGCAGCGAAATATTTACTATAAACGGAGAAGGAAAAATGTTCTGGGTATTTAGTTACTAGAATATCTAAAAAGGGTAAAGTAGTTAATTAATTAAAGCGTCTAATGTAAATTGAACGTTGGGGTCAATTGAAAGTAGTATTCCATTTTTTGTGGACAACTTTATATTTCACTGGCTTTATAGTTCACATCACTTTTGTTTCTTCTCATTCACGTCTTGCAAGATTTGAAAATGGGTGTCTATTTTTGAGTGCTTGAAACATGCAAATTTGTATATATTTGAAGTGAATTGAAGTTTTTAATCAAGTAAAGCTTAATATCACTGAAAGGTCAAAATATATTTTTAAACTTAAAACTATTTCGCTTTGGGGGGCATCAATAAATATATGTAATTTTTGACATATTTGCAATGAAATATTTTAAAAGAATAAGTTTGATTGTATATACTTTTTAAAACAATTAGTACAATATTGTTTTCTATTCGTGCTTAAATAAATTTAACTATATTCTAAATTACAAAATTTCAATAAAGGCACACTTTTCAGTTTTCATTCAGCAAGAGCTATTTGAAAGTTTACGTGCAAATGTTGCATTTTATCTTGCAAAATTGCATAGCTTGAAACGATATTAACATTTGATGTAATATTGCTTAAAGCTATGGAACTATTTTTGATAGGGCTGCGCAATTAGTCTTGTCAAGTTTAGAAAAGTCAAAAAATCCAAAAGTGATAATAGCAAACTTCCGACAGTTCTGCTGGTTTCATATTTTTCAGGTATCGACTACTTTGATTGTCAAAAAGATATAACACAAATATTAGTTATCTCCAGTTAAATAGAATATTTGAAGTTCACCCTTCGAATCATGAGGATAGATTTTTTTTTACTTGCAAATCTAATTGCTAGGTCAAATAATCATGGTAATGTATTTTTTGTTCTCTGTACCTGAAACAAACAAATTTCCAATTCCGCGCAATTAATTCTTGCATATTTGCTTAAATATATCGTTTTGTATTTTAAAACAAAAGTTGAAAATAAGACCATAGAGATTTTCTAGCTTAAGTGTTACAGGAAGTTCAATACTGTAAAAAACAGGGTAAATTATTACCTCACATATTAATTTGACTATTTTTCATCATTAGAGAATATTACTATCATTATTAACTCAAAAAAAAAATAATGAAGATTTCAAGTTTATCTCTTATCCGTTAGAATAAAATAATTTTCGAGTTTTTTATTTCTTATTTTAAGGGAATGTTTTGCATTTTATAATTGGCATAAGCTGTGTTGGAAAACCGAAATTTTTATTTGTCCACGTGATCTCTTTTTTAAAACTGAACTGATATGAAAAAATTTAAATTGGATGAATAGGTGGAACAACGAAATTATGTTTATTTTTATTAATTCTCTTTATTTGTAAATAATATATGTGATCGTCAATAAATGTTTCCTTTTTAGTAAATTTATTCGCAATTTAGGTCTTTTTTTTTTACATTTAAACATCTACACTACAAAGAATCCTTCAGATTCCTATTAGAAATAAACAAACCGACATTTTTATTTGTTCACGTGCATATTTTTTAAGAACTGAACTGAAGTGAAAAAGATCGTTTGAATTGGATGAATTTATAGAACGATGAAATAATGCTTATTTTTATTAATTCTCTTTATTTGTAAATAGAATATGCGATCGTCAATAAATGTTTTATTTTCATTAAATTTACGCACATTTTAAGTGTTATTTAACATCTACGCTACAAAGAATCCTTCAGATTCCTATTAGAAATAAACAAACCGACATTTTTATTTATTCACGTGCACTATTTTTTAAGAACTGAACTGAAGTGAAAAAGATCGTTTGAATTGGATGAATTTATGGAACAATGAAATAATGTTTATTTTTATTAATTCTCTTTATTTGTAAATAGAATATGCGATCGTCAATAAATGTTTTAATTTCATTAAATTTACGCACATTTTTAAGTGTTATTTTAATTTAAACGTCTACAAGACAAAGAAGCATTCAGCTTCCTATTAGAAGTCGAGACCTGGTTTCTTCGAACTTTTGAATATTGTTTATCAGGAGAATCTAAAAGGAACAAGTAATAAAGCTATCCTTGTAAGTAAATAAATATTTCAAACTGAATCAGTAGTTTAAAGCATACATCATAGTAAATGATGATGTATGTACCTTTATTAGATATTTTATGAATCTTATCATATTTTTTAATGTGCGTTTCATACTTATCGCGTTCATTTTAGTTCATTTAAAGTCTAAAATGGAATTTTTTTTTTACATAACTGAAAATAACTCCTTCGAGATTTCATCACAAATAAAATAGTGAGACAGTTCCATGTTTTTTTTCTCTCATATATATATATATACTAGCTGACCCGGCAAACGTTGTTTTGCCATATGAATTATTTCTAGAGTATGAAAATATATCTTAAGAAAATATATCTTATTTATTGTAAGTGTGTGCGTATATGGTATATGAGGGGAAGAGGCATGGAGCGCTGTGAACGATGACGGAATGTGAAAATTACAACACACCAAATAATTGTTTTTTTAATTTATTGTAACTTTTTTTTATAAATTATGTATACAACGAATTCTGAAAATATTAGTCAACAATATTAATCTCTTAGTACACAATAGAGAGTACAATATTTTTTGTCATTCCATCTTTAGCTAACACTAATAAACTGGATGGTTTGCCCACTCGAGAGCATGCCCCGTATAATTGTCCGTGTGAAAAAACATGGTGTGCTGAAATCTAAGACACAAACAGATGTTGTTTGGCCTTGTCATTGCAAATGCCAATCTAATGGGGAACTGAATGCGTTTAAATTGAATTGGCACATCTGTGGGTGTAATAAGGATTCGTGGAAGTAATATACTTTCCCCCCGGAATTTTTCATTTAAAAAAATGACTTCGATAACGTTGTTTCTTAATTTTTTAACGACTAATCGCGTGCCGTTGTACAGCCGTGGTGGGTTCAAATTACGAAGCAAAATAACCGGAGATCCAATTTTGAGTAATAAATTATGCGGTGGTATGGCTGGTAAATCTAATGAGTTTAAAAACTCTGTTAAAAAATTAGCAGCTTCAATGGGATCACAAACTGCATCAACGGATTTATATGTCACCAAGTTACCTGGCAATAACTGTTGTATCTTCAGATTCAATTCGTTGACGTCCACATTTTTTGCTGCTAAAATCGCCCTTTCTGCCAGCCACTCATGATGAATGTATTGTGTGTGTACATTGGGAAATATTAGGTTAATGAGAGCATCTTGTGAATCAATGATTGTGCAGAAATCGTCTGGTAATTTTATGCATCCAGTCTCATCCTTAGTAACTTTTCCATCACCGATATCTAACAATTGTTTTGAGAATGTTTCAGCAGTTGGATCTTGAAGCATTTGGACGCGCATATTTACTTTTAGTTGAACTTTTTCAACATTACGCCACAGTGGAGATGATTTAAAGCAAGCATTGATCTCATCAGAGTACGTTGAACGTGGAATGACGGGAAGTGTTTGTCTGAAATCCCCTGAAAGGAGTAACAGAGTGCCGCCAAATAATTTGTCATTGTTTTTTATACCTTTCAATGTCCTGTTCAACGCCTCAAGCGAATATTTGTGTGCCATAGTGCATTCATCCCAGATGATGATTTTACAGTGCTTCAACATTGTGGCCCTAGACGATTGCTTTTTTTTATGTTGCATCCGGGTTGTTTTGAATATTTAGTGGCAGCTTAAATACTGAATGAGCTGTTCTGCCTCCACCCAATAAAGTTGCCGCATTGCCAGATGATGCAACGGCCAACGCGATGGCATTATTTGATCATATTTCAGCGGGAATTAGCGAAATAATAAATGTTTTTCCAGTTCCACCTTGTGCATCCAAAAAAAAAATCCACCTTGTTCTGCCAAAACTGCGAGCATAATGTGGTCATAAATGTTCCTTTGTTCTTAATTCATTAGTGGAACATTGCCAGTAACAATCTCTGCCATTTCTATCGTGTTGTATTGAAGTTCACGATTCATGTCAGTGTTTAATAAATCAGATGCACTTCGATTTGGCGAAGGCATACCGAAATGACTGAGTGGCAAGTTGGCAATAATAATACAACAATCCTCAATAGCAATCAGTGCTTCATTGTACATAGCATCGCTGAATGCCATCGTTAGATCGTTGCAACGTGTGCGATGTTGATACAGTATATCATCAGTCATCTAATCTTTGTGATTATCCCGTTTCTATTCAGGCCGGAAAACATGTAGTTAATACTATAGCGAATAGTAGACGAATTTTCTTTGTAATACAGTTCAATGCTGCTTCAGCAAACGTACATTCCCACTGGTTATCGTCTTCCAGCAAACTGAGTGCAAGGCATGCATCTTTATACGTTGGATGCTGATGTCCATCGACTTTGCGTATATCTTGAAATGACAATGAGCCGGTGACTATTAACCAATAACAGTCGAAAATAAAATGCCTTGGATTGACTGTAAATACTCTCCCCAAGGCGTTTGATTTGAATAAACCGGGACATGCATCAACCGGTGTGCCCTGCTTGCGCGGTGTCCATTTTTTTGTTTGAGCCCATGAGCCCATTTTTTGTGGGTAGAGTAATGTTCGTGCAAATGCACGAACATTACTCAATGCATTACTCAAACGCTGCACGAACATTACTCAAACGCTGGTCAATAAAACAAAAACATACGGTATTTAAACCATTGATTTGGTAGTTTTTATATTCATATGGTAACTGATTACCAGAAATTCTGAATTCAAATAGAAACACGGTACTTTTTTTCCATATGTGTGGTAGTTTTATTCATATTTTCTTTTCTCACTGCATAAAAAACGCGTATAAAATTTTAATTTCTCATTGTCTTTTTGATATGAAGTCCCTCAATTTTCCATTTTTAAGTGCAATTTCATAGTTAGAAATGCTGTAATACATAAAACGCTAATTGTCGCATTTATTTTCAAATCGATTATTTTGACCTTCAAATAAACCTATGAGCGTTACTTATTCATTGTGCCCCTCTTTTTTTATTCACAGTTTCTCTTATGTACATAGAACATGTTAATATTCTGTGGACGATGTATAATGTAGACATTTAATATAATGTAAGAAGTTCAAACCGGTAAAGTTGATCAATGTTTGTATCGAAAACCAAGCTTTACGTACATTAAATATGCATTCTATAGAATGCGTGTAATTTTCCAGTCAATAATACTCTAAAATTCCCATATAGAATCTATTATAACTTCTGATAATTACTCCTTGTATAATTCTCATTCCAAAGAACTCACCTTTTTTGTCATTAATGAATTTTTTATTTCGCTCATGCTGCATTTTTTGTACTGCATAAAATACCTTTATATTCTAAGCAATGTCTTGGAAAAGAATGAGACAATTTCAAAATGGAATGCTGCGTCCAAAAGAAACAGATATTTTCTGCTTATCAAAGTATTCTATAGAATATGTTTTACACATTGTGGGTTATAAACACAATAAAAACTTATTAAAACTTTTCCCACTATAGTTGTTTGCTGTAATAAACTAGCTTTAAAATACTAATTAAAAGTAAATTTTGTTTAGAATATTTAAATCTAAGTAATATTTAATTCATAAAAATCGATTAGAATTATCACATTTTGTTTAATTTCCGTTAAATAAAATTAATAAATCTCTTAAATGAGAAATTCTTTCCAGATTTCCTAAGGAAAATGTATTAATATTCCCATGATTACTGATTAAAATTTATTATTATAAAAATTACGATTCAAAACAGTTTTAGTAAACTGAACTTTAAAAATAACATTATTTTATATTAAGCAGCTTAATTTAAATGTAAATTTAAAGAGATTTGAATTCCAATTTATCACTTTAAAAACAAAATAAAAGATTTCTGAATTTACTACATAATTTATTTTGTATTTTTTATTTCAGAATTCAAATGTTTACTGAATAAAATGGTTTATTCGCAAAAAATTTTTTTCCTAGTTATAAACATATTAAATAAATGATTAGTTTTGTTAAGAATGCTTACTTTATTTCAGATTCAGATATGAAAATATTTTCGTCTAGTATTTTCTTTTCAATTACTTATTAACTTCATTAAAGAGCGTAATTAATAATTCTCTAAAGAAAAAGCAAAAAATGTTGTAATGTATTTTTTACTCTAAGCGAATCCTAAAATCTTTTTGTATACATTTTTATCTTTGCACCTCCTGTATTTTTTTTTCTTAATTCCATAAATTTAAGTACTTAAATAAGAATAATTTTTTAAAAACAAACACCACTCACATTTTATGATTTTATACATTTTGAACTTATTCCTTCTAAAATTAAAATCCGTAGCTCAAGTAATTCAATAAATATATAGACAACAAAAAAGCTTTGTGAAAAAAAACTTTTCTAATTCATGACTTATTAAAAGTATATTTTTTCTATAAGAAGTACAAAAGCTTAAAAGGCATATTACAGCACAAGAATAAAACATAAATTCAGAGATTTTATGTCTTATTTATAAACAACTTTAAAAAACCTATACTTTTTGAGTAAATTTGTTGAAATTGCTGGATTATATATATTAATTATAATAAAGAGTTGTTTATCACTTAGAACACTCCCTAAAAATGTATGTGCGCTAAAGTGTTCTAATGTTTAATATTTAGAGTATATTTAGAGTATCTTTAATTCTAAATCTTTATTTTATTAGTGTTCAATAGTTTTAATTTCTGAAAAACGAAACCCTCACTATTGACTTTATTATATTATTTTGTTAAACTTTCCATGCTCAAAATTTTACAGCTAATGAAACTTTAGAACTTCTGAAAAAAACTACCATTGTTTACTTATTTAGATCTTCTGTTAAAACAAAAGTAAAATATTAAATGCTAAAAATAAAGTGGTACAAATTTTACGAAAACGGAAAATATTCTTTGGAATTTTTGAAGAATCCAATATATAAAGTACTTAGAGTTTAAATAAAAACAACAAAAATAGACCGTTTTTAAAGGAAAAAAATAGACTGTTGCTAAAGTTACGAATAATGAAACATTTGAACTTGAGAAAAAATCTCATATTTATTTATCTAGACTTTCCGTTAAGAGCAATATTAGACTATTATAGAGCCGCAATATTAGAGCCGTCAATATTAGACTATTAATGTTAAAAAATAAACAGTTTCAAATTTAAAAGAAATTGAAAGCATTCTTTGGAATTTCTAAAACATCCTATATATTTTACTTATAACTTGGATTAAAAAGTAAAAATTGAATTTTGAAAGTGAATAAGAAGCTTTTCAATACTTTGCGTCTAATTGAAACAATCTTTGGAACAAAGCAAAAATTTCGTATTGTCTATTGTTGCTCCTAACGCTAATTACCAATACCAGAAAGCCTGCTTGATGAAACCAAGCGAATTTAAGGCAGAGTGAGTTCCTCAGAGCTGCTATCTATGGCCAAAAATACGATTTCAGCCGCACACACGTCACTGCTCGTTTATAGAGCAGACCCATTGGTACATCCCATTCATTCATACACAGATCGTAATTTTGACCTGAACCAGATACCGATCAATATTTTATTCAGTAACCCCAGAGGTATGATTTGTTGTGGAAACATGGGAGACTTTGTGACTCGACAGATTTAACTTGCACCGGTCACCATTTACTACACGGGGAGCCAGTGGGGATCGAACTCACAACCTCTTATACGAGGGTCGCTATTTATATTTCTGGCCTTGGCAACAGTAAGTGTTGCTAGGCGACCGCAGACGATTTTAATCGAAAGTTCGATATTTTTAAACATAAATTCAGCAGACGATTTACCATTATAGCTTCATTTGTGTTGTTGACAGTAAATTGAAAAGTTCTTCTCTTTCAAAAAATGGAATTGAATCATGAACATTTTCGTGCCATTATTTTTCATAACTTTCGACGTAGATTGTCAAGACAAGAGTGCTTCGATGAACTTAATTCTTTATTCAGCGATAAAGTGCCATCCTACAGCACTGTAAAAAATTGGTATAACGAATTTAATCGTGGTCGATGTTCGATCCAGGACGAATCCCGTGCAAGTCGTCCAAAATCCGTTGTTGTGCCAGAAAAGATCGAAGCTGTGCGTGAACTGATAAAGCAAGATCGTCATGTGACATACCGTGAGATAGAGGCGTCTTTGGACATTAGTATGACTAGCATCAATAAAATATTGCATGAACATTTGAGCGTAAAAAAAAATTTGTTCGCGTTGGATCCCGCATAATCTGACAAACGCTCAAAAAAGGCTCGTGTCGATTGGTGCAAGGAAATGTTGGAAAAATACGTTCAAGGTACATCAAAGGCTGTGTATAACATCTACACATGTGATGAATCATGGATCTATGCATATGAGCCGGAAACAAAACAGTAATAAACTGTATGGGTCTTCCAAGACGAGGCAAAACCAACAAAAGTTGTTCGTGGAAGAAGCACATCGAAACAAATGATTGCCTGTTTCTTCGGCATTAACGGTCATGTGGCAACAGTGGCTTTAGAGCAACGCAGGACGGTCAATTCTGAATGGTACACGACCATTTGTTTGCCAGAAGTCATCGGAGAAATTCGAAAAAAGCAGAAGAACAGGCGAATCATTCTTCATCATGACAATGCGAGCTCTTCACACATCGACTCAAACAAAGGCATTTCTGACGGAGCGAAAGATCTAACTGATGGGTCATCCGCCGTACAGCCCTGATTTGGCATCCAATGACTTCTTCTTATTCCCACACATCAAAAATAAATTACGTGGACAACGATTTTCGACCCCCGAAGAAGCTGTTGATGCATTCAAAACGCATGTTTTGGAGTTACCTCAATCGGACTGGAAAAAGTGCTTTGAAAATTGGTTCAAACGCATGCAAAAGTGTATTGATCATCATGGAGAATATTTTGAAAAACAATAAAACCAATTTCGATCCTACATATTTGTTTTTTCATTATTAGGCCAGAAATATAAATAGCAACCCTCGTACATAGGTAAAACACCCTACCAACCAAGTTTCTGTTAATAGGAAAACCAAACTGCTTAATATTAAATTAAAATTGTTTAAACTTTTGGCCCATCCCACACTGCCTCATATACCCGTGGCCCACATTCACACATAAGAAGACAACACAGAAATATCCATGCCCTGAGTTGGATTCGAACCCGCAACCACCAACTTCACAGTCAGGCACGTTAATCCACCTGGCAGGTCAAAAACTAACAGCAACTTGATCGTAATTTTTAAAAAAAATGGGAAGCATTGATTTTTTTCATATATATTTTCCTCCTCAAACAAAATAGTGTAATAGTTCTCTATTTGTGCGTTTATGCTGTACATTTTTTTTTTGAAAATGAATAATTAAAACTTTAAGAATCATCTTACCTGCGTCTCGTTTTTGAGAATAATATTTTAACGTGAAGTTTAATTTAATAAAAAACTTCAACCCAATGAGTATAACTCAAAAGAAACTACGTATAATTAAACTAATCTTCAAAACTTCTGTCATTGAGACAAAACTCGAACAATCCAACAAATTGAGATAAAACTCGAATAATCCTTACAGAAGATATCGAATGATTCTATTTAAAAGAAATTTTAAAACGAGTCTTACATAAAAGGATATTATCATTTTTCTCTCTGTAATATCCGTAAAAAACTTAAGTTGGGAATTCAGTTCTTCTCAAAAGAATTAACAACTCTTCTCTCCCAGAACTTTTTTAACGTTTTAAGAAATTGTGCTTCAAAATGAATGCATTAAAGGCATTAATTTTTTTAATGCAATTACGTTTCGTTTTTAATTAAAATTATTTCATTACTTTTTATATTAATAATGTCTCTCTTTTTTTCTTTTGAAAAGATGCCTGATTTTTTGGTTTATATATCGATTTATGTCCAAAGATTAAAGATGCAGCTTTCTGACTTTTTGTTTGAGGCTATTGTACTTTCTTGTTAAGTTATAAAGAAATTCTATTTTTAAAATTTCTAAAAGCAACATATTAAAGCCAGACTTATTCTTAACAAAATTTTAGTTAATTGCCAGCTTCTGAAACAATATTCAAAACCTCATTAAAGTCAAAATCTAATAAATATTATCTGATAAAACATTACCCAAAAAAAATATTGAACCCAATTAGTAACATAATAACTCTGAGTTAGAAAATATTTTTTTTAACCCATTGGCAAAATGAGTGTTGTTTTTTGGGATTGATGGTACGCGCACCTTATTTGGACGTCATCACACCTTTTAACTGTGTTCAAGAGTAATAGTAAACAGTGCGCATGAGTCGTCATTGCATGCTTTACTATGGCGACGGCTGCTGTTTGGCAAGTTTTTAAAAAAAAAAATTTTCACTTTTAATTTTGTTAAGCAATAAGTTGGTGAGTTTATTTTTAAGATATGGGACCAGAGAGATACCATAAATACTTCTTGAGTAGTAAATAAAAGAGAAATTTATCATTTTAACGATATTTTTGTTTTTATTGTTTTAATTAAGAATCGGAAATTCTAACCTATAGTTCAAACTGGATCATTTTCAATACTAATTTAGGTGAATATCACAAATAAAGAGGGTCCCAAACTGATTGACATGGTCCCAAAGGTTAGAGTTGTAGCAAGAAGGCCTAAAACTTACGGAGGCTGTAAAAACTAAAGATGAAGAAACTAAATTCAAAGAACGTAGACGGGAATACCTTAAGCATTACACACAAACGGAAAAACGAAAGGATTCTGTTCATAAACGCAAGCGTAAAACCCTTTCTTCACAAAACAACGCGGATCATGAAAATGAATTAAAGCCTAAACGTCGTTACAAGAAGCGTCATCTCTCAGACTTGAATGACACTGCCCTAGGTACAGGTGTGGAGTACCAAAAACGTGAAAGCAAACGGAACAGACAAATGGATAAACGGAAAGACTCGAATGTAAAAAATAAATAAATAAATAAAACTAGACAACAACCATTTCGCCAATGGGTAACCTGCGATCACCCTTCGGCGATCACAATTTCTTTTTAAAAAAAAAAAAAAAAAACAGATATTATTAAAAACTATAAAGACAGAAATGAGTATGGGGTGAAGACTGGGTAGTGGGTGTGAAACCGAGTATCTCGATTGCGTCGAAATTAGTTTCTACAGACTCTGAATTACATTTATTAGTCAAAAAGAAAAACCCAACATATTGATGAGTTGTAGTTGATTAATTCTGCGTATACAAGTTTTTGTTTGTTTTTTTTTTTTTTGCTATTTACACTCGCTAATGTTCTATGTTATAATAGTTTTATTTATTGGTCCTTACAGTTATAGTGCAGTTTATTATACGTTTGCTAAAGGTTCATACACAAACAAACAAAAAAATAAGGAGATTTAGTCTAATACTATCTCTGTTTTGTTTTGTTTTTATAACCTCTGCTCTAGGATTAAAACAGGGTGGTACCCGATATTGCCCTACCTATCTCTGAATGCTCAATGCTGGTCTCAGGAAAACTGCATTGCAGTAGAATTAATTACATCAAATTAATTGCATCAAATGTAACTTATATACATATTTTTTTTAATTTCCCATATAAATTCAAAATGTCTGCTACTTTTTTTCACTAAAACTCTAGAATTAACATATGTACCCTATCTTATTCCATTAGTAAGATCACTGGGAGATTTAAATTTTTCTAGAAAATTATCATTTTTAAAAAAATAGTACATCTAAGACTTTAGGAATGATGCGCAACTAAACAATGAATAGCTAGATTAAAATTTGTCAGTTTCTAGGGTGAACAGTTTAGCTCCAACAGACCTTCGAATCTTAGTTATCCGGTATTGCCTTACTACTTAAAATTTAGATTAAACGGAATTATCTGTAATTCGATGAATATTTTAAACAGAATAATAGTTTTATTTCCAATTTAAATTATTCAAGTCACCATTATTTGCCTTAGATCATGTAAAACATTTATGTAATTCATATTGATGTGGAACCTTTTTTATTTTTAATACTCTTCTTACTGTGAAAGATGTTCATACGATTATAGAAATCTACATTTTTTAAAGACATAAAAGTTGGAAAATTTTATACAAAGAATAATGAGATGAAACATTTTTAATTGTTCTTAACTTTTATGTCGTTTTTCAGGTTTGTTTTGAGACCTCAAGTTTTAGACGCAGTTTTTGCGTCACTTACATCATCAACCAAAGCGTTTTGAGACAGTACAAAAATTTATCATGATTTTTGAAAACTAGTTTTTAAAAAGTTGTTTAAAAATAATTTCAAAAGTTTATAATTAAAATATTTTTAAAAAAACTTACGTTCATTTGGTTCTATGGAATTTATTTGAATAAAAGCATGTCAAACTTTAAAATAATAACATTTTTTAAAGAGACAATACAATGATGTCACGTATTAACACTAATACATTTGTGTTTGAAATATTAGTAAATTAGAATAAAATTGAGAGATCCTTTCCTATTTCAGTCATAATGCTTTTCGTAAAGGAAAGGATTTATGAGTATCTTTTCCACCAAACCTTGTTGATAAGGAAAGCTACTAATTTATCAATCATATTTTTCCTAAAGTAAAGAGTTTATGAATATTCATTTCATCAACATTTCTTGATTGAAAATTTATACTTTCATCAATCATGAAGTCGGTCGAAAGGGATACTGAAAAACTAGCCTGTTCTGTAAGACGGTTCAAGATCGGACATCTGTTCTGTACCATCTTGTTCGATTAGACAGATATATTCAAGACTGTTCTGTTTTTAAAAACTGACTTTTTAAAAACTTAATCCTAATTGCTTATTTGAATTTCTTCATCGGCATTTATATTTCTATAGACTAATGAATGGAGATATCCAGTTGTAGTTACAATAATTCGAGAACTATGAGACATTCTGGAAAGTTAAATTTAGACTCACAAATCTAATTTGGAGTGACGATAAGGTTGTCATTAAGTTACAAACAGAACCTTGGAATCTTATATTACAGAGAATTCAATCTTCATTATACAAAAAATAGGTGACAAGTTTTGTTTAATATTGCTGAAACTCCGTTTTTGGTTACCATAATATTCTTTGTTGTTTTTGCTTTCTATGATGTCAGCTTCAGATTACTGCAACTTTTAAACCGCTATGTGATTGATTCTTGACTTATTTTCATATATATTGGTTCATTTTCAAATAGCCTAATATAAGAGGGGTCTCTAATTGTCTCAAAATTGATATAGAATCAAAACATCTTGATACCTTGCAAGATTTAGGTAAAGGCAATTAAAATAAACTTTAAAACACTTTTGTTTCAAAAATTTTATTGTTAAAATTATTTTCTATAAACTATTACTTGGTCATAAATGTTATCTTCTGCATGCTCTTGATAATCAGGAGATGTTCCATTTTATACATCTGTATTTTAAATTATTGATAAATCGCAATCAACATTTCAATCCATACTGAAAAAAAAACAATAATAAAAGGAGGAACTTTAAAGCAATGCTTTAGTTCCTTTCTTAACAAATTTATTGTCAATGAATATATATTTAAACAATGCTATAAAATCGGTTATTTGTAATTTATTAATTATAAGATAAACAGTTGTGTAAACATTATATACTTACAATTATAAAAAAGACAAATTTACAATGCTAAATAAATAGATCTGGTAAAATAAGTATGATCTAATCACATGATAATCTACCTTATTCTAAAACATATACTATAATGAAATGTGTTTAATTCAAACAATATTTTATAAATTTAAAACAAACACAGTAATAAAAATACAAACTTAATATAAAATATAATATAGTTTTTAAACAAAATATTAAAAAACTTATAAAAGAATATTTTGTCTAGTTCTAAAAAAAAACACAATAGTAAAAATCAGGAAATTAAAACAATATTCTAAAACTACAAAGCAATAAATAAAACTGATTTTAAACAATATAATAACTATTTCTAAAACAAACATAGTAAAGCTAATATTAGATATAAAACAACATTTTCACAAGTTTTGAAACAAAAACAATATCATTCTAAAACTAATGTAACATTCTTGGTGAAGGAGCTTTTCTCTGACCTCAAAAGCTGAAATCACTTTTATAGATGAACTGGCCGGAATCAAAAAGGACTTTTCTCTAGAACATCGGTACGACCATCCAACTGACCATTCCAATGTTTTATGATCCACACAGAGCATAAGAAAGCCAGATTTAAGGTAGTGTATGCTGTCAACTTTTATGAGTCTTTTCTGCCTCCTATATATTTTTCCACTTTTGGTATTTTCGAGTTTTGGAATAAAAAATATTTGGTACTTTCCTTTGTGTTGCTTTGAGCTGTCAGCAAGATAGGCCATTTATGGGTTTTGCAAACATTTTTATATAACACTGCAAGTTTCTCGCTTTTCCTGAGCACACAGATCTTATCTCTGTTTATAAAATGAATTTTTTCGAAAAGGTATTTTTTTAGACATAGCTCAGAAGTTAAGTATGAAAAAAATTCAAATATTCTATATATTTTCAATTCATAAAAAATACAAAAAATTACTATTTTAATAACAATCAAAATTTTAAAAACAATAGTTTTCCGAGAATTTTGTTGGTTAAAAAATAACAAAATTAAAATAACATTTTCAAATGATTGTGAAATGTGTTGAAAATTATGTATACGATCGTTTTTCCATTTTTTTTTTTTTTTAAATTTTGTTTCTTAATAATTTATTTCTTAATTTTTTTGTAAATAAATTATAGGCACTCTTAGTATTTTAAAATGCGTTATATTCCTAAAGGGATATTTTTCACTTCTCTTATATTTTTCGCAAAAAAATTTTTAATTGTTCTAGGTGGAATTATATTCTTACCTAAATAGAATGCACAACAATACATGCTTTTCTTACCTCATATTTTGAAGCTTTTAACTCTATAATCAGTTTTTTTATTTTTCATTTTTAAATTTAAACTACCAAAAGGAAACATAACTGCTAGAAACTTTAAAATATTTTTTTAAAACAATAACAACAAATAACTCTGATAATAAGTAACAACATAAATATTTATTTTCAAAATAAATTTTTAAAAAAATATTTTAAGACTAGCATTTGCAGTTATATCAATTATTGAAAACGTATTATTTTTTTTATTTCAAATGTCTCAAAAGACCTCCAAATATCCATCTAAACATCTTTCTAAACTTTTAATTGATACATAACAGATAAAAACGAACAAATAAATATACTAATTAAAAAAATCTTGAAAAAAGGACATACTTAAACAATTTCGTTAGGAAGTACATGAAAAAACACTTCTCCCTTTGGCAATAAAAATTATGTTTGCTTCTTTGTTAACGAGAAAAAATATATAAATTTTGCGTGAAAGTGATTAGAACCTAAAAATAAAAGTATCGGCAAGTCTTCAGAAGTTTTGATCAAAGAAAAAAAAATTAGCATTAATGAAAAATTTTATAAAAAATAAGAAATTAACGTCATGATTTTGCTTGAACTAAATGAAAACTTTCAAAATATTTTGTTTGTATAAACAACTGATTTTATTATTAATGTAACTGAATTTTTAAAAATATATCACGAAAAAGAAATTTTGTTTTTATTTGTCTTTACCTAACATTCTTTATTTTTCAAAGGGAAACTGGGGAACTTGACTATTGCATGAGATTTTTTTTGAAGATTTTTGATACTTTCATATAGCTGATTTCAAATTCTCTATCGGTTTCTCCCTTCAAGATGCAGTTTGTCTTTTTAAGTTACCATTTTCAATTTATTTCTTGACAAAATGTACAAGTTTAAAAGCTTTATATACACTGGTGGACAAAATTAAGAGATATCTCAAATATCTCAAAAAATACTGAATATGAAATAAATGAAATTTGGTATGGATATAGCTTATTCCATGATAATAGAGTATGCAAAACAAAAATGAAAGTGCCATTCACTGGCAAGACCTACTGCCAATAAATCCAAGGTAGTCTGAACTTAAGAATAAAAGATGACAATAAAAATGAGTCTTGTACAGTGTGTGTTGCCTCTAGTATGGTGTATGGTCACCCCTGACAGACAGACAGCATGCACAACGAGTATGCATGCTGTAAATAAGGGAGTTAAGGAGGACTTGTGGAAGACCCTCCCATTCCTCCACCAGAGCGATTTTTAACTCCAGAATGGTTCTAGGGGGAGGTTGGCGCATCGCAATAGCTCTCCCAAGAGCATCGCAAGCATGTTCAATAGGATTCAGGTCAGGGGATTTGGCTGGCCAATCCCTTCGTTGAATATCTTCGCTTTCCAGATACTCATCAACCATGAGAGCCCTATGTGGTCGCGCATTGTCGTCCTTAAAAATGAACTCAGGGCCAACAGCGCCCCTGAAAAGACGCACATAGGGCTCTAGGACCTCCTGCCTGTACCTCTGGGCATTCACGGAACCATTGTCAAACACATGGAGCGGTGTGCGGGTATCTTGCATGATCCCTGCCCAAACCATGAGTCCTCCACCAGTATAATGGTCCCTGTCGATAATGTTGCTGGGATGGTATCGGGTTCCAGGTTCCCTCCATATCAATAACCGTCCAGAATCAGGTTGTAGACTGAATCTGGAATCATCGGTGAAGAGAACATTAGCCCATTGAAGTTGTGTCTAATTCTGATTAATTTCTGATTTTCTCTTAATTTTGTCCAACAGTGTATTAGAGAGTAGTGTTAATGCTTAGACTAGTTTTCAGGAGAGTTAGAGCAGATCATTAGAATTAAATTGGCCTGGGTATCCGTGCTTGGAAATTTTGTTATACGCCGTTAATGGCACTTCATTATTATGAATTGCTTCTTGTGGTTCTGAACGCATAATAGAGAAATGATCCTAACCGTGTACGAGAACATTTCCGAGCATTGATTTCTATGTAATTTTAATCCTGATTATATAACCCCCTCGAAATTTATCATGACCTTTACAGAATCTTCTGTTATATATGTTACCGGCAAAGTATGAAACGCCGGCATTGTACAGAATGCCAGACGTTTTTAGGCAAAGTATGAAGTGTGAGAATTATTGCGTACTTTGCCTAGGCATTGTATAGAATGCCTAGGCGTTCTATAGAATGCCAAATGCTATTTAGGCAAAGTATGAAATAAACGTCCTGATGAGGTTATTATGTAAATGATGTGCATGTTACTGTGAATGACCGAAATCGGTGGTTGTTGACAATCACGTAGTCGCTTTGGTGAATGTCCGAAATACTTAATACATCCGATTTGATATTAATTTATTCGTGGATATAATTACATTTATTCGATATTTTAATACTTACTGAGGATAGATTAGAAGAAACACCAGTGTTTGGAGTATCAAGCAAATATATACCGGGAAATGGCACTTGACCTTAAAAAACATCAGTGTAGGGTATACCGGGCAAATGTATACCAGGCAATGGCACTTGATCTTAAAAAAAACATCAGGGTAGGGTATACCGGAGAGAGGCACTGAACCATAAAAAACATCAGTGTAGGATATACCAGGCAAATGTATACCGGGCAGTGGCAAATCATTTAAATAATAACCTCATCAGGACGTTTTTTCCATACTTTGCCTAAATGACATTTGGCATATATTCTATAGAATACCTAGGCAATGTGTGAAATATAAACCATTTCATACTTTGCTGGCTAATTTTAGGCATTCTATACAATGCCTAGGTATTCTATACAATGCCGGATTTCATACTTTGCCGGCAACATATATACCGATTTTAAAATTTTAAAATTTTACAAAAAATAGACTCAAATTGTCAATTAAGAATCTGTTGCTTTAAGAGCAAAAATAATTTTAGATTTGAAAAAATCATATCCAAATTAAGCAAAATCAAGTATTTGTATAAATGCAAAAAAATATAATTTGTTCACCAATGTTATATATGATAATAAAAATATTAAATTAACTACTGATATACTTTTGTTTAATTCACAGCTATTTATAAGTACCCCAATATAGTGATATAGTTTCGATTTTTATGAAATTCAACCCTTTTATACGTAGCATGCATATCTTTTATATAAACATTGATTCAATCATGAATATTATTTAATGAGAATCAGGTTTTTTAAAGACAAGTTTTATGTTTTTTAACACATAGAAGTAATTTACTGACAGTATGTAGAAACAATGAGGCAAAATAAAAATAAAACAGGATAATTCTTTCATTACTCTGGAGTACTATATCACTATAAAAGAAATGAATGTAGCTTCTCATTTTAGATTTCAATCTGCAGCAAATTCACGCTGCATTCTTTCAAATTTGCATTCTAAAATTATAGTAAAATAACCGGCAGCAGTCTGTCCATCCAATTAACCATAAAGTTTTTTTTTTCTATGACGACCAGATTCTCACTCGTCATTCAGGTATCAGTAGGGCAGACTTTTTCTTTTTGAAATCTCTTAGGCGCACCATATTAGGTGGACCAACGTTGTTCACACAGTAAGGACAGAGAGCACAGGCTCATTGTCTGGGATTCAATCCCAGAAACTTTCTGATGTAAGATCAGCTCCCTGACCACTGCATAGTCAGGTCGGCACGGTAAATTTTACGGTGAAGAGCATTTTTTACTTTTATGGTTTTGAAACCGGTTACAACTAGTATGGTTAAACAACCATAAATACAAAACTATGCTATTTAACCATTTCCCACTAGCATGGTCTTAAAACCGTAAGAGAAATTTAACTGTTCCTTCAGAAGCAGAAATGGTTTATCGGGGATTACACAAAAAAAATTCTGCCAAAATAAGTAAATTGCCAGTCCTTATAAAGCTCTTCACAAAAAATAATTCGTGAAACATTCCCAGAAAATTATTATTATTAAAAAAGGAACAATGTCAATATATGATCAAAATGTCATTAGTTTTCTGTAAATTTAACTTTTGAGAACTACAAAACTAAAGATAACTGAACAATTGAAATTAAACAACTAAACTAAAAACATTTACCAATTCATAAGTCACAGCTAATACATCACGAAATTTTTATTGTTTTCTGAGTAACAACTGAGTAACAATTTGTTAATCAACTAATGAAAAGCAACGCCTTTGGAAAGAAACTGCGATCTATTTTAAATTTATGTATTTTAGTTTAATTTAGAACGGCTTAAACATAAATTGAAGACAATTTGGGGAACAAGCCCTAATTATGAATTCAAATCTTTCAATAAGCATAATCAAATCTCAACTTTCTATTTACATATTGTAACTCACGTTAATCTATAGCGACATATATATCACGCTAATTACAAGAATTTTCTCATTTGAAATAATACTGCTTCCATATCAATCAATTGTTTATTCTCTTCAATTGGTTATTCTTTTCAATTTCTTTTCTTTATTTGTACTTTTCATAAATTGAATAGTAGCTGACATAAAAACGTCACGGCATATAAAATATTTAGGCACTAAAGGATTTAAAAAATTTATTACTTTTGTTGCAGATACTTCAACGATATATTATTTCCTTTTAACTTTTCATTTTATTTACCTAAAATCATTAGCTTTTGTTCAGTTCACAACGGAAGTACATCTTAAATAGTACACCAGTAGCATATCCACCCCAAAAGCGCTACGTAATTCCGAATTTCCTCGAAATTCGACTCATTCGCTTTAAATAACTGTGTACAATAAATTACTTAACTTAATTTTGTCTTTCCTGTGTATTGATTCAATCGTGAATAATATTTTAAGAACATTACAGCTACTAAAAACCGAAATTTACATTTTTCAATCTATAGAAGTAGTTTACTAACGTTATGTCGAAACAACGAAGTAAAAAATGATAAGAGTAATTTTCCTTCCTTATTCCTAAAAAATATATCACCACACTTAGTTTAAAACTCATTTTAGATTTTGTGGTAAAGGAATGCCGTATATTAAAAATAAACTTTGAATAAAAGAATAAGCTAAATAAAATAAATAATATATATATATATATATATATATATATATATATATATATATATATATATATATATATATATATATATACCTGGCCAAAGTCCAAAACTTTTTCTTGATTTCGGCAATTGGCCGGCCAGATCGCGAGTTAGCCGAGGATGGCTGGCCAAAGTCCGAAATTGCTCTTGATTTCGGCAATTGGCCGGCCAGATCGCGAATTAGCCGAGGATGGCTGGCCAAAGTCCGAAACTGCTCTTGATTTCGGGAATTGACCGCCCAAATAGCGAATTGGCATGGGAAGATCAGCCAAAGTTGGAAGAAAAAATCATTATAACGAGCAGGGCATTTGATCTTAAAAAACATCAATGTAGGATATACCGGGCAAATGTATACCGGGCAGTGGCACTTGACCTTAAAAAACATCAGTGTAGGATATACCGGACAAATGTATACCGGGCAGTGGCACTTAAACTTAAAAAAACATCAGTGTAGGATATACCGGGCAAATGTGTACCGGGCAGTGGCACTGAACCTTAAAAAAACATCAGTGTAGGGTATACCGGGCAAATGTATACCGGGCAGTGGCACTTAACTAGACCTAGTATGACAAGATCTTTGGTGTATGCCGGACAATTAAATAGACAATTTAATAATGATTATTAAGTTAATGATTGTTTAATAGACAGTTTAAAAACTTCTATTTTTTTTATATTTTTAAAGTAGAAGATTTATAAGAATTATTTATATAATTACAAAAGGCCGCCAAAGTAAAATATTCACTGATCGCTTCAATTATTTCGGACTTTGGCCAGCCATCCTCGGCCACTTCGCGATTTGGCCGGCCAATTCCCAAAATCAAGAACAATTTCGGACATTGGCCAGCCATCCTTTGCCACTTCGCGATCTGGTCGGACTTCGGGCTTTGGACGTAACATATATATATATATATATATATATATATATATATATATATATATATATATATATATATATATATATATATATATATATATATATATATATATATATATATATATATATATATATATATATATATATATATATATATATATATATATATATATAGGGCCGGGATAGCCTGGTCGGTAGGGCGCTGGGCCCATGTCCAAGAGGTCGTGGGTTCGATCCTCACCGGTCGAAGACTCCCCGTGTAGTAAATGGTGACTGATGCACGTTAAATCTGTCGAGTCTCAAAGTCCTCCATGTTCCCATAACAAATCAATACCTCTGGGGGTACTGATCCAGGAGTTTCCTTGTCTTCTGGATTGGTTCAAAATTACAAGGCTACGGAGTTGAACATTAGTAGTCGTAAACCCATGAAATTGGGTCGGCTGTTCAACGACGGTTATAATATATATATATATATATATATATATATATATATATAGGTGAATCTTACGAAATATGACAATTCACTGTCCCTTGCCCCAAGATCTAATACTATAATACTAAAAGATACCCTTAGATACCCTCCTATATAAACATATCTTGTTGCATGAATAAAGAACCAATTTTCTGGTTCAAAATCTATTTCAAAAAATTTTTCAAGGTGAGTAAGTTTTTGTGTTGTCATTTTCCTGGCTTCTTGAAACCATTAATAACCTACATTACATAGATTTATCTGAGTTATTTTAAGAAATCCTGTTGTTTTCTACAGAATATAAACGTCTTAGGCCAAAGTATTTAATTAAAGTAAAGTTATATGCTATAAAATGGCGAATTTGTCCTTATTCTGGCTGTCATTTTCCTGGCTTATGAACGCCAGGACATTGAAGTGTTACCAGAAATTTTTTTAACTGCTAATACTGTAAGGAGGGAAAGCAGATATTAACCTAATACCAAGTTTATGCATGATTGTAATATGCTTGGATGTAATCAAAGTTATTTATTTATTTAATGATTGATTATTATCCACAATTTTATTCCGTACATATCAGCAACAAAATTTTTTTTGATTCTTTCTACAGTGGATAAAAAGAATCAATTTAAGCAATTTATAGTCCATCTAACACAAAGGCTCAAGTTGAATTACTTACTATTAACTTAAAATGACTGTTTTTTAAACTTCTAAGCTAATATGTCATTTTCCTGGCATTCAAGATTTGGTGAATTTCTATTTTATTTTTTTCCCATTCTAGAAATGCTTACACCGGTTGAGATAAAAAAATTTAGATATTGAAAAATTTATAGGAAGTTTTGAAGCTAGTTATTATTGGAAACATTGTTTGGGACATGCCAGGAAAAGGAGATTTTGAAGTTCAATTAAATTTTTTAACTATACAAAACAGTCAATGCTAGTGCAAAGTTATTTCAAAATGCTATCAGCAATGCTATTTATTAATTTGTTTAAAACAAAAGTTCTTTTAGTATTGTAGTAATAGATCTTGGAGAAAGGGACAGTGAATTGTCATATTTCGTAAAATCACCCATATATATATATATATAATATCAGGGCTACATCCCTGATATCTTGGGTGTATTTAGCTCAAATAATGAAGTCGTGAACCAAAATATTTCTGAATATTCATGATTTCACTCGCGCACATTACTGGTAGTTTCACTAAACTTTTCCCTACAACACATTCTTGAGCATACTGCGAACTGTAGGGTCTCGGGGATGGGACACACATCAAATGCTTTCAGGGATGTGACAAGCTCCAGCCAACATCTCTTCAGATAACGGCGAGGTACAGGTAGTGGAAAAGACGGGGTGTGAAATCATCCTTCTTTCAACGCCGATCAGGCAATTCCCCCCCCCCCTCGGCATGTCTGATGGGAATTCCGACACCACTGCCAGCCTCACGTTAAGCCTAGTTCCTAAGAGATTGAAATGCGTGCACGCAACAGTTTCCTCCGCGAAGCCAATCCTGCTTGACTTATAAAATCAGGGCTACGTCCCTGATATCTTGGTTGTATTTAGCTCAAATAATCAACTCGTGAACCAAAATATTTCTTCATAAGTTTTATTTAAGGGTAGGCTGGTGGCCATAGCAGTTCACACCCATTCCCCACACTGGAGGGGGTGGACAATACTCTCAGACAATTGCGAGACACAGCTTATCAGGATCACATCATGTTGAAAAAGGCATGCAAAAACTATTGTTCCTGCATTAAATGCTAAGAAAAAAGGAGGTAAAAAGACCCAGTCGTGCATACCTTGTAACCCTACGCATCATCAAAAATCATTTAATACTTCCTAATATGGAAGTGAAAGTGGGAAAGGTTTTAAAATAACTCCTCTTTTGAAACATCAATCTAATTATAATTCGTTGGTATGTTTTCAGCCTTGAAGTCCCAAAATAGAATATCTCTACATCTATTCTTTACCAAAGACATTTTAAAAAGAGTTTTAATGCTTTTATTAATACAAAAGTATTTTTTATAATTTTTGTATTGCACACACACACACACATATATATATATATATATATATATATATATATATATATATATATATATATATATATATATATATATATATATATATATATATATATATATATATATATATATATATATATATATATATATATATATATATATATATTATATATATATATATATATATATATATTATATATATATATATATATATATATATATTATATATATATATATATATATATATATATATATATCTAATATATATATATATATATATATATATATATATATATATATATATATATATATATATATATATATATATATATATATATATATATATATATATATATATATATATATATATTATTCAAAAAAATACAGTTTCTTTCACCAATTCGAGTTGAGTGACAATTTGATTCAATCGAGAAAGCTTGCTTTTTATGCTAGGAAAAAATGTTATTTACTTTTTAGTGTAATCCTACCTTTGTTTGCAGATTGTTAGATTTGTCATCTTGTCAGATGGTACAGTTCTTACGAAAAGGAACAAAGTAAGTCTTGAGAAACAAGAGTGTAGATATCTCTAGAGAATTCATGCAAACACTTTCACTGATAGATTTAGAATCGATTCTTTTCAATAAGAGATACTTCTTTAACTCTGATCCCATTTCAGAGACTATATTTTATGAAATGTTTCTTTCAAGATTTTTCAGTCAGTCTTGTAAACAATCAAAATCAAACTGAAAATCTATTCTCACGAAGCGTATTAAATTTCAACTTGACTTGTTTAACCGGTAAATTAAATGAACGCGAGCAATAAAATTTAAGAATATCGATTAAGTTTAAACTGAGAACAGTATTAAACCTTTTTGAAAAAATGTCATTGATGAATGAAATTGTGTAATTTTAAGATTATTTAAATAAAAGTCTTTAGAACCACCTTTTCATCTGTAAATCAAGTAAATATTCTACTTTAGGAAAAGTAGAATAAATGAAAAAGGAAATAAAGTTTTGATTAAAAAAAAATTATAAATAAAAATTGGTCTGTGGTACCCCAGTGTTTAGAGAAATGGACTCAGGTCCATAAGGGAATGAGTTCGATCCTTAACTCCGCTAAGACCCATCGAGTACATGCGATATACGTGTTCGTAAAATATATGGAATCGAAAATCCTGTGGTCTGTCACTGAGCAGTATCGTTGGTTCAGGGAACTGGAGCAAATTTCTTTCCCCTGCAGATCTATGAAAAGTGGCAGATCTATGAGGAAGTGGCCTTACGAATGAGTAGTGATGCTATCTATCTGTGGATTTCTTTGCCAAGACTTACTTCCATTCCAACGGTGCTCTTTTGTCAAACGAAAAGCGCACTTTCCTGACTTAATTCGAAGATGGCCAATGGCTGGTGAACCTGAATTGTGCAAATGCCATTAGAAGCAACAAAAAGAAAAATATGAACTAAGAATTGAAAATATGAACTAAATATTGAAAAAAGTAAAATGCACCAATTAAATAAATAAAATAATCAAAAATTATTAAAAAATTTACTAATTTAAGGCTTTTATAAATATATAATATTATGAAAATGTAATTTAAAAATTTAAATTTACTTAACATCTAAATTTATCTTATATTCTTCAAATAATGTATGTACTGATTAATTTAGAACCAGATATACTTAAATAACGTTCGCTCTATTTGGATAAGTATTATTATGTATTTCCTCATATATTGAAATTATCTCCTCCATGAAATACTCAAATTAATTTTCAAATGAAACTTAAAAAAATGACTAAGGAATTCTCAAAGCAAAACAAAGCAATTCTCAATAAATTCAATCATTTTAAGTTCACGAACCTTTATTTAATTTATAGGTTTAGTAATACATCACGCTGATTAATTCGATAAAGATAAATCTTCCACTGAAATCCAACTGTAATTAATTCCCTTAATGCTGTTCTGTGTGAATTTTAAGTTTAGATTTCATTAGCAAAATTAATTATTTCGCAACTCCAAATGGCTTTGTTTCAGTTACATAACTTATAGAAACCTATAAAAGTCTTCTAAAGCAATGCCGTTAGTTAATTATTTTAAGCTTTTAAACATGGAATTCTAATTCATATTTTCTATAACTCCTTGTCATAATTAATTTTTAACAAATATTTGATCTAATCAGGCATAAAATATAAGGTCAAAAAATTGCTTTTTTAAAAAAGTATAAGTAGTTTTGAAAGTAAAGAAAACCCTAAAATTCCTTGGACAATAAAAGATGTGCTATTCTGCTATTTTGAGAGTGGTTAAAAAAAGAAAGATGGAAAATAGACTTTTATATCTTTTTGTCATAACATAATATATTGCCAATTGAAAAAGTAAGAAAAACAACTCCAGCAGAAAACAAAAACCATAAAAATTTAAAGATATGTGTGTTAGCAGGATAGCACTTCATCAGGGGACACACTGGCTGCTAAATCACAGGAGCCTTTCTGTTGATAGAGATGATACCAAACACTGACAGTGCCCGAGGCCCCATAATGGAAAGTCAAATAAGAAAAAGAAAAATTGGAAAATTGAAATGTAAATGCAAAGATAAATAAATGACAAACAATCACATAGTAAATCTTAATGACTTATAAGTACACAAAATAAGACATATGAAACGCTCACAAATACGAAAAATAAATAAAGACAAAGTTACAGTTAGAATAGCCAAATCATTAAGAAAAATTTCGAAATAAATCAAATGCTGACCCCTTTTTTTGGAAAATCTTGAAAAAATAAAACAGAAAAATATTCAATGAGGAGTAAAAATTTTTTTAAAAAATTTTTAAAAAATTAAAAAGATACTGCCATCTGGAACACAAAATCCTAAATTTTACAGCACCGCATACAAATAAATTTAAATCTAATAATTTGACGAATCAAAATATTCTTAGAAATCTTAAATTAAAGGTTGGAATTAAAATGTGTTAAACTAATAACATTAAACTTAAAATCTCTTCTTTTATCGTATAATCCGATGAAAAAATTTTTGGTTATGAAATTTGATATCAACATCTAAAAAATCACGCAATTTTTATCTGAATTAGTCTTAATTAAATTTAGATCTTTGGGATAAATTTCTTTAAGTAAATAAAAATCCTTGTAATAAAAAATAATTAAATCCTCAATAAATCTAAATCCAGTTAATAAATCATGTTGCAAAAAGTTTTGTCCATAAAAATGTAAGAAAATATTAGGAAAAGCACTTTAATAACAATTCCCCGTTGAAATACCTTGATATTGTCTGTAAAAACAAATACCGAATTTTCAAAAATGTTTTTATTACATAAACTTATCCAGTCATCCTTATTACTATCCTCATTATTCAAACATTTATCAAAAATTTCCTAGCAAATATTCTTTAAATTATTGTGTGGTAACTCGTAAAAAGATTTTCAAAATCACATGGAAGAACAGTATTAATATTATTATAATTCAAATATTTAATAACGTCTTGGTTGTTATAAATAATAAAATGCTTATCATTTGAAATAATCTTATTATAAATAATGTTAAAATAATTAAAAAAATTTACCAAAAACAGAATTATAACAACCAGTAGTGTAAGTTACAAATCTAAATTTAACCGGTGTTTTGTGGAATTCAATTGTAAGAAATAAATAAGGTTAGTAATTTCTATTTATTTTTAAACTTATTTTCTTGAAAAAAAACTAATATCATCTGATTATCAATTTCTTTTTAAGAATTATTAGTTTTGACAAAAGTATTATTCTTATCATATTCTTTACTCATTAAATTTTTAAAAAAATTTGGCAAATAAAGCAAAAATTATTAGAAGCTATGTCAACAACACATATAATAAAATTATATTTTAATTCCTTAATAGATTTAATAGTACCGGAATTCAAATAAAAAACCTGGTATTTTACATTATTGCTCAAAATATTTAATATATTGCTAATAATAATAGGTAAGGTTGCTCACTTGCTTTGGTCTAAAAAATAAATTAACAGTCATATTGATTGAGAAAAGAAATAAGAATTTATAACGAACATAAATTTCAGAAATAAATGAAGTTAAAAAAAAATAGGAAATGTGTAATGCTTAAAATGCCATGACAGTGACATTAACTCGTTTATAATATATTAGTGTATATTATATTATTATAGAAATAAATGGCTCAAATCTATTCCAAAAAATGTTTGTTACAGAAAAATATTGAAATAGGTAATATAAAGAAAGCAATTTTTAAAGGGAAAAAATGATTTATTATTTGAGTATTTATAAAACCATTTACCGATGTCAAATTACCTATAAAACTTTTTAAATCTTGTGTATATAGAAGTTTTCAATACAAGAAAAAGTAATGAGCATTATATTCTATGGTATAAATCATTTTTCTTGCTTCTTTTCAAACATTTATTTTAAATCCACTTTTTAAAAAAGTGGAAGGAGAAAATATTTTTTTCGAAAAAAAGCATGTTTGTAAAAATATAAATTCCTAAAAAATTTTTTTATTCAACATGCATATGTTAGAAATAAAAGCATTAGCAAAGATATATTTCAACAATTTTTAAACAATTGAAAAATTTTAAAAATTGAGTTTTTATTTCTAAATTATTTAGGAAAATTATAAATATATGCATTAACTTGTAATTTTAACTCTAGTTTAAAAATACTTATATTTTATCCATCTTATTCAAACTTTAGTTAATGCATTAATATATTGCTTTAACATGAAATAGTTAAGACTCATATAGAATGTGCAGTAATGCAATATTTTTATTAGAGCATGTTTATTAAAATAAATAATAATGGTTTATGCTACAACCCAAGTGACTTTGCATTTTCTTACTTACATCAAATATATGTGAGTATGAAAAAAGTTTAAAAAGAAGGCCACACATCATCAATTATCCCATCAAAGATCTGAGCCACAAATAAACACTAACAATTATTAATGAGTAATTAACAATTTAAGCCGTTTACATATAATCAGTTATCTGTAAAAATATTCAAATTCGTTTGAACTTAGAAAAATATAAAAACTCATAGATAATAAAAATACTTAAAATTCATAGATAACTAGGAGACTTCGCCCTCTGCTCGCTGGCGCTCGCCAACCCCCGGAACTGCTTTCGCAGTTCATTTCGGATTGCTTCGCAATCCAATGTTCGCTTTGCTCGCTCATTGGATACGTTCTTAACATCTAGCTTTTGTATATTTTTTTCAATACTGAAGTTCCGAAAACTTTTCACTGTAGAAAATTCTAAACCTGTACATTTCAATATTAATTTTAAATTGAAAGCAGTTCACATATTTTTCTTAATCACACTATTCACTATACAAATTTCAGTTGTTGAGAAAAGTAACTGTGGTAAGTTTTGTTTTAAAGTCTTTTCCACCAGAGTGTTTAAGTTATGTGTTGTAAAACAATATGAAATAGTAGTCTGCCACTGAACGCCGGATGTAAAGCATCGGCTTCGATGAGGAAAATTGTGTATTTATAATTCTCTGAAGGGCGCCACCCTAATAATATGGAATTTGTAAAATAAATGTATATATTTTTGATTGTTGATGAAGCTCATCATTTTGTGTTTTCATCAGTGTTCAGAAGCAGAACAACTATAAATTTTTTTTATTTTATCACAAAAATATAAAATGTTTAAAAAACAAAGAAAAGAGTAAGAAAATGAGTATAGTCATAGAAAAAAATAAAATTATAATATAGCATTTGTCAGTTAAAATAAAACTTTTTGTTTAAGTCATTGTTAACAATTCAAATTTCTCCGAGGCAATTCTAAACCTTAATTTTGTTCTAAATGTCAGTATTCAGACACACAACATAAGTTTAATATGAAGTTGTAGAATGCAAATATAGATAGATACATATATATATACACACACAGCGAGAGAGAGAGAGAAAGAGTTTCTCTAAAAACACAATTGTTAATTTGGGCATTTGGTGATACAATACTTATAGAATTGAAGGATTTGTTACGTCAAGCGCACAGGTATCTTAATTTTGATCTAGTTGCGCTTCTATGTCATTTTGATTTATGTTGCTAAGTTATCTTTCAAAAAATTCTATGGCTGGCAACAGCATTTTTATTTTTTAAGTTGTTTATTTTTATTTCTTTTAAATTCGTTCTTTTTTTAGCAAAATGTTTTCTAACCTAACAGAATTCTCTGCCGACTGTTCTCTCTATAAATGAAGAAAATAAAGTTAATATTTAATTGTTGGGAAAAGAATCTTATTTAGTTGTACTAAGTACTTCGTTAAAAATGATAACTGTTGCCAACGCGAGAAAAGAAATATCATCGGTTTTATTGATACATACGTACGTATTAGCGTTTTATATAATATAGATACTTACAGCAGATGTTAGAGAATGTTTTGATTAGTTACAGTGGAGTGACTTAGCACGCCTTTTTACCACTTTAATAACACATAAGCTTCAGGTTTTGCTGTAAGTTGCTTTGCTGGACTTCTTTTCTCTTTTCATGCATTTTTATGTTTTAGGGACATTTTCTGAGGCATTGGGGATATTTGTTCAGTAAAAAGGGAATTACATTTTAGATCATAAATTTAAATATATTTTGTATCTTTATTCACTTTTATTTTTACATTTTAAATATATTTCTACATTTTTTCCCGTCTATGATTTTTGTTTTAATATAAAATACTTCGAATATTTTTAACTTTTTTTATTGCAGCTCTGCTTGCTCAAATCAAAAAGTTCAGTGTAGGAGAAAATATATTAATAAGCAGTTATATTAATAATTATATTTCAATACAATTATTCAAACTACAAATATACACTCTGAAATTATACTCGTTAAAATTCGAGAGTGTTAATGGGTAATCTACTAAGCCAGTACCCTTTAGAAAAAAACACAGTAAATGCAATTGTAATAAATTTAGTAAATTGTAAAAATGCAAAAATTTAGTCGAAATTACCGCTTCTCCATCCAGTTCTCTTCTCTGACAAAAAAGAACAATGCTACAATTATAGCGAATTTAAGAAATATTGGTAGATTTTATTGTTCATTTATACCATTATTAAATAAAGCTTTCTAACCTAGTTCTAGGGTACATATCATTTTTTATGGTAGTTACAGCATAAGACTACAGACACAAAGGTTCCAGATTGAAAACCTTGCGGGGCCAGAAAAACAAATCTCTCGCACTTTATCTGCATTGGTAACCATAGACAATAAACACACAAATCTTTCATTCAACATCTGGCAGAATTGCACTATTTTTCTTTGTTCGATGGTTCACTTTTATTCGTCAATTAAACTGCTTGAATCTCAAACAACGTAAAGACCCACATTAAAGATGACTTTCACGAGCATAGTGTTAATTTACGGGAGTAGCCATGTATTTTAGAAGAAAAGTTTACGGGCAGATCTGTATTTGTGTGATCATATCTTTACGGGAAAAAAACTATTTTTACGATCAGTTGCTAGAATACTACTGCCAGTCACTGACCTTGTGAAAGTTTTTAAAAAATATGATATATATAAGTTAAAAAATGAAATGTTTCATTGAGTTTAGTGACATGCTAAAAATAGAATAGTCTCAAAAATGACACATCATCCTCAATTCATCCCTTCAAACTTTATTAGTTTATAAATATTCGGAAAAAAAAATCAAATTTTAGAAAGCATACTGCGCATATCTTCAGTCTAAATTTATTTCAGGAATAAAGACTGTTTTCAGATTGGTAATCAACACTCTCCTACGTCATATTTCAAAATGAAAACGGAGTCTGAGAACCGACAGTATTTGTATTTAAATGAACTGTATTTTCGACTGTATTTGTATCGTAGCTATTTTAAATATTTTTGCTTAATTTTGAAAAAATCTTTTTTACCGTGTACAATGCATGCGTAATATCGTATTTTTCCAATTAGGTTCATCATAGCCAAATATGTGCTTTTTTTTACATTGAACCATCACTCGAATTAAATGAGCCGAAATCCATTTTTGAGCTCACAAGTAAAATTTATACATTATAAACAAATTAATATTAATTAATTTACTAGTTAGGCACAACATAGTCAAATATAGATTTTATCTTTGAATTAACACGCATAACAAATAAGCCAAAACCCATTTTTTGAGCTCACGAGTAAAATTTATACATTATAAACAAATTAATATTAATTAATTTACCTGTTAGGAGCAACATATCGAAATATGGATTTATTTTATCATTGAACTAACAATCGCACCAAATAAGCTGAAACCCAATTTTTGTACTCATAATTAAAACCTATACATTATAAACATATTAATACTAATTGATTTACGATTCCAGGTAACAGTTACTTAACTCTGAAATTACATCAAAATAAATTTAAAGGTTTATTAGTTACGCACTTAAAAAAAAACATTTATTATTTTTCTGACGTTTTGAAATTCGTTTAAATTTATATTGCTATATTAAACACCTAACTATTCTTTGTAGCACAAGTTTTTACTCGGTTTAGGATTTTGTTAGAACATGTCTTCTTGCCTTATGAAAGAAATAAGTTTTTGTTCGAATTATTTTTAAATTACTTTCGAAAATTAGCTACTTAAACAATGTCTACAAATATACATATTTTTTTTTCTTATTAATTTTTTAAAATACAATTATCCATGAAAAATAAAACATACATAATTAAACTTATGCTTTTAACTTTAAAATAATTGGAATGAAAAAAGATTTTTTGCTTCTTTTTAAGGATTCAGAATTTAATTATTAATCAGAAATAAATTCTAAACTAAGTGATATTAGCAGTTTGAATATTTGAATTAAATAAATAACAAATTAAAGCGGTATAAAATGAAAAAAAGAATCTTTAAAAAGTAATAGTTATTTTTTTTCAAATGTAATAATTTAAATAATTGAATTCAATTAATTTGAAAATAACATTAAACTAAATGTGTAAAATAGTTGAAGTGGTTTCAATTCATTGTGGGATGTCAAGCTAAGTTTACATATGAAACAAATTAATGTATAATTGAATTATGTGGATAAATTTACGAGAGCGAATAATTGGAAATATTAATAATTCATGTCATAATAAGAGAAGTTCTTGAAAAAAAGCAGTTTGCTACGAGTGGTCTTAAAAATTTATGCAAAATACTTGTGATAAAATATTTATTTGTCTTATATTTTAGAAATGCATTTATTTAATCTTATTAGTAATTTTTCATAAATTTTTAACAGGCAATACAAGAATGAATTTAAATAATAAATAAGTTTTTGGACTAGCGAGGACTTATAATTAATTTATTTAAAATTGCAAAGTAAACTATGAACGGAAAATAAATCCTTGCGCACTATCTATCTATAAAAAAACATGAAAATAGTCTAATAATTTCTGCTCATATAATTATATTAAAGCATTTATTTTATTGTGACAAAATAAAATACTTGACTCATTTTAAACATAAATGCTGATTTAAATATTCTTAAAAAAAAAATATTCGAATGAAAAAAACTTAATTTCAAAAAAGGAAATTTTTTTTTAAAGTTTTTATTTGCCAAGTCTTTTTCGAATTTTTGAGCTTTGCAAATAAGTTTAATCTCGATATTAGCATTATCAAATTGTTTCTTCTAATTATTAATTGTTGTTACATTCACAATGGAACAACAAAAATTGCAAAAAAACTTCCACGTTGATTTAAAAAATAATACAGTACTCGTACTCTTACGAGTACGAGTACTGTATTGTATTGGTGGTATTCTGAATCGCATAATAAGAAACAAACACAATGCCCCCCTTCCTCCTACAAGTTCATTCCAAAGGCAATGAAGCAGAACCGTGTAATATGCATAGGCAGAAAAACACTAAAAATAATCACAAAAAAACCAACTTTATTTTCCCATTGGTATGTAAATATTATTTTTCATAATCCTTATTTTTTTTCACTATCATGAACCAAGATTACCTTAGTAAGAAATGTGCAGTTTTTAACCCCTATAATTTATCTACGTTCATTTATCTGATTGTGAAGCAATTTTTGCTTCATATTTTTATTTACTTGCATACTTTAACTTTGAGAAAGAAATATTTAAAAAAAAACATGAAGGTGTTAATAATTTAGCAAAATGAATTTATATTTAAAGGAATATAAAAGTAACTACACGTTGGGAATGGTATTTACCAATGGAATTCTAATGGATTCCCAATGGATTTCCAATTTTTTCCATCATAAAGAAACTTCCATTAAAAATCAACCGCTACGAATATTTACAAATCTTACTGCCATAACTGCTTCAGTTTAAGAAAACCCTGCTTCCGCTATTTTGCTTTTCTCTATACTTTAGTTGAGTTCTGCATTACTTCTGTGGAAATGAGAACAATACTAGAGAGACTGAAGGGTAAAAATAATAGTGAAGAGTCTGTATCTATTATTTTTTGCGTAACAAAAAGTATAAATATTGCAAGGCCTACCAGAGCAAAAAAGATCGTCGCTAAGTACAAATGTAGATGTTATTCCGATTGTAATGATATTTTTAAGTCTTTACATAAAGTACATATAAGATATCAACATTGCGCTTAAAAAAATTGGTAAGTACTTAAAATTGGTATAAAAATTCAGCTATACCAGCAATATGTTATTCATTCATTTTTCAAAGGTGACTTTGGAAAAAAAGACATATTTTATAAAGAAAATTGATCTGGTTTTATTTTTTTTTCATTCTCACTTTGATACAGGGGAACTCAATTTTTTTTTCAAAATTATTAAATTTATTCTTTTGTAGTATATTTTCAAAGTAAAGTAAAGTATTCGCACAAATCTCTGTAGTGGATAAAAAATAACAAAGATTCCAGTAGTTTCATGGCCAACAGCATGTTATCGTTGCGATCCAACCACATTTACTTCCCAGACAAGCTCACACCCATTACTCTTAAACTAGAAGGCTTCATAACAGCTCTTGAGATAGAATCTCAGTCTCTCGTAATGTCAGCTCAGTGCTCTAACCTCTGAATTCAAATTAGTCAAGATATAAAATATAATATTACAGAAACGATTAAAATTACACAGTTTGTAATGGTTTTATTTGATGCAGAGTAAAAAAAAATGCTTCAGAAAACGGGTTTTTTAAAGTTCTTTAATGCATATATGAAATGCCTTTTTAAACCAAGAGTTTTAAACCATTGTGTGAGAAAAGCGGCAAATTATTAGAATTTATGAAGTAATGCAATTTGTCTTTTATTGGAAATATTTCCTTCTTTGCTTTTTCTTCACACCCAAATTTCACGAAACTAAGAAATAAATCATTAAAAAAATTGATAAAAAAAAGGTATAAATATCAGATTCAACAACACTACGCAAACCCATCCATTAATCAAGCTAAATGCATGAAAGATTTTAAGAGAAAAGGTCACTTTAACATAGTGCTTAATTTCGCAAAATTAAATTATATTATTTTTGCGATTATTTAATAGCCATTTTAGATCAGTACATACGGTGATCCGAAACCGCAATTATAAATATTTTCGCAAATTAAAACGAATCTAATTTTAAATTATTGTGCTCTTATCGATTTAAAACATCTTGTAATATCGCCTCATCTAATTCTCGATTTACCCTTTTCCAACTATAGACACATCAGTTTGCATCACGTGATTTAAATCTATTAAACCCGTATATTATCTGCATTTTTAGAGAACTTATTACGTTTTCTCTCTATGAACTTAAAGTTAAAATAAATTAAATTATAGCCTCGTTAACTATAAGTTTATGTTTTAGTTTATGCATAAGTTTAAGTTTATGCTGGTTTTAAGTTTTATGAACTCTCACATGATTTAATTTTGTAAAACATCTCTAAAGATTTGTAGAATGTTTATTCTGATTTGTACACTCCGTGACTAACGGTTCTGAGCCTTCCATCTCTTCTGACGTATGCAAAGAGGGGACAAAAGCAAATAAATTCGGATCTTAGCTAATCTCTTATGAGAACAGAATTTATGTTTACTTGTAAAGTGTCGGTTGATTATCGACCATTTCGTCTGACAAGATAAAAACTCCTCCAAATAAACTCTATTCGGTAACTATGTCATTTCTACTTGCATTCCTATTTTAATGTTTAAAATGCAATATCAGTTGTTATCATTACCCAATTTTATATTCTTTATCTAAATCATTTATAAACTTTGAAAAAATATTATTTTGCTCTTATAAATATAAATAATACAAAGCCTACCACAACAGAAAAGATTTCTCCTAACTACTAATGTAAGATGTAATTCCTATTATAATGATATCTGAAAATCTCTACATCAAGTAAATATAAGATATTTAACTTAGAAAAATTGGTAAGTGTTTAGTTGGTATAAAAATTCAGCTTCCAGCAATATGTTCATTCATTCATTTTTCAAAAGGTGACTTTTGAAAAGACGTATTTTATAAATAAAATTGATCTGATTTTAGTCTTTTAATTCTTACTTTGATATTGCTGATCTCAATTTTTTGTTAAAAACTATTAAATTTATTATTTTGTAGTATATTTTCAAAAGTGAAGTATTCACGTAAACTTCTATTAGTGGGAAAAAATTTAACAAAGGTTCCAGTAATTTCATGGCCGACAGGTATGAAATCACTGGATGGCCAACAGGTCGTAGTTTATTTACCCAAATTTATTGAAACTAAAAAACAAATCATTAAGCTAATTAAATAAAAGGTATAAGCATCAGATTCAATAAAACTAAGCAAACCCATTCATTTACCAAGATAAATGCATAAAATATTTTAAAAGAAAAGGTCACTTTAACATAATGCCCAATTTCGCAAAAATATAAATTAAATTATAATATTCGTGCAAATATTTAATTGCTATATTAGATCACTATATACGATGATTCAAAATCGCAATTACAAATATTTGCGTAAATTAAAACTAATCTAATTTTTAATTATTACGTTCTTATTATTTTAAAACATCTTGTAATATCGCCTCATCTAATGCTGTATTTAACCTTTTCCCACTATAAACACATCAGTTTGCATCACGTGATTTAAATCTATTAAACCCGTGCATTATCTAAATTTTTAGGAAACTTATTAAGCTTTCTCTCTATGAACTTAAAATTAAAAGGATTTAAATTATAACCTCGTTAACTCTTTAAAGTTTTATGAACTCTCTATTTTGTAAAACGTCTCTAAAGATTTGTAAAATGTTTACTCTGAAATGTACTCTCCATGGCAAAAGATTCTGAGCTTTCCATCTTTTCTGACGTATACAAAGAGGGTACAAAAGAGAATAAATTCGGATCATAGTTAAGCTCTTTTGAGAACAGAATTTATGTTTACTTGTATAAAGTGTCGGTAGATTATCGACCATTTCGTCTGACAAGATAAGAACTCCTCCAGATAAACTCTATTCGGTCTACTTGCATTCCTATTTAAAGGTTTAAAATGTAATAGCAGTTGTTATCAGTACCCAGTTTTGTATTCTTTATCTAAATCGTTTTTAAGTTTTGGTTAAAATAAGAGAGATAAATAATTTTTTTAAGGATTTGATGTGGTTACTAATTTTGATTTACTTAAGATTTAGTAAATTCTATTTTCTGCATATTTACTGATTTCGAATTACTTAAAATTTAATTAATTAGATTTATTTGAAATTTGCTGATTTTTAGATTTACAAATTTCAATTTGTTTAAGAATAAATAATTAAAGATTTGCTGATTTCGATTTGTTCAAAATATTATTTTTTAAATCAAAAACGCTAAATCTTTAATACATTTGTAAAAAAACTAAAACGTCGTTAAAGTATGCAAGATTTTAGTTATAACAACAACAACAAGGAAATAAGTGATAATTTTTAAAAACATTTAATATTTTTAAAAGATCAAAAAATCGTCACTTATCTGGATATAATCGCAATATTATTTCGCTTTACAAACTAAAATTTCGGAACAGTCTTGGTTCAAAAAAAGGAATTGTCATGTTAAACAGGATTGACACTGGTTAAAATATTTTTAAAGACTACAAACCGAATGATGGAATAAATTTTTACAGTAGCAAGCATATTAATCATATCAAAAAAGTGTTTATGAAAGTAGCATTTTGTTGGAAATATTAATGCGTTTTGTTTCATAAAAATATTAAATACTCCGTCACTTTGCTTTTCAAATCAGTTTCACTTGCTTTAGCACACATTCTATCGTGGTTTTTTTTAATATAAGCAATTTTTGAGAGTCTTTACAAATACTCATATTTTTCCAAAGTTACATAATAACATCCAGAGATTTCATAGCAAATCTAAAATGACCACTTTGTAATTGGCAAAGTATTTTGTACTTTTTGAAATTATTAATCTTATTGAAAAATTCCATCTTTGAATGGAAACTTCTTCAATTCTGACTGTTCAATTATGACTTCAATTAGTTGACTGTTTATTGTTTTTTTATTATACTTTGAATAAGTGAATATATAAGATAGAGAGAATAGAATAACAGAGTAAATATTGCCTTTTCCTGAAGTTGGAACATCAAAAAATGCATCCTTCCACTTCAAACACTCAATACTGTAGACAGAGTTAGCCGTACTTCTTAACTCAAATGCGAGGTATTTCCGATCAAGCAAAAAAACTTATCCAGAATCCAAGCAAAAATATGCTTGATTTATCAAGATTAGCCTAAACATATAAATGCTTTTTGGAAGTGTGATGAAATTACAGAAAATAATCGCGAGTTTAATCGCACCATTCTCCAAAATAGCTTTTAATCCTTATTTCAGTTATTTACAATAAATAGAAAAACTTTTCTATTAATTAATACTATTAATTTCTAAATACCTCATTTGTACAGATTCTCTTTCTTCACTTTTTCTTTTGCGTGACACGACTTTTACTGAGAAGCTTGTGGTGGAAATTCACTCGATTTTGAACGCTCTTGAAAACGTAACTATTCATTTTTCTTATGTTCGTGGCCATAGCGGTATTTTGGGCAATGAAAGAGCAGACCAATTGGCTAAGGAAGCTACGTGTGGTGAAATAGACTTAAGGGTGTCTGTTCCAGCTTCTCACTGGAAGCGCATCGCTAGAGATAAAATCATTGCGGACTGGAATGCTGAATTTCTTTCTTCGCCTCGGTCGCTTTGGACGAAAAGGTTCTTTCCATCCATTTTTCACCGTTTGCAATGTAAATTCTTTGCAACTGATTTTAAATTAACCCAAATTTTAACAAACCATGGAAATTTTAAAAGATATTTATTTCGTTTCCATCTGGAGACCAGTGGAATTTGTGCTTGTGGTGATGCTGATGAAGATGCTGAACATATTCTTCTTCATTGCGATTTGTATGCGAGTGCCCGAATGAAATTAAAGACTGATTTGAGGCGTCTTTCTATTTGTTGGCCTCCTGTCTTATCAGAACTGGTCAAAAGTATTGAAAGTCTTGCTGCCTTGCGGAATTTTGTTTTTAATTTAAATTTGTAAATTTTTCTTCTTTTGTTTTCTACTTACAACTGTAAGCCTCATGTTATACTTTGTGGTGCATGAGGAGTTTTAAGTCGTTTTATAATAAAAAAAATAAAAATAAATATATATAAATGCATGTTGCATGATTTATATAGTGTATGTTGTATCATAATTATATGGTTTTATTTATCGTATAGTTGTGTTTTAAATCAAACAATTAATAAACATAACTATGTGTCCGTTATTGGACACATAGTTATCTCACCATTATATTTTGAAGGTAATATATAAACAACGAAAAATCTGTTTTCCTCACCTGACATATTTCCTTTGTAAAATATAATTATTCTTGAAATATTATGTAAGTAACGGATTATTCTCTAAAGATTAGTGACACTGAAAACGGTTTAAATTTGTTTATTACCCTTACGAAGCAAAGCGGAGTATCTCTGCTTTAAAAATTATTGATGCAAATATTTTGAAAACAGTTTTATCGTAATAAAAGATAAACTCTAACCCATCTTCCTGAAAACACTGTGTAATTATTAAAGCAATATTATGCCCACGTAATCTTTCATCTCCTTATTATCAGTAAAGAAAGTAAATCTTCTGTTAAGTTTTTAAAGAATAGGTAAAGACAGAATATATGTTGTTCAAAAGAATAGAAATTAAGTTCCTTTCATGTCTTTACTGTATTATACGTTCACAAAACAAGTTTAATGAAGTAAAACAAGTAAAAATGAAGGTAATATTGTATAATTTGGCATTTTACGAGAAGGAATTAGTAGTTATATTTTACATTTAAACTATTAAGTAAATAAACATAATATGTTCGTTTCGCATAAGGAATATCATAAGGAATATAATAGTAAGGGAGAGTATAAAATGTAACTATATGTAACAGAGACCTTTACTAATCTGAATAATAATTGAAATAACATAAAATCATTGTAAGAAATACATGACACGTTCGTCTATTTATATTGTTTTTCCACGAAACCTATTATAAACTAAGAAAAGCAATTTCAAAATTACCAGAATATGGTAAAATGGAAACACCGAACGTAACAGCAATTTTTATCCTAGCACTTTGGTAATGAATTTGGCTAAAATTAACATTAAAATGTGTTTTCTTTATCTTGCTGTTTGTTAATAGCAGAGGTAAAATTTGATAATTTTACCAAAAGAGTTTGTAATTTTGAAAGTACTATTATAATTTGAGATGATGAGGAAATTTTCATTTTGATTACTTCTATTAAATTTATTAAACACTTGCTAATTTTGTTTTTGCTCTGTTAGTTGTTTTCACTTCTTTTTTCGGTCATCTAAAATATATCTTTTTTTTTTAAAAACTATTAAAAATACCCATTCGTAAATATCCAAATATAGAGAAGAATCTGAACAAAAATTAGTAACTTAAATGTTATGCATCAGACTATTCCAAAACCTAAATTCGAAAAGTAAAGGTAGCGGGTTCAAATCCAAAGACAACCCTAGATGCTTCTACTTATTTATGTTTATTTATTTATATATTGTTTCACATACATATGCAGGCTTGTGTAGTCAATACAAAGTTCGGCTTATAATCTCTTTTCAAGACCAACAACAGCTGGTGCAAGATACAAAAGACTATCACAGACTTACCCAGAGATACGTTCGAGTCTGAACTCACTACCTGAACGTAACATTTGATGCAACTTTGTAAAGACATTTTTAAGCTTGTACTATCTGCTCTATAAGACAATGACTTATTAGTACTCGTACTTTATAATAAGTACTTAAGCCTGGGTATGTGTAACAATAAATGATTGGAATAATAATTCTTGTTTTTTTTTTTAATTATTTTTGCAGCAGGCGCTAGAGGTAGCGGGGAAATAGAGGTAGCGGGTTCGAATCTAACCGCAACACTGTGTAACAATAAATAAATAAATTCGGTTTAGATGCATATAGAGGCTCCTCTGCTCAATGCAAAGAATGACTTGTATATCGTCGAATTGCAAAATACATGGATATCAGAAAAATGAGAAAAACAGCGCAAAGATATTGAGCCCGCTACCTCTACACTTAAGATTTTTTGTCTGAAAGACAACATGTGGTCATGGAAACCCCCATAATATTTGGTTGCTTAACTTTCAAAAAATTTTAGGGAATTACCTCGTCATATACTATTGCTGTTCCACTTACTAGTCTAAACAGTAGATGAAGTGGATTCAAATTCCATTGTGACACTGGATTTATGTTTTTGCTGTTTTTCTCAAACTTGTGCTATCAGATTTTAAAATTGAAAAGAGTTTTTCATCAATTCTTTGTCTTTACAAAGAAAGCAATATATGTATATAAATAAATCCCACTACCTCTCTAAAAGATTGATAAATTAGACACCATAGTTCAATTTATCTTAGTTTAGCATCTCTAAAATTTGCGTGAAGAATTTTAAGGATAATTATTATTGTCATATTCCTATCTTTTTTAAGGGTTTTTTACAACAAAAAAATATTCTAGGGCTAAGCATTCTGTGTGAGTTAACCTTTATCGTATATGGTGTGATTAAAATCTAGTTCAAAACTTGCCCGCAATAAGCCTTTGTGGGTAAAGGGGGTCATGCAGATTATATTTCCAAAATTTTGCATGATCATGGCCTTATATGGTCGTACATCGTTTTTGCTGCTTAGACTAGTTGTGGTTCAAGCCAACACTGAGAATCGAACCTCAGTCATTTACATAAACTGTTGTTGTAGTTCATTTACGTCGCACTAGAGCTGCACAATGGGCTATTGGCGACGGTCTGAGAAACATCCCTGAGGATGATCCGAAGACATGCCATCACAATTTTGATCCTCTGCAGAAGGGATGGCACCCCTGCTTCGGTAGCCCAACAATCTGCGCGCGAAGTCGAGCACTTTACGGTAGCACAGTTTAACGAGGACCAATACCGCACACCCTCGGTCCCTACGCAGACTGATCCAAGTGGTGACCCACCGCACACTGACCGCAATCAGTGATGCTTGACTTCGGTGATCTGCTGGGAACCGTGTCTTAACGATCAGTCCACTGCGGAACTCATTTACATAAACAGTTCAGTACCTTTAACCAATAAGCCATCGCAGCATAAAATTTTGTTTCACTATTTCTAAATTACTATTTATCGTATGTTTATTGCTAATTCCTACAAGAACCGAATAAAAGTCAACTATAAAATTTTTTTAACTTTACATGTTTACTAACTATACTTTTCATTTTTTCAAAGTAGATTTGTAAACATATTTTACATTTCCAAACTCAAAACTTTTTAAAGAAGAATTTATATAAATAAATTATCATTAGTGTTTTAATTCATTGTGAATCATCACGCCGTATTCTATTCATTTTTCCATTCAAAACAGAAAAAAAGATTGATAAATTGTGAAATCATGTGTATTTCAAAAACTCAAGATATGGAAATAAACTGAAGAAGTTTCATTTTTATAGAACTAACTTTTATTGTTTAAAGTTTATGGAGAATAACGCAAAAGGTAACATAAATTCTTTATCATTTTCAAATTATATATCTTTCAAGATTTAAAAAATCATAATAATTATATAATGCTGATTATTTATTATTTTGGACGTAAAAAAACATAAATGTCAAAAATTTAAATAAATAAATCAAAATTATTTCAGAAATGAAATTTAAAAAGCTATGCAAAAGCGTTTACCTTTTTAAAAGTTTTTTTACAGAAAGATAATGATTGTTTGTGACCGACCATGGACATGCATATAGAATTTAAATAATTTTATTTTATTATATAACCTTCTTTGAACAAATGACCCAAATTTGGGGTTTACGACTACAATGTTCAATTCCGTAGCCTTGTAACTTTGAGCCCAATGCAGAAGACAAGGGAACTCTTGGATTAAGTATTGGAAGGAATTTGCCTTTGAGGAGGACCTTTTTGATCGAACTAACTCGCATTTGTGTTACATGGAGAGGAAAACCACGAAAACCTACCGCGGTTATCAATTGTCATCATTATCACATCTGACGGAAAATTTTTAGACGTTCGTCTCAGTAAAGGATTTTAGGGATTTTTCCTAAAAAAATTATGTTTTTCTTCTCTAGTTTTTTCCGATTCATATAAATGTAATTGAGTGAGTAATTTGTACCTTTTTACTACTCATTTGGAGAAACATTTATATTTTAGTATTAAAATAATAATCGATAATGAATAGTTTTGATAGCTATCCATTCGTTTAAAGCATACAAATAATTATCGATAACATAATAAAAAATTTACAATTTTATGATGGTTCTTTAGATTTACTGATTAAATAATGCATGCTATTTCATAGGGTAAATAAATAAGCATCTTCTTTTCATTAGAGTTCTAACAAATAAATGTGAGATTATTTTAATTAATATTTTGAGTAAAATTTATTATTATTCCTCATTATCGAGATAAATTTAATTTAAATATATCATTAATCAACTTAATATTACGAAATATTCCGGTTTTATATTAGTGAAATTTGAAAAAGTAATTAAATTTAAAAAGAAATTCCTGCTAGATCTTCAGAAAATAGCAAAATAAAATCAAATTTAAATTATCTAAAGCAAAGTCAAAATATTAAATAAAAGAGTTGAATACGTTTTTTAAATGCATGTGCATAATTTATGTAGCAGTTTTATATTGGCTCTGAATATTTTCGCAAATGTGCCTTTCTACTCTCGTGTTGGCATTTTTTTTCTTATTTGAATATTCATGAGAACGCTACACTTTCCATAAAAATGATAATATCTTGCTTTGATTCAATATCAAGAATATTGTTAAGTTCTAGTGTTATGAATATTTTGTAAAAACGTCATTAATGTTCAGTAAGAAAGACTTCAAACTGTGTTAAAGCGTCTTGATATTACAAAGTCATCAAATGCACTGAGTTCTTTGATAAAAATTGGAAGATGTGATTTCTGACAATCTATTTTAAAGGAAAACAAATAAATAATAAATGTCTCCTGTTTGAAAAATAAGAAGAAACTTTTGAACCATTTTTATAATAATTTAAATTCTATCTTTACCTTATTTTGCTTTAATATTTAATTCTCTGAAGAAATTCAGAAATGCAGATTATTTTTTTATGAAATTCTACTTTAAAAGTAAATTATAAGATATTTTAAAAAAATGCTGACTTTGTTAATTACAACAAAGTGTTTTGCATTTGAAATAGTTTATAAAAATGTCTTATCAATATACAAATTTCAGATTGAATAACAAGTAAGATAAATTTGTATTTGCAAGTAAAACTCAAGGAGAGAAAAAAAAATTATTTATCGTATTCCATGGTAATGGATTTCTGGTAAAAAACACATTTCTGGTAGTAAAAACGTAAATATATGATATTTAAAATATTTATTGGGGAATTTTTTCGTTCAAAAGGTTATGACTTACCTGAAATTTTATTTCAAAAAGATTATAGTTTTTATTATTTCACATTAAGTAAAAAAATAAAAAACTGAAAAGTAAATTTAACCAAAAAAAACTTGTTTTTATGTCATGCTCTCAACGTGAGTTTTAAGCCATGGCCTGTTCGTTTTTCCAAAATCATTACCAAAGCTCTTCATTAAATTCCAATAGAGCCTGGAACACGGCAAATGGAACCATAATTAAATTGTTTTGACCGAACTTTTTTTTCTCAGTGGAGATTTCTTTAGGAAGAGGATTTTCTTTAGATGTTAATAGATATTTTAAAAGTTAACGTTCCTTTTCTTTTAATTGTTACAATATTTTTCACCACAAAAAGTGTAAAAAAAAATTTCTTGGTTAAAAAGAACATATATTTTCCTTTAACATAAGTAATTGTTATTTTGTTGCAAATATTAAAACAATTTTATTTATTATCAATTTAAATTTAATAACCAAAAGAAATTTCTTGATAATCAAAAGAAATTTGTAATTTTATAATTTGAAGCAGAATTCCGAACCCTATGTAATTTTATCTGTCCACCGTTTAAATACACATTTTAAAGAGTTAAAATTCAATATCATCTCTGAGAAATTATATTTCTCGTTTAAGTTTACAAAATAGGATTTTGTCAGCTGCGATAAGCAAATAAAAATTCTCAATTCAGTAGAAATATTTTCCATATTTCGAAAGTTTTTCTTTGGAATCATAATCTGCAGAAAAAAAATTATAAAACTTATTAAGTAATCGTTTAAAGAAATTGCAATAAAGAAAGGTAATATTTTGTTTCCCACCGTTGACCATGAAATATCATATCGTACATAAACAATAAAATTTTCAAACTAGTTTATGTACATTAAAAACTATAGATTAAATAATTTTCTGGCTGCTTTCTTTTAATTGTTTCCTTTTTTTAACCAAACTTAAAAGTTTTGGAACGTGTTATACCATATAATATTGCTCGATTTTCCGCAACCTTAATTTGGTTCTAAGTTTAATTATATCATTGTACTTCTTAATCGTGCTATGGTTCAGCTTGCTATTGTACGGAAACTCGTCTCACCAACCTTATTATGGCAGTAGGTAGTAATAAGGTATTTGTGCTAAAATAAACATCTTATTTAGATAGCTGAAAATTTCACTGTATTATATTTCATTGCATAGTCCAACTGTATTATACTTCAATCTATTGTCCAACTGTATTATGCTTCAACGTATAGTCCAACTGTATTATACTTCAATCTATTGTCCAACTGTATTATGCTTCAACGTATAGTCCAACTGTATTATACTTCAACCTATTGTCCAAGTGTATTATACTTTAACGTATAGTCCAACTGTATTATGCCTCAACGTATAGTCCAACTGTATTATGCCTCAACGTATAGTCCAACTGTATTATGCTTCAACGTATAGTCCAACTGTATTATGCTTCAACATATAGTCCAACTGTATTATGCTTCAATGTATGGTCGTTTGAGAATGTGGATCTTTCTGTTGCCTGATCGCTATTACCTACCAGTGACAGTGTTTATTCCCTAATAACCTGTGATCCTGATTCTATCATTCAAAATAGGTTCATTTGTCTGTTATTATATTTCGTATGTGTTTCTCCCCTCAATATTGCAGGAGAATATTCACAAATAATTTATAAAAATAGTTAAAAACTTCGAATCTCCTGGCATTTTTTGGTCAAAATATTTTATTACAACTATTAGATGAGTAATATTAGAAAAAGAAAGAAGAGTACAATTAAATATTCTCTTTAAACAAAATTCTTTTTCGTAATGAAAATTTACATATAATGCTTGAAAAAGGTGCTATTTTAAAATTTCCTGTTACAGCATGTTTTCTTACACCACGAACTACTTTTTTGTAAAGTATACTTGGGATATTTTCTTAAAGATATTCTTCTCAATTTGTAACTTTAGTAACGCTAGCGAAACATCGAAAGAATATCTTCACTTTACAAATTATTTCTTAAAATATTTTTAATATAAATGTGCAGTAAGGACGATAAAGACTAGCCTACATTGCCAAAAATATAATTAACGAACCAATATGTAACGTTTTATCATGATTAAATGATCTCCAGGCTCTTAACAAATGTTGCTTTCGAAAATAAGAGTTCAGTTTTATGTTGATAATGTTATGCAGTGATGCAATACTATCAAGATAAAAGATGTTCTAAATATTCATTGATGCATTGGCCGTATTCAATTATCACGTATTAATACGGCACCAAAGTTAATTTGCGTCGGAAAGTCACTCTGTTTAATCTCAAGCATATAGTACTTTATATTCTCTAAAATCTATTATATGTTCATAAATGTTATCAATATTTATATATATTATGTTGCTATTACTGTAATAAATATGGATAATATTAACCAGCTTTAATCAATAATAATTACATTACAATTATTAATCGATTTATGACAACGACCATAACATATATGCTTAGAGAGCAAAACAAACGGACCTTTGTCAGTATACAATTGACAATAGGACCAATAAATTTCGATCTAATGATCTTCAAGTTCTAGAACTAAATTTAAATGGTATTAAAGGGTGATTTCACATATGATAATTAATTAGATTCGATGATATTTCAAATTACGAAATCTAACACTAAAACTTTTCTTTCAGTGGATTTTGATTTCTGACTCTTAAAATATAGGGATTAAAAGCAATCTATGAAATATGGTTCCTATATTTTGGTCAGGAGAGTGGTTCAAAGTTTGGGCCTTAATTTTACCTTTTTGGTGATTCGCCATATTTCCAGAACTCTTTTACGAGAATTGAAAACTTTTTGCACATAATTATCAAATTAGTTTATCCAAAGATAAATCCGTGGCAAAAAAAATACATTTTAGTAAATATTTATTATTTTTTATTAATTGATTTAATAATAGTCAAAAAAACTTTGAATTGTGCATCTTAATGCACAATTTTTTGCATCATTTTGAAGAATGTAATTTTGCATGGCAAACTTCATAACTTTTGTGCGAAATTAATCGAATAGTTCAGTGAAATCTCAAATTTAAAGATTCGAAAAAGTTATATTGAGTTTTTAAAACCTAGTTATTGAAATGTATTATCTTAAGGCAAAATGCTAGTTACTACTTTCTCATGTGTTCATTTGTTTTACATATTTAATATATCTTGGTTCTATTCATTACTAGGACACCTTTTTTCAGATTTGTTAATATTCATTATTTTTTATACAACATTTAGATACTTTAAAGTTTTCTAAATTTGACCGATCTCTAATAATGTATACCAATCATCTGTACAGTGTGCAAAAAAACGGACCCCCCTAGATAACTTTTGATCCAATGATCGGATTTTCGCGCTCTGGGGCTCAATCTTAATGGCTCAAGGGGGTGTTCTCAAATTTGCTAATTAATTAGTACCGCAATCTATGAAATATTGCCTCTATAGATTGGTCAGGACAGCGGTCTAAAGTTTGGACCCCTTGATGTTAATTTCACTTTTTGCATATTTCACAGTATCTCGAGACTTTTTCAAGCAAATTGAAAACGGTTTTACACTAAATTATAAAGTTCGTTTATCCAAAAATAATTTTATCCAAAAAATATTCTTTAGTAAATATTAATTATTTTTTTATTATCTTTATTAAGAATGGTAAAAAAAAATTTTTTATTGTAAAGTATACAATTTTTTTTATCATTTTAAAAAACGCAATTTTACATAATCAAAAATCAAAATGCGAGCGCAACCAGTGGAAATAGTTCATGAGAGATCAAATTTTGAAAAAGTCATATTTTTAAAATTCAATTTCTCAGGAACTATTTGGACGATTTTGCATTTTGCCATGTTTGCCAATTTCGTAACACAATATAGTAAATTTTACTGTGTTTTTGGCTCCTTGAAAAAAAAATCAAAATGTTTTTTTTTTCAACAGAAGAGCTTTGGTAATGATTTTGGTAAAATTAACAATAAAATATGGTTTCGTAATATGAGATAAAATTTGGTAAAATCAGCAATTTTATCCTATTACTTGAGAGTACGGCATACAAACCATTTTTTTGGTTAAATTTTCTTTTTAGTTTATTATTTCTTAGTAAATGTGTGGTAAAAAGAATTGTAGTTTAAATACCAGAATTTCCGGTAAACCGTAGCAATATGAATGGGAAGTTTACCGATTCAGTTACTTAAATTATTTTTATTTTTTATTTTAGTTTTTTGTTTTTTATCAGAAATTTCATTACCTAACAGTACGGTAATTTTAACATAATTTTTTTCTCCATCATAAAACATATGCTTTAAAGTAAGCGTTTAATTGGTAAATCCTCTTCGAATGATGGAAATCATTGATGGAATGATGGATTTATAGTTTAAATATGTTACATCATTTGGTGAGAAAAAAATATTTATCTTTTCAGTATCAAGAAGAAAAGAAATTCCACGTAGCCTTTTGTACAATTAAGGCATATTTTATATTCTAGTTAACGCTAATAAGTTTTTTACGTAGCTGTTGTATCCGACTTTTAATTTAAGTAATATAGCAATTGAAGAAATCGATTTTATGATAGCTGTCACGCTTTTTAAACAGCTTACAATTGTGCACAATTTGAAAATAATAATATTTTTAATTAAAATAATAGTTATCAAATGTTGTTTAAACACTAAGTAAAACCTTAAACCGGCATTTTTAACTACACATTTTTTTAAAATCTATATGATGTCTACTAAAAATTCTGTCTTTAAAATTATTGTTTAAAATTTATTATTATTTTAACTTTATAGATTTTAACTCAATCTTGTTTGAAAAATTAGGAATATTTACTTCTTATAATGGAATATACTATTCAAAGTAATAAATTTCAATCTAAGTTTTATTTTTTAATATTTATTTTTGCCGCAACTGATTATTGTGATTTCCATACCAAAGATTTTAGCTCACTAAAATAAAAGTGAATGCTTGTGCTTATTTTCTTTAGTCTGGTTACGGAAAAGATCTACTTTAAGAGTAAAGAAAAATATTTACTTTAAAATTGATACTCATATATTAAACCATATGATGGAAGAAGCAATAAAATGACTGACCTTGTAACTTTTCTCAAAAAATATTCAAATTAATTTTTTTGCTCTGTTTATGATGTACAGTTTATGGGAAATAATTTTTAATTATTTCTGATCATTGATTTTTTATTTACTTTAAAAATCAATTTTTTTTTACAATAAATTTTCTTAAAATCAAAAATTAAATCTCTGAAAAAATTTATTTAAAATGTGTGAAACAAACAAAAGTATGGAAATAAAAATTTTTTTTAAATAAATTCAGTATTTCCAAATCAAAATTGCAGCAGAATTGGAAATTCCAAGATAGGCGGCACTGAGGAGAAAAATATGGTAAAATCTGCAAGAATATGGTAAAATTTACCATGTTTCCAGCTGTATGAGAGCACCAAAAAATACAAAAAATACATTTTACAGCACTTTGGGGATGAATTTGGTAAAATTAACAGTAAAATATGGTTTTACAAAAGGTGATAAAATATGGTTATTGTAGTAAAATTTGATAAGATTATCATGACACCTTAGAGCATAGCATAAAAAGCATTTTTTCGATTAAATTTCCTTCTCAGTTTTGTATTTTTTACTAAATGTATGGTAATAAGTGCTATGATTTTGAAATCTTGAACTTTTGGTAAACCCTTAACATATGAAAAATCACAAATGAATGGTTTAAATACGGTATATTTTGATTTTTATAACCAGAAATTTTTTTTCAAAAATGTCATTACCATATAGTATGGTAATTTTACCAGATTTTCTTTCTCCGTGTGGGAGAAAAACATCTGATTTTCATTATGGTTTAAGAATTTTGCTAAAATTAGTACATTTACAAAAAAATCAAACGCATTTAACAAATCATAATAAATAAATCATGCTACTGTATCAATATTTGAGAGCTAAAAAACAATTGAAAGATACAATGTTATTTGATTGCTGAGTGATTTTATTAAAATATAGATTAACGTAATAATAAAACTACATGACTTCCAATATATTTCAGCTAAACCACATTATTTAGATTAAATAAATATTGGATATTATTAAATAAGTTTTTGAAGTTAACTAATTAACTTAAATGTTATAAACTGAAGCTATCAATAGGTATTATTCGCCTCAATAATGCATCTTTGTAAGACTCGTGTAAACTGTCACTAAAATTAACAGTCGATAAAAATGATTAATGAGCGAAGATTATGTATTCTTCTAACTAGTAGCTACTTAGGGCAGTTTTCGAAATTTTGGAGATAATAAAAATATATTTTGAACTAGAACGGCTAATTGATAATGTTAGTTAATGAGGTAAAAATTGAGCATATAAAATAACTCAACTCTATAAATTTAAACGAACACCAGCTTTGTCTGTAAATAATAATTCGATACTGTAAAGTGAATTGTATTAACAGATAATGATTGAATTGCGTTATGCAGGCATGAAAAATAAAACGCCAACGTTTAAAATTTTCAAAACCAATCATATAACAAATGTTAGATAAGCATGTAATATTTCTTTTAAAATCATTCAAAAAACAGTGTTGTTATTGAAAAAACCTTTCGGTGCTCTAGTTTATGTGATTTATCGATCAGATCTTTACAATAGAGCATGGTGCTTAAAATATTTAAAAAAAAAATCGAAAAACAACAATGTACAAAACTAGCTATAGTATTTCAAGGATGCAATTTTTCGCGCTCTGTGACCGTTGGTCGAAACTGTTTTCTGATGACGAATGATGGTTTAGTTATTGTAAAAGATACACGGAAAGTTAACGGGTAATTAAATATGTTCACTGTTAAATATTCTGGATAAAATTATGGTGAAAAGTACAGGCACTCAGGGTGCCGGTATTTTTTACTGTATAATCCATTTTTACAGTAAAATTTACACAACTAAAATTTTAGTAATTTAAACAGTAAATCTAAACAAAGTGGCGTGACAATCCTACTCTAAAATCAGCGGCGCGACAGCCCAAAGAAGGGCCAAGGCCTACAGTGCCCATCTCAGTTTTCTTGACTTTGGGCTCTGGGGTGCAGGAGCAGATGTTCCGATGAGATGGTCAGCCGAACGCGGAACCCCAGTGTTTAGTTCCCAAGCATGCTTGGTACTCATTTACCGACCCACTGAAGGGATGAAAGGCTGAGTCAACCTTGCCCGGCCCGAGGATCGAACCAGGGACTTGTGGCACGACAGCGCGAAGCGCTACCACTGGCGTGACAATCCATAGAGGGCTAATGCCTACTATTCCCATCTCAATTTTCTTGACCTCGTGCTCTAGGATGCAGGAGCAGATGTTTCGGTTGGGTTGTCAGCTGACCCCGGAACCCCCAGTGTTTAGTCCCCAAGCATTCTTGTTACTCATTTTCTCGACCCACTGAAGGGATGAAAGATTGATCCAAATTTGCCCGTCCGGAGAATCGTACCCAGGACCTGTGGCACGAGAGCGCAGTAATATTACCATAAAATATCTGAATCACTGTACTTTAATAAATATTGTAAGCATTACAATTTTAAAATTTTAGCGTAAAATGGCTTTTATAGATGCTGCAGTCAACGTGCTTGTACTTTTCACTCTAATTTGATTCGGAATTTTTTTTAAATTTCGTGGCTAACAAATTTAGCTATGACACAAATTAATTATTTTTTAACGTTAGTACCTTTATTTCTTTAAATGAAACATATTTCATAAACTATCACCTAATTAACCAAAATTCAATTATATCTTGATTGATAATTGATTTGAACCAACATGGGGAAAAAATTTCGTTACTGAAAAAGTGTTTTTGTTTTATGGGGTATACTGTAATTAGATATTTTAATTAAATTTTTTGCCGACCGGCCTGTGTAGGGCGCAGGGAACTGTCCTTGCATCAGAAAGGTTCTGGGTTCGAATCCCGGGCAAGGCATGGATGTTTCTTTCTCCCTCTGTGTGTTCTATGTCCTTTCTCCTTTGTGCGTGAATGTGACCCACCCTATAAACGGGTTTGTGAGTATGTGAATGGTGTGGCAGAAGTCAAATTCTTGACCATAGATGGCGCCACTGAAAAACAAGAACAATCGCACCCCTCTGCCTAAACAGGCATACGACAAAAAAAATAAATAAATAAATTAAGTAAATTTATTGAATAAGAAATGAAGTTGCAATCTTGTTTTCTTGATAATTTTCATTTCACTTTTTGCAGTCATCGTTTACAGTCAAATAATTTCTATCAAATATTTTATAAGACAAAAAAGAGAAAATTCATATTATTTTAGTCTAAGAAATGAGCATGGAAAAACGAGTAGCATCCTTTGTTAAAAACGTAAAATAAAAATAAAAAATTCAATAAACGAATTATTTTCTGTAAAAGTTTTTTAAATACCTTGAGTATATATGAAAATTGATTATTTTTTTTAGAAATGTAATAAAGAAATTTAAGAAATGTTATAAGTAAATTTCAATTGTTAGAAATACTCAGGTTGAAAAAAAAAAGAATTTTTTTTTTGTTTTTTTTTTTTTTTTTTCGGAATTGGAATGTGTTAACGTATAATATAAAAATACATAATCATGCGATTTTCATTTCTTTTTTATAAAAATTTTGGTAAGTGTAATTTATATTTCATGAAATAATCAATTTTTGATTTTTTTTTTATCCGTAATAATGCTCCAAAAGTTCTTTTTTGCAAAAAATTATGAAGCTAATAAAAAGTTTACAAATAAACATAACAAAATGCAGAAATACATACTTAATGATATCAAAATTTAAAAATAGAGATATTTTATTATGGAAAAAATCACTCAAAATCTCAGAAAAACTAACTAAAATCATATTAGTTTATATATTATCAATGGCGAGTGAGTGATAAGTATATTTTCAATAAAGTATTATTTTTCTAGTATAGATACTTTTAAATCCATAGGTGTTGCATCTTACGTAACTCCTTAATAGACACATTAGTTCATCTAAAGCAGCAAATTTTGAAAAACCTAACAAGCTATAAACTTTTTTTAAATGTTAGAAAAAAATCGATTTATAACATGGAATAATTAATAGAATCCCTTTTGAAGACCTTTCCTTAAGAAGACCTTTTGATAAATTCCCAGACCTTAAAGTTCATTTAATAGTCAATGTTAGAAGACTATTTAAAACAAACACTGTTAGAAATTTCTCCGAAAAAATATGGTTAAGCAAAAATTTATTTTAATTTTTTTTTTAACCATATTCAAACAAAACAGTCAAATAACCATAAATAAGATGCTATTCAAACTGCTAACTGAGAAAAAAGTCATTTATTATCTGATTTCATCTGATACGGTTAAACAACCATAATTTTATCGCTCCAATTAAATTAATTCGCTCCACCTAATGAAAACAGATGGGTACATATTGCAGCCGAGAAGGTTAATATCATTCTAATGGGAGAGGGTTCAATTCCCAGCTTGGACAACACGATATTTTCTCCATTCCTTTCAACGAAATATCCCCAACATTGAAAACCTAACGAAAAGTCTCATTCCAATGTCTTTTAAAATTTCTTTTTTTACTGTTTTGAAGCCATGTTAGTTGCAAATGGTTAAAAAAACACATAGTATTGTATTTATGGTTTCTTAACAGTACTATTTGTAACCTGTTCGAAAACTGCAAAGAAAATAGATGTCCCTCACCGTAAACTAAACGCTTAATTGAATGGACAGATTTCTGCCGGTTATTATACCGTGATTTTGAAAAGAGTAGACATCTGAGAATGATGTTTTGAAATCTAGTTTAATTTAAAAGGTTATCAAATTAAAATTTCAATCACTATCAAGACTATAATGAATACACACTATATTGCAGAACTACTATGGTTATTTTCAGCGAGAATATTTTTTTAGTACTAGTAATTGCTTTTTGCGCTAAGTAATTTATTTAGTGCTGCTTTTTTACTAAACTAGAAGATGAAGATGTTTGATAAACGAAATCTAATCCGTAAATGAAACAAAAGGTTTAGTTCTCAGAAAATAAATTTAATCTTTATACTCAAGAATAATAGTTATACATATAGGTTACAAAATGTTTTAAATAAGTGGAATATGTATTACAGCAGTTATTGAGGTGGGAATAATCAAATACCGTTGCATAAAACTTAGGTTTAGGTTTTGGCAAGAATTTAAATTTAAATGCGGAGAAGGTAAATTAAGATCAAGCAAACAAAAAACATTTTTTAATTATGTATGAGGCACGCGTTTACACCTTAAATCAAATTTAATAAGAATAGTTTCAAACTTAATGAAATATAGAATATATAATTGTTTGAACTAATGAAGTCAATATTTACCGGTTAAACTTAATTAAATTAATTTTGCCTCTCAGTTTTCAAAAAAAAAAAAAAACGATAATCCAATTTCAAAAAAGATAGCATATTTCTTTGTCAAAATGCGTTCCTTTTTTTTACGTTCTTCTATGATTAATCATCTACCCGAATTAATTTAAAATTCATTTTTCATCGGGTACATAAAAGTAAATCAAATATTTACGCTTGGTTAAGCTCCTTTTTTTAACTTTTTTGATTTTTTTTCTTCTTATAAGCTTTATCTATAATACGCTCTTGCATATTCTTTGAAATTAAGTAATTATGATACATTTCAACAACAAAAATTAAAATAGTTTTAAAAATATTTCATATGAATAACATATATGCCTACAAATTGCTTTTTTAGCAATTCTTAATCACTTTCAGGTAGAAGTTTACAAAGTTACATAAATTTTAGATTTCGGAAGAAAAAAATTGATTTCTACATTGATTATTAAATTCTGCAATGATTAAAAATAATTACTTAGAAACAAAATCTTTTTCGAGAAATCTTTACTGAGAAACAGAGAAGTAATAATGCAATATGGTATGTCTAGTATGTCTGTGCAAATTGCAATCAAGAAAAATTACGCTTATCTTTAATCATAACTTCGAGATACGTAAATGTGAACTATGAACAAACAAGTAAAACTATTAGTTTTTCTTTTTAAAAAATACTTTTTCTGACATTGCAGCTTAAAACAAATATAAAAATAGAAATTTGTTCATTTCAAAAACCTAAATTTAAAAAAAAAATAAAAACTACATTGACAGTTATTTTTTAAAATGCTAGATGGCTCCATCCCCTGTTCTGTCCGCTCACCGACCCTCATGATGATTGCTTTCCATTCAACGTCATTCTTTCTTCCTTAAAAATTAATTTTATTTTTTAAAAAAAAAATATTATTTTAATGGTCTAAATGATCATTCCAATTTTATGTTGGAACATTTTGTCACTCTTCTAATTGTGACGATATAACCTAGATTTGCAATTACCTAGATTTGTAAAGTAATTGTCTGTACTCAAAAGTAATTTAGCAATACGAGGGTCATTTTTAAACTAAGAACAGACTGCGCATCGTGTCAGCGCATCCTGTCAAGTGACGTTAGTTCATGCAGCAACTCTTGGGAAGTTTTCTCACTTCGCCGCCATTTTGTTTCACTTTTCTGCTTGTGTTGGTTGTATGATTACACTGCTTCTTTTGTCACCATGTCAATCAGTAATCTCGCAAACTGTGAAGTGCGTTTGATCATTCGGATTTCAAACGCAAAAAAAAGTTCGTCCTCCTAAAATTCAGAGGCAAATTGATGACGATGGTGAAGGTGTAATGAATGAAGGAAATGGTGTGAACTTTTTAATTTGTGATGAAGAGCAATTTGAAAAGCCTATTTTCATGAATAGGCAGTACTGGCAGTACTGTCATGCTGAGACATATTTATAATCCGAAGTTGGAGCACATTCAACAAAAAGTTGCGCACAACAAAAGTTGCGCACATTCAACAAAAAACATGCACGAATGTTTTAGTTAACTTAATTTTGATAAGCGATAGAATTTACAAGATTGATTCTCATTTGAAAAATGCATTTTTAATCGCTATTAAGTATCTCTTATGATTATTGTAGCAGGTGTTTAGAATTTATTCATTAAAAAAGCTATTCAGTATAATTTTACACTGCCTTTTATAATTGCTTATTTTTTAGAACAAAATATACATATTTTTTTACAAATTATAAATATATTTCAATTATTAAATATATATGCTGAAATGGTACATCAATTATATGTATATTATTTAATTTATTGGTGAAATGAAATGCATAGCATAATAGTATAAAATATTTAAAAACGGAAGTGACTTAGTAATTGTGCTCTCTATTCAACATATAGAAGGAATATGAATGTAAATAAAGTTATAAAATGGATATTTCGCTCATGAAACTCTTTTAAGTTATAATTTTGCTGCTCTAAATAATTCATCTCTTTCTAGTTGTTTTTAAATTTATTCCCTTTTTGATTGTGTCTACAAATTGAGTTAAATATTTTGTATCTTCTTCCTAATTTAAAATTTATATTTATGTTCGAATCATAAAATCACATGAATTATTTATATTTTTTTTCTATCACTTGATTTTCGAAAATATAAATTAGTTTTACACAAAAATAAAATATCACATACGTTTTCTAAATAATAATAGGGGAAACTTCTACAAATAACAGAAAATTTTTTTTTTGCAATTCCATAAATTATAGACAAAAGGTATCTTCAAAAATCCTTCAAGAAAATTTAAATCAGTTTACTTTTCAAATATCAAATGTTTCTATAACGCTTCAATGCAGTTTTTTGAATTGAAATTCAAACATTTTTTATTCCAAAATGTTTACAAAATGGCGGAAGAAAATGCACTTAAAAATTCATTCAAAAGTTGCATTTCAAAAACTACTTTTTGCCTAAAAATTACGTAAGTAAGTATAATTAAGATTAATACTGTAATAAATTATCATACGTAAAAACACAATGCAGAAATTTTTTATTTAAATGCTGCCCCGTCCCGCAGTGGACTGATCGTTAAGACACGGTTCCCAGCAGATCACCGAAGTCAAGCATCACTGGCTGCGGTCAGTGTGCGGGTGGGTCACCACTTGGATCAGTCTGCGTAGGGACCGAGGGTGTGCGGTATTGGTCCTCGTTAAACTGCGCTACCGTAAAGTGCTCGACTTCACGTGCAGGTCGTTGGGCTACCGAAGCAGTGGTGCCATCCCCTCTGGAGAGGATCAAAATTGTGATGGCATGTCTTCGGATCATCCTCAGGGATGTTTCCCAGACCGTCGCCAATAGCCCATTGTGCAGCTCTAGTGCTACGCAAATGAACTACAACAACATCAAATTAAATGCTGCCCCATTGTTGTATATACAATTATTTTTAATTTAAGAAAAATTCTGAATTATCCGAAGTTTCATTTTTCATTTTAAAATGGAAACATTGTCTTCAAAAATTTTCAAATCGTACTATGGCTATAGGTTTGCCTGAGAGCGAAAAAAAATGTGGAAGGTACCTGAAGCTTTGTTTGTCTCTTTAGAATGGAAATCTTGATTTTAAACACTTCAAAAATGTACAAATTATTATTGTATAAAAATTATTTGAGAGCCAAAATAAATCCTGAAGATATCCGAAGTTGTTTTTTTTTTATAAACAATCTTTGAAAAGGCCACCCAATTTTGGGTTTACGACTGTCAGTGTTCAATGCCGTAGTCTTGTATAGCGTAGTCAGTATGCGGAATTCGTATCAACCAGCCATCGATGGGATTCAAACCTGGTTCACCTCATTGGAACGCTCTATTCCCTGAGCCATCACGACTCAACCGAAGTTTTATTTGTTTTTTAAGAATGGAAATCGGTCGGAATAGCTTGGTTGGTAGGGCAATGCCTGGGGAAAGGCGATGCCGGGCTGGTAGGGCGATAGCAGGATATCCTGGCAATTGCCCATGTCAAAGAGGTCGTGTGATCAATCCCCAAAGGTCCAGCCACGATGGCTCAGGGGATAGAGTGTTCGCCTTCCAATGAGGTGAACCGGGTTCGAATCCCAGCGATGGACGGTTGATACGAATCCGCATCCGGCTTGCATCGATCATAGTGCTGACGTAAAATATCCTCAGTGGTAGACGGATCATGGGTTAGTCCCTTTGCCTTCAGGCTAACCTTGGGAAGTTCTAATGGTCATCTTCTCCATGTAATACAAATGCAGGCTAGTTTCTTCAAAAAGTTATCCACAAAGGCAAATTTTTCCCAATGCTTGATCCTGAAGTTTCCTTGTCTTCTGGATTGAGTTCAAAATTACAAGGCTACGGAGTTAAGCATTAGTAGCCGTAAACTCAAAAATTGAGTCCGCAGTTCAACGACGGTTATAAAGTAAAATAAAATCCCCGCCGGTCGAAGATTCTCGTGTATAAAATGGTGACTCGAAATCTGTTGGAGTCACAAAGGCTTCCAAGTTCCTCTAACAAATCAATACCTCTGGGTGTACTGGACCGGAGATTAATCATGTTCTGGTTCAGGTCTAAATTACGATCTGCGGATGGATGGTGTGTAAATGTGTCCTACTTATAAAATGGGGTATGGCGTATGTGTGTGTGGCGGCAGTCAAATTCTTGGCCATAGATGGCGTCACTAGAAGCACGCCCCTTTGCCTTAAAATAGTCTTGCCAGTTTTGACAAGTGGCATAAAACAACAACAGAATGGAAATATTGACTTCAAACTTTGCATAGTTTGACTAAGCTTTACTATGGCTATAGATTTATTTGACAGCTGAAAAGATGTGAAGCGGAAGGTATTTGAAGCTTCTTTTGCCAATTGAGAATGGAAATCTTAATTTTAAACAATGCTAAAACGAACAAAATTATGAATGTATAGAATTATTTAAGAACCAAAAGAATCTTGCACGCAAGGCAACCAAAGAAGTATCAATCTGTTACAGTTCAGATAGAAGTGTTGAATTTAAAATTTGCTAAATGTACAGGCTATGGCTGTATAGATTTTTAGAGAGTCAAAAATTCTAACAAGGAATATTCAAAATTGCTTTTATCACTTCAAAATGAAAATCTTGATCTCAAACGATGCGAACGTGAAACTATAGCTCTATTAATTTTGTTTGAGATCTAAAAAATTCTAAGATGGAAAATATCCAAAGATTGATTTGTCACGTTTTAATGGAAATCTTGACTTTAAGCTTTACAAAGCGTACAAAATTTAATTAAATAGATTTTATTTAGAAACAACAAAACAATCTGACAAAGAAATTGTCCGAAGTTTTATTTATAACTTTTTTTTATAACTGCGTACAATTTGTGAAATATGATTCCATCACGCATCAAAACATTTGTATACTGTCGAACTCTTCCAACTTTGCAAAACGTACAAGCTATATAGATTTGTTTGAGAACCAAAAAATTCTAACAAAGAAGGTTCTCCGAAATTTCAATTGTCATTTAAGAGCAAAAATCTTGATCCCAAACATTACAAACGCAAAATTTTTAACAAACGAATTTTTAATTTTTAATTCGAAACGTAACTGTCGATTTTTTAATTTTTTTTTTTATTATTTTTTTTTTTTTTAGATTAAAAAAAAAATCTAACATGGAAATTATCCAAAAATTCATTTGCCACTTTGAAATAGAAATCTTAACTTTAAGCTTTACAAAAAGTATAAAATATAATTGAATAGATCAGTTTCAGAAACAAAAAAAAAAATCTGACAAAGTATCCGAAGTCTTATTTATAACGTTTACTTTAAACTTTGAGCAATTTACAAAATATGATTGTATCACAAATAAAAACATTTATCTACTGTAGAAAATTCAATTTATTTGCGAAATAACAAACCCTTTTTAAAACTTGCTTAGTGTCAAATTAACCCCTAAACATTCTTATTAGTTTCATGAAAACGGTCATAAAAGTGCATTTTTTTAATTCAAGAAAATTATAAAATAAAAGGTATATATACAATATATGCATTCATTGTTGATTTTTTGGGCTTCTTTCAGTTCGAAATTCAAATCTCTCTATGTACTCCATATGTCCATTGCAACTCTCACTCCATAATGTGCACGATATTAAAAAATGTTTTATAATTGCAACACAAACCACGCGTATTCACACAAAGTATAAGTAGCTGAGCTAAAAGTATGAAATTCATATCACAAATAGATATATATATTTGGATACTGCTGACATCTAGTTTAAAATAAACTATCTCCAAACACATGACAAAAAGTCAGGCACTGCCATCTGGTGATTGCGAAAAAAAAACGATTCTGGGCAAAAGAAATATATTGCTTTAATCTTTTAGTAGCGTTACTTTTGCACTCACCTGTCAGGAAATATCACGGGCACGAGAAATAGAGGCCAAAACTTCAATCCATCATTTTCATGGGATTGAGAAGGATTATATGTTCACCCTAAAATAGTGAATTTATTATTTTTTAAAGTCATACAAATAAATAGTTTGACCTAATATGTTAAAAAAAATTTCTCGTTAATTTAATGAATAGAATGCTAAACTAATTGCTTTGAAATATTTCAATTATTTTTTCTAGAAAATTTTTACAAAATATGCTTTAAAAAAATTTACGAAAAAAGTTATTCTGATGTGTGAAGTTATGTTCTTAAATTCAAAACTTAGAGAATGCGGCAAAACCAACTCGTTATTTTTAAACTAAAAGTAATATCATCATCACTACGAGATTATGCAATTTATCTATTTATCTTGCGAAGATGTGAAACTTTTTTCTTCATTTTTATCCTTTCATAGTTTCCCTTTTGCAACAATGTAATATATACATGCCAGAATGTAATGCGTTTCATCCCTTGTAATTCTCATTTTTAAAACCATTTTCTTCTCGGGCATACTTTAATTAATAAATACTGGTTACAAAGCCTTGGCTCAAGAATGACTTTTAATTAAATGAATCTATGTTTTTACGTAACGAAAAAAAGTTATCCTCAAAACTTTATTATTTTTAATCTCGTGAAATAGTCGTTAATAGAATACGTGGGTTTTAATATTAATTTTTCTAAGTGTTTAAATAAAATGTTACTGAAACGTTAAATAGTTAACATTTTAAGTCAATTTGTTTTCAACTTTTATAAAATATAGATGATAATGTTAATTTATATTCTATTCATGGAAGTGAAAATAAATATTTGTATAAATGTTTCGAATGTTATAGTACAATAATTTTAAAAAGAGTTATTAAACGGTAAAAATGCAATTTCCTCATTCCAAGTGTCAGAATGTTTTACTATCAATCATTTTTAATACGCATGTGTGTTATTATTGTTATTTTACACCGCAAATCATACAATAAAGATATTGTACGACAATTTAGCTGAACTGTGCAATTATTTTCCTGAATTATTTTTAATTGAACAATATAGAATTGCACATACGTAACGTATGTGCAATTCTATATTGTATACTGTTTTAAACATTCGCTTTTATTCAATTAATAAAACATTAGAACGAAAAAGTTTCCTATAAGCATACTGGACTTTGTTTATTTCACTCGCTACGCTATTGCAATATTTACTACTACTAATAAATAAATATCTAAAGTAAATCTAAAAATATTTGTATGAAAATTGTATAAATCATACACTTATTATATAAAATCATATATTTTAAAAGTTATAAGCAGTTTACATAATATCAGCATACAAGAAAAAAATTAAATAAAGCAACTTTGCTAAGTAATTTTAATTTAATTTATTATTAATTGATTTTAAACTGTAATGAGCATTTTTAAGAAAGGAGAATTTTATCCGCTACTTTTATGTTAGCTTTATATGCTACCGTAGAAAGAGAAAAGTTGTTACACATATTTTCTAGAATATTTTCAATATTTTTAGAAAATGCAAATCCGTCCTTCAAAAATTATGTATCAAGAATAGTGAGCTCTTTTGGCACGCCTTCGATAAAATGAAAATCAAGAATAATAAGCTCACTCGTCCAGCCATCAAAAAATTATGAATCAAGAATAGTGAGTTTTTTTGCAACGCCATCGATAAACTGGAAATTAAGAATAATAAGCTCACTTGTCCCGTCTTCAAAAAAATTATAAATCAAGAATAGTGAGCTGTATAGTCACACCGTCAAAAAATTGGAAATCAAGAATAGCTAGTTCTCTCATCCATTGGCGAGAAATTGGAAATTAAGAATAGCATGATCACTTGCCCCACTGTCGACAACTAGAAATACTTGAAAAATGTCTTTGGCGTAAATTGAAAAATTAAGGTAACGTGCTCTAGACCAAAATCGACATTTAAAATTGTTTTTACTGCAAAAAATATTACAGAAATGATGTAAGTTAAAAGAAAACTATTTAAGACACGTAACCATATATAAAAATAACCATACATCTTTTCTCCATTTCCTGCTTCTGACACGCAAAAATGAAAATTTCGATGCTCTTTAAATTAAAATTAGATAATTTTTTATCTATCGAATAAAAATCAATTAATAACAATAAATAATAATTTCGTATTGTAATCGCTTCTTCAAACTATTTCTGCCATAGAATGCGAAAGTTTTAATTCCCCATAAAATTAAAATGATTATTTATGTTTCTCCGTAAAAAAAATTAAAAAGTCGTTAGAAAAGCTGTACTTCTAGGTGAAAAAAATATATCTTACTTTACATAAGCGTTCTGTTTGAAGCAGTTTTATATTTGAATAAAGTCACTGAATAAATTTAAAATCTAAGGTCAGTTCTTATGACCAAATAACCATATATCTTTTCTCCATTTCCTTAGAAAAAGAAAGCGAGCACACGACTGGAATATTTTTCCTCGGTTACAATAAATACAGGAATGAAAAGATTTCTTTGATGTTGAGCTGAGAGCCATACTAAAATATTTTTCCGAAGAAACATCCTTAAAATGTTGTGATTCAAAATCTGTATTCAGTTAGGCTTAAGATTTAAAATGACTCACTTTGGTTCGTTCAATTTTATAGAAGAAAAAAGTTGCGCATATTTAAATATCAATGAGAAAAAATATTTTACGAAAGATACGGTTTTATAACAAAAAAAAAGTCACTACATAACCCTTTGACGTTGAGAATTCGGAATATATTTGAGGTTTCTAGAATAAAATAAAATAACTGGTGCTTATGAGATTAAGTAAAGAAGATTTAAAATTTTTAAATGAAATATTACAAATTTGCACCATTACCATCAATTATTTTGTTTTTTAATTTTACGTTATTTAATAGAAAGAATATGTATCGTAAAATTTTAGATCAAATTTTATTAATCAAGATTCCCTCAACTTGAAACATATTAATATTTTTTTTGTCATTAGTACTTAAGTTTGTTCTTCCAACATTTTTATTAAAATTTGTTTTCTCTTCTTACAAGCAGTACTGCTCAGATCCTAGTTCTTAGATTATTCCTTCAAGTTTGATTAGATTTTTCTGAAAAAATAAGCAGCGTGTCTACAACTAAGTTACTTTCATTACATTCTGTATTTTTTTATGGAATCTACAGCCTTTAAATTAAATAAATTTAAAATTCTAACGTTTTCTAATGCTAACGTCTAATTCTAACGTTCTTCTTATTTTTGACATTTATTTATATAAATATTTTTAAACAATTTCATGTGTGCCACAAAAAACATTTCAGGTATAAAAGGTCGAAAAAATCATATCAAAATTAAAGTAGGTATAAAATATAGCATTTCACACGGAGAAAAAATTCTGGTAAAATTTTCATAGTCTATGATAATGACATTTCTGGTAAAAAAACAAAACAAACAAGCATAATTCTAATAATAAAAACCGAAATATACGATATTTAAGCCATTCATTTGGAAATTTTATCATTCATATGGTAATTGTTCGGTTCATATAATTCTGGTTTTCAAAATTATAGTTTTTATTATTACACATTTAGTTAAAAATATAAAATTGAAAAGTAAATTTAACCGAAAAATTGTTTTTAGGCCATGTTCTAAAGTATCGTTATACAATGTGGTAACTTTTATAAAATTTTATCAAATATTATTAGATCATATTTTATTGTTAATTTTAATAAAATCATAACCAAAGCACTTACTCCAAAAATAGGCACATTTCACCCATTTTACCATATTTTTGTAGCTTTGACCATACTTTTTTTTTCAGTGTTTTTCACGGCAAATGTTTCGCATATTTAAATCATTTTAAAGTTTGTTTAAAAATATGTTGAATAATGCATCGATAAATATTTTATTTTCTTTAAAATACTATTAAATTTTGCTTTCATCTCTTTTACTAAATTTAAATACTAAAATTTACGCAAAACCAAACTCTTTTTTTAAACAATCAATGTCGTGGTGTTCTCGCTTTCATAGCATTAATGTTACTTTTTAACCTTACTTAGATTAATCATGAGACATTTTTAATGACAAAATTAGACTGAATACTACTAAATACTTTCACGAAATCATAAATAATTAAAAATATTCAATTACGTTGTCAAGTAATTTTCCCCACTCTGATACAATCTTTTTCTGTTATTAATTAAAACGGCTTTTTAAAATATCAAATTCTCTTTCTCTAAAAGGAATGTCGAAGGTATACCCATTAAATTATTCTTTTTTCCTAAACACCTTGAAATAAATTAAATTGTTTTCTAATGAAACTTTTCTTTGTAATTCTTTTTAGTTCTGCTGTCAGATAATTAGAAAATGCAATTCAGTTTTTTTTTTTTTTTTTTTTTTTTTTTTTTTTTTTTTTTTTTTAAGTTATTAAAATTTTGAGCTTAAAATTTACAGGTATAATTTAAGAGTATATTAATTGAAAAATCTATTATAATGCTTTAAAAAGAGTATTGAGATAAATTCGAGATTAATTTCAAATACATTTTTTTTAAAAAAATTAAGTGAAATTTTAATTAATTATTTTAGTCAAAAAATGTAATTTAATGCAACATAAATATAATGTTTAAGTCATTTGTTTCAAAAAAATTTATACTATATGTTTTATTGTATTTGTGTCTCATATAATTTTTTTTTTTTAGTTTTTAAATTTTAATTTATTCTTTATCAAAGCTGAAAATTGATTGAAAATAATGCTGTGACCCTTTCAATAAATATAAAAAGCTACATTTTTTATCTTTACTGCATCTGTTATTTTCCTAACAAATCAAATAAACATTCAAATAAAGTAGATTCTTCTAGTTTTCACTAATTTACAATTTAAAAAGTAATTACAGTAAAAGGTCGTAAAATAAAACTGGAAAACTGTTTAACCACTTACCACTTTATATTAAATGAAAGATTTTGTTTTTTTAGTACTTAAAATTACATAATAAAAGATTTCAAAATTTTTTTATCGTTATTAAATTTAGTGATGAATAATGAACAATATTTTGAAAGTAATTTTGTATGAAATTATCTTTGTAAAATTGAGTTTACTAAATATTTTGATTTTAGGGTTGAATTCCAGCGATGTAAATATCTACTGCTTGAAAAGTAGCCGTGATTTTTCTTCCTGCCGAATAAAAAGGTATTTATATTCAAAAACAATAAGTTTAAGAAAAAAAAAATACAGCATGTAGAACTTAAATAATATCGTTTACAGTTTGCGCCAATTAATGAGCCTATATAAAACATGCTTTTCTGTCATTAATGCGTGCGTTATAGTTTATTACATGCATAAGGTAAATAAATAGGTATTTTGTGCCTTAAAGGAGCTAAAATTATAAAATTATTATATTTTTATTTAAATGCGATTTTTTAAGTATGATGAATAAATTAGAATACATTTATTGGAAATAATTAAATGATTTTACCGACTGGATTGTGTAGTGGTCAAGGAGCTGACCTCAAATCAGAAAGTTTCTGGGTTCGAATCCCGGACAAGGCATGGATGTTATTTAATTCTCTGTAATATTTGTCTTTATTATGAGAGCAACGTTATCCCAGCTAGTATGGTGCCCTTGAAAGAGTGACCAACAAATACCTGAATGATGAGTGTCAATTGGGTGGGCATTGAAAAAAAAAATAATAATTTGCTCTATTTTTTTTTAACTGAAAAATTTGCTTATAGTCTTTATTGTAGCATAATTAAATGTTTCTAAAGCATCAATAAGCATGAAATTCTTTAAGTAAACTGTAAAAATACTTTTATATTTAAAAAAATAAATAAGAAAGTCATATAAACAAATAGTTAACATAAAAGCATAAGAGATTTTTAAGTATTTGTCCGATTTATTTGGAATGAGGATAAAAATATCAAAATAAAATATTAATACAACTATAAAATATGTTGTAGTTTTATTTGTTTTTTGTAAATAATTTACAATGAAATAAATATATTTAATTAAACACAATAATATTTTCATAAATAATTAAAAAGATCTCAATAATCCTCAAAAAAAATTAACAAATTTCTCCTCTCTTATTTTATTTAAATGAGCTAGTTTAACTAAAATTTAAGTTCTAACTCTTGGGATTCTCATATAATACATTTACTTATCAATTATTTAAGTTTTAAAAGCATTTATGAAAAGATACTTATTTCGATTCCAATAATTAAGTCCTTTCATTACTTTCTAATAGATGGCGCTACCAGTCAGTTTGACATTCCATTTCATGAAACTGAGAAACAGTAATATTAGTAGCAATTAAAAGTAATTTTAACAATTTGTACTGTCAGTCGCTTGGCAGTTAATTGAAAAGCCTAATTTTGTAAAGAGGCCTAAAACACTATATATCATTAGTTGGAAACATTTAGCTAATGGTTTTCTAAATGGTTTTCAAGTAAAGTTAGGTGGTTAAAATAAAGTTAGGTAATTAAAGTATTTGTGCAACAATTATTTTAATTTTTTTAATATTTGTGCAAAAAGATATATTTAAGATGGTGTCTTTTTAAAGTATTTTAATTTTTTAAATTTTATTTCGAATATAATTTTTAATTATATTCGAAAAGGAATGAGTTTGAATTATTTTCAAAACAAAGCATTTTAAATATCAAATATTAAATAAAAATTGATACTGGTGTGAACTTTTCGAACTTGGCACACTTTAGTTGAAGGATAATGTAATCTCTGTTCTCAGCAACAGTCATCAAATTTTTGAGTTTTTAAATATTATAAAATAAAAAATTATATTTCTTATTTTTTGTCGAAATGTTTTGTTTTTTTTTTTAAATCACTCATACAAACTCATACATTCCTTTTATTATTATAGAATTTTATTTTATTAGTATTCAGCTAATTTAAAATAAATATTAATGAAAACTTATATAAACGTTCTACAACTAATTCAAATATGCGGCTCTTCGCAAACTTCACCGAGAGTTTCCAATGTGTCTGAATAATATAAAAATTCTTCGAATCAGTCTGTTAATTTTTAAGCTTATTATTACAAACTAATTATGAAATGTGAAGAATTACTTTATCAGAATGAGTAACTCTTCTAAAACTATTGAAATGAGCCTTATGTTATACTGGAGTTTTGAGTTATCAAATTTTGTCTTAAAATGCATAATTGTTCATTCAATTAATCTGAAAATGTAATAATAACACAATATCTAGACTCTATTCTATCACCATATGCAAGATTGATTACAATAGCATTCCCCATCTATAAAAACTATCTCAAATATTTTATAACAGAGTTAGCATTTAACACTTTCCATTAGTATGATGACCACTTGGTTTCAAAACTAACTTAATATTGGGAGCTGATGATTTTATTTGGGTTAGGAATGAAGTGGGAAATAATTTATTTGTTCAGTAGATATCGATAAATACCAATTTGTAAAAATTCGAATACCGATTCCGTTGGAATAAGATGTTTTAATTTAGATTAGTTGCTCAACTCGACCACCTTTTTTTTGAAGTTGTTGAATATTCCTCTTTGCTCAACACCGGCAGATTAGCGTGCAATAATGCTTTGGGATATAGTACTTAGCATTAGGTGACTTAGTAAATGAAAACCCAACTAAAAGATAAAAAATAAATTAATATGTCTCTTTCTATATTTATTTGTTACAAATTTTGTCAATATGCAGGAATCAAACTTACTTTGATTTGTATGTATTTTGTTAATGTGAAAAGTTTTATGGAGCATATTTTAATCTCAATCAAAAAATGCTTTCATCAGCGCTTGTTTTACTTACAACTTATTCCCTTTGTTTGATTCCTTACTCAATGATAAACTTAAAATAAAATTATTCTATCAAACCTTTGATAAGGCTATTTATAACAAGTCTTCACTACTCTGATCTTATCGAAGCATCTCAAATAAATTAATCTAAATTAAAAATGCCGCATTTTCTAATTCCAACGGTTTATTGTCATATATCAACATGGATAAAATATATCAGACTCGTTAGAAATTGCTAGACATTTTTTTTTTTTTAATTAGCTTAGGACATTGCAAAACGATGGCGATGGTTTTCAAAACAATGAATTTTTTTTTAATTAGGCTTCGGTATGTTGACACGGTGGTTACACTGACTTTAATCTATATACCTTCATTATCTGAGATACCTGCAACCTCATACATCACAGTTAAACATTACCTGTATTCAATATTTTTTTTTTCGAATTGAGTTACTATTTGCAATGCATAGTGTATAAACAAGCAAATCGGAATTTGAAATTTTATTTTTTAAATTTTTCTCATTTTTTTAAAATTCTTTGTTCCTCAAAGTTTCATTTAATTAAGGAATATTATTAGGAAGTTTTGAAAGTCATTATTTTTTTTTTTGCTTATATATTTGCAGACTGGCAAACAAATTTTGTAATGGACTTGACGCAAATATCATAGTAAATTTAAGAATAAAAAATGATTTTTTTTTCTTCGTAATAATATTTTAGGTTTGTTTTTAAATCTAAGATTAAAATAGTCTGTGCTGAATGATGTCTGTTGCCAGTACTATAAGCAAAGCATATCTTTTGCTTGGGGAGTTAAACTTTTAACTCATATTATGGAAAATCTTATAGTATGAAGCCACACCGGAATATACAAAAAAGAACAAAAATTAAATGTTGTGTATTAGGTTCCATGAATGTGTAGGATGATGATATTAGGTTACTTATCTATTTCGGGGGGCGGTAAATAACCTATTACCATAGAGCCTTTGTTATGCACCGATATTGGTATAATAGGTTCTCATTACCCCAGTACCTAAAATGACGGTACTAGTAGTATTTAATATCCCATTCATTTAAGTATCGCTAGAGTCAACAATACACACGTAGCATGTACTATTAGATAACATCAGAAAACCAGAAAATCTAACGTTGTTTTGCCCAACTTTCTAACATTAGGAAAATACGAAAGGTCGTTGTTTTCTCTGCATTATATAACGTTAGATTCCATACAAACTAAAATTATCTAGCGTTTACCGTAATATTATTTCGAATTGGTTTTTATGTTATATAATATTAGATTTTATATTTTCTGTTATTATCTTGCTTCATTTTTTTTATTTTTGGAATAAGCAAGGGGAAGATATGAATGGTTGTCGAATAATTCGGCGATATAATTTTACTCAATTTTCTGTATTGTCGTGAAACAATAAAACATAGAACAATAGTTTTATAATGTCATTCCATTCATTATTTACTTAGCAATACAGAAATACTAAATAAAATTATATTTGCGAATTCTGCTACCATCCATTTTCCTCCCTCTTACTCCAAAGTATATCATATGTTCAGCTGATTTTTTTTAATATTTCAAATTTAATTGAGAAATAATACTATAGCGCAACTTAATTGATTTCTTTTCTTCATACAATGATTTTTCTGATGAATTTCATATAATTAATCATTTTCAAGTCTTTAATTTTAAAATGTATTCTTAATTTTTTTTTAGAAATGAGCCTATTTTTTCGAAATCTCAATTGTTTGTAAAACATGTTTTATAAAAGTCACAGCTCTACTCTTTAGTAATTTCACAACTATCATTCACTATTTAAATTCTGAAATTATATAATTAAAAACCACACACTACATAGTTACAAGGTTAAATTTACATTTAAATTGAGTTGAAATTTTACCTTTTCATTGGGAATTTTTTTTATCATGGTGTAAATGTTTTTCAGCTTAATTTAATATATAGAGAATCAAATAAATTTTTAGGATTGTAATTATTTTACAATTATATTATTTTAAACATGATAAAAATAAAAAAGCATATACTTTTAGTCTCAAATTTCAAACGAATAATCATGCGAAAATTTCTAAAATTAAAATAATAAGCACAAAGCTGATAATAAAAATACTCAGAAACTTAACATCAGCGTAAAAAGAAAATTGCTTTCTATATCATACCGAAAAGTTAAAAATAGCCAAATATTAAATATATTCAACTGTTTTCATGGCACTTAAGCACTTTTATTATTTAAAAAGATCGCATAACTGCATTTTAAAATATGGGCAATCATTCCACCAGTTTATCGTAGATGTGTACTCAAAAATAGAATATAAGCGTCTATGATGCATCCATCTTAATCAAAATCAACTAAGATCTGAAGAATACAGTGTTTGCGAGATGCTGTTGAAAACGATAGAAATACGAGATATATCGGGAAAATAGTGATTTTGCCATAGGCATATGCATGGACACAATTAAGATGGTGTGACATACATTCGAAATTATGGGAGTCCTGATCTTTTTATTTTCTGCATTTGCAACCCCAATTGGTAGGAAGTGAATGCAAAACTATTTTTCAACTAACAACCTACTGACCGTCATGATGTTACAGCCAGGATTTTTTTTTTTACAGTAACTTAGTAGCCTGATGAATATCATTACAGAAAAAACAAGATGTTGGGTGTACTCCATTGAAAATCAAAAAAGAGGTTTTCCCCACACCCACATTTTCATATGGAAAAACTCCTCTAACACAAATTAATAGTCTCATGTTGACTGAAATTCCTGATTCTCACGCTTAGATTGTCATGAACCATGAGGAGCAGTCAATCTAAAATCGCCTTCCATAGATAAAAATACCAAATTCTGGTCTAAGAAATGCCCAAAAGATCTCATCCAAGAAGTTCAAATAGGTAATAACAAATATCCAGTCTACAGAAGACGGTCACCTGGATAAGAAGGATTTACAGAAACCATTCAAACTTGACACAAACTCCAGACATCACAATTGACAAACCAATGGATTGTAATTTATTCACCTATGCTTTATAGATGTTCCAAGCACACTTAAACGTTGAATACTGCATCTCTGTAAAATTCATTAAATGAATTTTCAAAAACATTGCCAAAGTTAGTGACATGGCTGTATTTTGGATTGACGAATGCAAACGAAACAGATTAAATTTCACAATAAAAGACGGATATCAGCAGAAATGGGGCCGTTTGGAGGATTTCAAACGTCTCTATTCCCGAACGCCATCTTGCTGTTGTTCACCTCAGCAACCATTTAAAGAATAGACAGAGAGTATATTTCAACGAAGAAAATGTGCGACAAAAGGCGTCTCAAACTCCGAACACAACATTGATAGCCATCCTTATTTTGTACCCAATAGATGATTTTACTTGAATTCTCTTATATCAAGTTGAACCAAAATTTATATTTTCTAAAAAAAAATTTGCAGAAGAAAGCGAGAAATTCCTACCCAAACACATGATGGTATATAAGTATCCTACACAATTGGTCGCGTGCTTACAGTGCATCCAAACATTCTAAAGTGTTGCTACATTCGATTATTACTATATACAGTCCATCGGCCAACATCTTTTGAGATCCGAAGACTTCTGAGATGCATGCTAAACGCTCGGTTTTTATAGAGCATGATAATCACTGGCATATAATACTAAGAGCAGCCCCGCTTATGAGTTTGATGGAGCAACTAACAAAACTTGTTAGGCTTTTATATCAACAACTTGTTCACCTTCAAATCCAGAATAATTTTGGGAGAAATATTAAGAGAAAATCTTTTCGAAGATATTCTACAAAATTCACAAAAAATAGTCACATATGGTCGACAGAATTTTAAAAGCGGTTAATGAAGATGAAAGTGTATTTTTTTAGATGCACCAGAAGAAACAGGTATAAGTTTTTCGTTAATGTTTTACTAGCTGAAGTCGATAGCAACAAAAGATTGCTCTTACGATCGCATCATCTGGAATCGGAGCTACTCTATTAGATTTGGGCGTACTTTCTATCCATATTTTAAATTACCCTTTAATTTAGAACGCACCAAAAATCCAGTATGCAACTTTTAACAATTCTCGTACAAGGCAAGTGTTAAAAAATGAACTTCTATCATATTGGATGAATGTGTTGTGGACTGAAATCTATTCGGGGAAGTCGATCAAGCTATTCTGACAACAACAAAAATTAATTTTTTTTCAAAATTAATAAGAACATTCTACAAAAAATACTTCAAATTCTAAGACTTTTTAATCGATTGATAGCGTCGCTGATCATAAACAATCAGTACTTTACTCTACAAAGTTCCTTAATTCCTTAGAACAAGACGGAATGCTGCAACATAAGTTAAATTTGAAGGTTGGTTTTCCAATTATATTATCGCATAATATCGACCCATCATCTTTGGAATGGAACCAAGTTATGTGTAAAGCAACTTTTGCGAAATGTGATACAATCATCTATCTTAATTGGTAATGCGAGAAGCGAAAATGTTTTCCTGCCACTCAATAAAAGATATGCTTTTCGATTTTAAGCTATTGCAGTTTACGGTTAGGCTTGCATTCGCTATGATATTTGACAAAGCTCAATGACAATCATAGGTGTAAAACTTGAAATACCATGCTTTTTGCTAAAATAACTATGTCGCATATTCTAGAGTTGGATTTCCAAGTAATTTGTACATCATAATAATGATAGTACGCATAATATTGTCCCTCCGCATGTGTTCAAATAATATAAAAGTTTTAATTACGTATTGAAAATGTATATTGCCTCTAGATTTTCAAACTATATTATACTCTCCTAATAATTTTTTATGCATTCTGCTTGGGGTTTTATCATCTGTAATATTTAAGAGTTAATTTAAATATTAATAACAAACAACTTAATCCTGTAATAGAAATGTATTAGTGTCACTGGGAATTATTTTTGAAAATTGGCATACTTTAGAAATTAGTAAAATAATAGTAAAAAAAAATCTATGTACTAAGAGCAATTTATTTGGAAAGCTTCAGCATGGCTAAATAAAGATATCTAAAGTGTCTTTTTTATTCGAGCAGCACCGTGTAAAACTGCTAGTATGAAATTAAAAAAAATTATTTACTACAAAGCAAATTCATCTGTAAAATTCAAGCAGTCAATCAAGACTATAAAGTAATGATCAGAATCAGTAATCAATAGACTTTCGGTGTCGAATAATACTGAGAACAGTTCATCTTTATTTTGATAAGTTTAACTTCCAAGAATGTGTTTTGCAAAATCTGATGTAAAATAAACGTAAAATGCCACAAATAATAAGAGAATTAAATTGGAATTATTTTAACCTAGTTATATAATGCCATTTTGTGATTTTCATTTTTGCGCATTATTGCACTGGGTTAATTAATATCAATTTTATCCCGTAGGAAGAACGGGTATTCTGTTAGTAATATGAAATGAAGTTATCAAAATATATATGATTTGAATGATTTAATTAGTATAAATTTAATAACTATAAATTTAATTGATCTAAAAAATATATATTCAGTTATAAACATTGAAGTTATAGACAAAAATTAAGAAACAGTTTATAAACATTAGTAATAGTGTATTTAGAAAAAAAAATCAGCTACGTTGCAAGTTAAAAAGAAAAAATTATTTTGTGTTACTACTTTAAACGGCTAACAGTTATTTATCAAGAAAAAAAACTCAATAATAATAAAGAGTGAATTTGGAATGTTCTAAACTTGTTTGTCGTGAACTGTAATCAAATTTAATAAATTAACCACACTGTTTATTTTTTTTAATTTAATATTAGATACAAAATAATCACTCTTTTTTAAATGTATACAAACAATTATTCATAAATAAGTATACAAATTTTACTTACATCCATTTCAATAATTTTCAGCATATATCTTCATAAATATTTTCTCATAATAAACATTTGCCAAAACATTATTATACAAAAGTATATTCAAATTTTTTTTTACAATGTAGAAATTTTCATACAAATTACACTAAGAAATTGATTAATATGCATAAATAAGTTTACATAGATTTTTAATCCATAAAATTAATTTTCACAAAAACTATTCATAATTATAAACTCTTTTATCATTTTAAAAATATTTTTTAAACAAAAATTAATACACTTCGAAAATATGTGTTTCTTTTCCATGAATGAATATAGTCACACTTGAAAATTGTGAATTTTTTTTTGAACTTTATAACAAATATAAAATTAAATTAATATAAATTCAAAATAACGTGTAAAAAAATAAATGAGTGAGTTCTCAAGACAAAATTCTCAATTCAATTCATTCAATTCTCAAGACAAAAGTTTTTTAATGGAAACTAACTTTCAATGTATTTTGAAAGAGATAATAATTTACAATAAATTTAGAATTCACATCTTAATTGATATAATACAATAACCAAGATTCATATATTTTATTATTATTATTAAACGACTTAAAACTTCTCATGCGCCACAAAGTATAACATGAGGCTTACAGTTGTAAGTAGAAAACGAAAGAAGAAAAATTTACAAATTTAAATTAGAAACAAAATTACGCAAGGCAGCAAGACTTTCAATACTTTTGACCAGTTCTGATGAGACAGGAGTCCAACAAATAGAAAGACGCCTCAAATCAGTCTTTAATTTCATTTGAGGCGTCTTTCTATTTGTTTTTCAGATTCTATTAGATTCATATATTTAAAACCCTTTTTTTCTGATATTTTTAAAAAAAGTTATACTCTTATGAATTTTTAAGTATAACTTTAAAGTAGTTTATAAAGTATTTATAGAACAATACAAAAGAGCCATTAATTTAATTATTGTGCATAAAATATATTTTGTATTGCTACACTAAAATTTTCTGTGGGCAAAATTTCAAAAAATATACATTATTACGCAATTGAAATAAAGCGTAACTTACTGATCTAAAATTATCTATTTGTACAATTCACCAAATTTCTTTGACAAATCCTGCATGCATAAAAATTAATATGTACACCATACCTAATCTTGTAAACAACAGAACGAAACAAATCACAATTTTTAAAAAGAACAAATTCGCTTTAGTTTTATTACAGTTGACTATCATGCACAATTCCTGGATCTTTCAAAGTCTTCATTCTCTCTTCAACTGCTTTATTTAACTTTCTCCTGGGTCCTAGTGGCATACCTAAAGCCTTCAAGTCTTCTTCAGACAGAAGAGATAAAGATTCTAAATCAATTTGTTCTGATTGAAAAAGGGGCAAATATTCCGTTAACCCTACGGTAGTCAAGAATAACGACAACGGGTCTGTTGCTTCGCAGTCTTCATCATCTGATACTTCATCATCAGACTCGTCATCATCAGCTTCGTCAAAGTCTTCAGCTTCATATTCGTCTTCCCAGTGGATGTGCCTTCTCACCAGACTACTCGCGCTGCCTATGCTATCAGAGACAGTGGACGAGAGGTTTTTGTGATTTTGGTTTCCACAGTTTTCGTACGAATTTCTGTTATTGTCCCTGCTACCATTATCCAGTACTGTGGCTGTTGTAGTCAGAGCTGTTAGATTGACTAAAGAACTCCTGAAAGCAACGGTCCCGAATCCTGGTCGGTCGAAGATGCTGACGTGAGAGGACGATGTCTCGTGGAGTTCGTCCCCTATTCCAGAATCGGCAGTTTGCAACACGTCGCTATTCGCATCGTCACTGGAATGTGTATCGGATGTGTTGCGAGATGGATTGTCTGGCGATGAATGACCATCTTCGCTCTCTTTGACATAATCAGGGGTTGATATCCGTGGTATCCTTTTAATTTCAGTATAGTGTGAAGAACGATTGTCCAACTCTTCATCTCTTGTAATTATGTCACCGGGCCTAAATACGACACTTTTTTTCTTGCGTTCCGTAGACGTTGGCTTCTTTAAAGAGGATTCCTTATCTTTTCCGTTGTTGACTATGTCGGAAAACTTTTGGGCATTTTGGGAGTTTCTGAAATAAATAAATTTTATATTTAAATGGAAATTTAGTAAAACTATATTAAGTAAAAAATATTCGAAAAATAAAGTGCAAAGCATAAAAAAGTAGTTATATAATGTAGGTCTAAAATATGATAAGAAAAATAAAATAAGATCTTCACAACTTTCTGGTGATTCGGTAGTTAATTTTAAATAAATACCGTTGATTGAAAATTTTTTAATTATATTTGAAATTTCACTTTAAAGAAATTAATTTTTTTTTATACGAATTCTGGTCCAGTTCATTTAAAATTAAATACTTCTGTTCATACTATTTTATAATCTCTCGGATTTTTTTCAATATTTCAATTATTTATTAAAAAATTTTTCATCATATATTGTAATGTTTTCATTCATTTATTTTGAAAAAAGAATTAAATATATAAAGGCAAATTGATAAAATGAATGAAAATATTTTATTGAAAATAGAGCATAAAATATAGTTTATATTTAACGACAATGTTTTTAGATTGTGTTTATATTGAATTGTTGTTCAATTCTAAATGGCTTTATTTTAAAATGAGCACAATGAAAGCAATCAAATATTTTCAAGAAATAAATAAAAACCTTATTTTTCGAGAGGGAAATAATCTTAGCAAAATAAATATGCTACCGGTTTTGAAAAACAGATATAAGTAGCCCCAATAGCTCAGCGGAAGAAGATAATTTAAAAGCTTTTATTTTATTTTTATTCTGACAAAAATAGACTCAAAAGCAAGAATTACTTTCACAATTTCTATTATTTTGCATTCAGTGGGAAAGAAACTCTATCTGGATTTAAAATGGACAGTGAAGCATAACAGTGGAAACAGCATTTTAATTACACATGGATACAGTAGCGAAAACGCTAAAAACACACATTTCATTTTAACATCAGTGTTTTAAAAGCACTAAACATGAATTGTATATTTTAAGATTAAGAGGAAAAGGGTTTATATATTAGGCTTTGATATATTTAACTTGAGTGAAAGGTATAAAAATCAGAAGGGAATAAAAACTATCATATCAAGATGCAAATCAATGAGTCTTATTGTTTGAAACTATACTAAAACATAAAAAAACCAACTACATTATTAAAGATGTAGCAACATGACTATATATTATGGATCAAAGTTAATGGCGAAAAGGGGCGGGGGAAAAGGCAACATTCCATCTAATCAATTAATAAGAACACTAAAACATTAAATCTATTACTAATATTTTTATTATAATAATAATAATTTTTAACGGATAAATAATTTGCAGTAGCAAAGTGTTTTATGAAAATATTATGCGTAATTTTCGAAGAAAGTTAGTAATGAAGTTTTAGGTTTATTAAAAAAAGAATGTTCTTATTATTTAAGACAAAAATGAGCGTACTTAGAATCAATAAATTTTTTACCACAGAAAAATATCCGCTTGCGCAAAGAAATGTATTTAAGATATGTATCTAGATTTTTTGTAAATCTCTCCAATGGCATTTTGATTAAATTGTAATGAATTGACTACAGTGATTATTTTAATTTTATCTGACATTTAATAGAGACGTTTGCTCAAAGCATCCTCACACTTCTACAAGTAAGTGCTCAAAATATTTGTATTATGATTCAATATTGAACTAATTTTTCGGACAAAGAGTAAAAGTATTTTTACACAAATTTCAACCCAATAATACAAAGATGAAAATAAAATAGAATATATAATAGAATTATTTATGACTTTCCAATATCCATGTTTGCTTTGTTGAATCATCATTAACTGTTTCTCAGAACAGTGGAATTACAAAACGTTTTTAAATGTAGGGAGAATCTGACTCTTATGAAACAGTGGGTAATCTTTTGATCTTGTTTTTTTTTTTTTTTTTTTTTTTTTTTTTTTTGAAGAAAAAAACGTAGGAAATTAACGTACAAATGAAATGTTTAACAGGAACTTTTCAAAATAATCTGAAATACTATGCAAAGGATTAAAATTAAGATATATCGATAGTTAACTATTAAATGGTTCAGGTATGAAAATAACAGGAATAAATTGAACTTAATATACTTTTGGCATATTATTGAAAAATAATATACAATCTACGATTAGGTCTCTGTTTCCTGATGGTATAAGTTTATTTCTCAACTTTAATAAGAATACGGTTAAAATATTTAATGGATGATAAAATGAATTAAGACTTCTACTTACAGTTGAAGAGCAATATTTAGATTATTTGTTGTTGTTTACCTGATTATTCAGGTAAACTGCATGCTGCAGCAAAAACTTCACTGTAAAAAATTTCGTATTGAATTACGGTAAAAATTGCCGGCACTCAGGCTGCCAATACTTTATACCATAAAACTTACGAAGAAAAAAGGTGTGACATGCCGTAACTTTTACAGTAATATTTACTGAATTACTGTAATTAAATATAACTGTAAATATTAACGTAGAAATGTATCAGTAAAATGGATTTTACGGATGCTGCACTCAGGGTACCAATACTTTTGACCGTAGTTTGATGCGGAACTTTTCACAATGTAGTATAAAATATACAAAAGTTTAGTTTTAGTGCTGCTATTTATTAAACAATAACCTAGGAGCAGGGCTCGAAAAAAATCGGAAATTTTAACCGTCTCTGAGGATGGCTTGTCCAACAATGTACCTGTCCTCCTTTGAAACTAACCCGTCACTTCTAAATAAATAAATATATAATTTTCTCTTATTTATTACAAACATTTATCATATAAATTGCACAATGAATTAGTAGTTACTAGGATTACAAATACTAGGATTAAATTATACTGTAATAAAAGAAATACTAGGTTACTAATAGTAACCTAGTATTTATTTTATGAAATAATTTATTTCTTATATGAAATAATTTAAATGACAAGGGTCAAGTTATCTGGAATGTCAATTTATCAGAGGGTATTGCGTTTTTTAAATGAATCAAATAGGACGTTTGCCAGTTCCACAATCAATCCAATGATTTACAGAGGTTTCTGATCAAAAATCTGAAAGCGGTTTTCCATTTAGGTAGATGTTCATAGTTGCGTTTAAAGCTTCTTGTTAAGATACGTAATGTGTTTTTTTTTTGTAAGTTCATTACTGAAAAGCTCCTTTCAACCGCTGCAGTACTCCCGGACAGAGAAAACATCAATTCCACCAAGCGTAGTATGTTGCTGTGTTTCTAGATTAGAGAGTCATTATAGAAGTGAGGCGATAGACTCTTGTAAGATAACAAAAATTGAAAATGTATCACGAAGTTTAACGGGAAAATGGCCGTCCGCGCGGACGTCGGATTCGAGAAATTCGTTGTCCGCGGGGAATTTTTGACCGCCGAAGACGGGCCGACGGGCGGTTTTTCGAGACCTGCCTAGGAGCCCAAAATCTTTCAACTTATAGTAATTATTAGTTGTTAAAATGAATACCAATATTATAATGGGTTTATGGGTAAATATTAATTACACTCTAAAAATAAAGCCAATTACCTAAAAGTTTGAAAAGTTCGTTTAAACTGATTAAAAATGGAGAATGTATAATTACATTTATGTAATTTTCGCCAAATAATTAAAATTAAATTATATTATCTTAAACTACGAAACTTGTTTTAGCTTTTAAATACTCAAACTACGGCTTTAACTATTTAAAATAGTTTCATTTAACGTATTCATAGGGAAAGAAAACAAGTACAGAAAACCATCACAAATAACAGCTAACACCAACCACAGCAGCTAATTAAATACAATAAATAAACGAGCAGTGTTTATTTATTCAAATATTGAAATAAGTGTAAATTTGAAAAGAATATTGTTTGGAAGTATGCCAATTAATGGAAAATTTTACCCTTAATGCTGAAAAAACACGCGTGTTTCATCCTGTATTTCATAACCATAAAATATCAAAATACTAAATATGATATTTTTCAATTAATTTGACCTAAATTAATGCAAAACAATGAAAAAAGTATGAAAAGTATGAAATACGTCCAATAAAAATTCTGTGTAAAAGGGTCAATGCTACTGGTGTAGATATACGCTACTCTATTTACGATTATTTACTTTTCTTTTAATAAATAAGATTAAATAAACATAATAAATAGTTTAATAGTAAATTTTAATGAATCAAAATAAATTTTAATAATAAAATAAATAAGTCGTATTGCATATAAATATATTTAAGGAGTAATAAAACCTTTATATTGAAATACTAAATATTGTATAGCATTAAATATTATATTTTTGACTTATTTTGACCTAAATTAATTCCAAATAATGAAAAAATATCAAAAATATGTTTAATAAAAATTTTGCATCAATTGGTTAAAATATAAATGTTTCCGATAACTGGATCTGAGAAAACACCAAAAGCACTACACTGTAGGAAATTTCTCGGAAGAAAAATAGTTACATAACAATTTTTTTAACTGTTATTTTAACATATTCAAACAAAATAGTCAAATAACCATAAATAAGATGGTATTCAACAGTTAACTGTGGAAAAAAAACTGTTTATTAACTGCTTTCACATAATTCTGTTAAATAACCAGGATTTTAACGCACCAACTAAACGCGTCTAATGAAGTCCGTTCCTTGCATATGGACTTCCTGCAGATTCTTTACCGTATACTTTACGGTTAATTGGATGGACAGACTGCTGCCTGTGCTTTTACCATAATGTTTTTACCATGCCGATGTATTTTTCCAATTCTAACTGTGTACAAACAACAGAAAATTTTTGGTGTTGTTCAAATTATTCATTTTATCAAAATATATTTACATTCAATGAATTTTCGCTTACCTGGAATCTCTTTTAAATGCTGTAAGTGACGATCTCAATCCGTCAACAGAGGCCAGCCTCTCCTTCTCTTCTTTTTCGGCTTTCTTGGCTGCCTTTTGTTGTAACTTTCTGTAACTTTTTATCCTCTTTTCTGCATCATACACGCTCTTTTCTTTTAACCTCTGCACTAGTTTTTTATTGACGAGAGCGTGTTTGGATTGAGCTTGATCCAAAAGTCTCAAAACTTCATTCTTTTGGTTAAGAACGGCAACATCTTTGGCAGTATGAAAATCATTGTCCAGAGCCCACAAATTGACTCCAAAATTGACCAGAAAGGAAACACAATCTATATGTCCATTGCCAGATGCACAATGAAGGCATGTGTTGCCGTAAAAATCACATTTGTCTGGATCCCCTCTGAAAATTTAAGGGCATTCTCATTACTTTATTTAATTTATTTTAAGAATAGGTCAAAAACACTGATATATACATGTTAATCAAACAGCACATATGTTAATCAAACAGTACACAACCAAAAATAAATAACAAAGAGAAATAGAAATGGTTAATATATATGATGTGTTTAAAAACATACTTTGCCAATTACGTTAAAATAATATTTTGAAATTAAAAATTTATATCTCTCCGAAACCCCGCTGTAGCTCAGGGGATAGATGTTTGTCTGAAAGTAGTTTCTTCAAAGAATATATTTTTATAACTTTTATTACTTTTTATTCTTTCACGTACTATAATAGTAGAAAAGATTTTGAATTGTGAGGTACGTAAAGTTAAGCAATTTTTACATTTTGGAGAATGTTATTTTGCACCGCAAAATACTAAATTTGAACGGAATCTGTCTAACAGTTTCTGAGAAATCAAATTTTAAAAAAGTCATGTACTTATTTTGTAAAATTTCGAGTGCCTCAAAACTTAAAGTATTTTCAACCATTTTTAAATTAGATATTACAACGTAATAAATTATTATAAAAATGATTTTAACATCTATGGATATACGAATTTTATTTGCGATCTGTAATTTTCTTTTCCAAATGCAGCAAATGTATATTAATTTCACTTAAAATTTTAGCTGAATTCTTCTTTAATTTTAACTCAAAAGGTTTAAAAAAACTTAATGTTACTGAAGGTTAAGATGCAAAACTTTATCAACGCGCTTTAACTACACTGGTTATCCTACCTATAGGAAAAATTACGAAAAAAGGGAATAATAAATAACTGCTTTCGATCCTCCTTCGCTGAACCTTGCAAAGCTTGCAACTACTTTGCAATAACAATGACGCACACTTCCAATGGAGCTGATAGATCCAATATTTAAAATCACCACTGTATGTGGTATATTTCTGCTAGAGGTGATCATACTCCATACTGAAGGTACTTTTTCCATTTTAAACTGACACATTTGATTTATCCTTTTCATACATGTGATAATTTCTGTTACACCATAATTGTCTAGTTAATAATTTTTATGGTATTTTATACAAAATTATGTGCACTATAATGTGTGCCGGTTCCCTGAGTTTCTATTCTTAACTTTTTGAGTTATGGTCATTTTTGTGATTCTTTTCCTTAATTTATGATAACTACTGTAGAAAAATCTGTCATTTCCGTTTCTGATAATAGTAGATCAATGAAAAAGAAACTCTCATAACGAGTAACAAATAATTAAAGAACCGGAACTATGCGAGTAGCAAAAACTTTACGTGTATTTTTACGTTCAACACCACAAAAAGAAAAAAAAATAAGTGCATTTGTTTTTCTGCAAAAATGCCATCGTAACATGCGAAACAATGTTTTTTCAAATCCGGTAAGTCACTAACATTTCATGATCGAATCAACTTTTTTCTCTTCATGTCACTCTAATTATATTTAACTCCAAACAAGGTATTTCCGCAGTATCATTCAAATTAACAAATTATCGCCATAGCACATACTCTGACATACACATACTATGTCAAATCATTTTCTGTTTGGCCAACATTCCGAACTGTTAAGAAAGAAAAGAAAAAAAAAAAAAAGACGCGCAACGTGAAAGTGACCTCGTCTCGTTTCACAGGTGGTTTGTTACGATATAGGTATAAAGCTATAGGTTCAAAATAAATAAATAAATGTTAGTTACCATTGCGTGTATTGACCGTGACCATCCGTGTACGGGGAAAAGTCACCAGACCGTCGTGTCACGACATTGAGTGACTCCCTCGGTCTTGTCATCGTGGCAATGAAAGTTTGGTATAACTAATATGTTCAGCAAGGCGTAACAATAACTGATACAGGTAGAATTGTGCCGCTACTATTCGAATTATTGAAACAAAATCTTGTGAGTTTAATTACTAGTTTGATGAGATTTCATTCATCTAATTAAAAATATGATTAACAGAACACGTTTAAGGAAATAGATAATGAACTGGATGTGGATATATGAAATTGTGTAATAATGACTGTAATTTTTTAAAATGTTTTAGACTTTCTGATAGAATACTAATTTAATATTTTTTAACTTCAAACAAAAAAAGAAGGATTTCGATGCAGTTAGTTGACAGTAAAAAAACTTTTGGAGCCAAATTTATCTGTTATTTGAATTAAGTTTTGATCATATAATATCAAACATAATTAATAGAGCATGTTTAAAAGTCAGATAATGAATATGCTGATACACTGTAAAAAAAATTCCGGATCAAATTACCGTATAAAACACCGCCACTTCTAGGTGCATCATCCATAAAATCCATTTAATCGTAAAATCCATTTCTACCGTAGAATATTATATTGTAATTTTAGCAGTAATACTCATTTAATTAGAGTGATTCGGTGATTTTACGCTAATTATTACTGTAAAAAGTACGGTATATCAGATTTTTTGTTCCGTAATATGTTCTGATAAAAATGGATTTGATGGTAAACGGTGCGTACTGGCACTCTTAGTACCGGTACATTTTACCGCAAATTTACCTGGAATTTTTTACAGTGTATATATGTTATTATGATTTATATAATACAATAATTCTGGAATAATTTCTGAAATTTTAAAAATTCTTTTTGATAGAATATTATATTTTTGTAACGTTAAACAAAAAAAGGAAGAATTAAGTAAAAGTTAATTAAAAGAAAGAAAAGTTTTGGACCTAAATTTAATAAGTAACTTGTTAAAGTTTTAGTCGCGTAATATGAAATGCTATTAACAGAACATGTTTCAGAAATAGGATTATGAACAAGATATGGATATGAGCGTGATTGGGAATGAAATAGCGCAAATAGTCAAGAGTTATTTCTGAAAGTTTTAAAATCTTTCTAATAAAAGAACTTTTTTTTCCTAATAGTCTAAATGTAATGACGTAAAAAAAACTACTTTGTCGAAGCTAATTAGAAGCATCCAAAGCAACCGACACCCTCAAAATTTCAGAAAATCATTAATTGGAATAGAATTAATTGCAATAGAAGACGTGTGTAAAATTTTCAAACATGAACTTCAAAATATCTAAGCCCACATTAGAGTTTTAAAGTTTACAAAATAAATAAACTAATGAAAGCAATTAAAAGACATTGTAATTTATATTTCAAATGAACAATTACTCAATATATTGTAAGTTAAGAATATATTTAATAATAAATTTTATATAACATTTATGTAACCTATCATTTATAAAAATTTTGTCGATCATTTTGTATTTACATTTCTCAGTAAAATTATTGTAAAAAAATGCTCGCTTTTTAAGAAGAGAGTTATATTACTTGGTTTAAAAGAATACATATCTTCTTAAGATTTTTTAAGCTAAATAGAAAAATTATCTGCTTTGTTTTATACATTTTTCCAAAATTATCTCATTTTTGTAGAATTGGTATGAAACATGTAGTTCATATACTCAACATTCCTAGTCCAAAGTGGGCTTTAGTTTTTGCTCCCCTAAATGTTGCCTATTTTATTCTAAATTAGAAAGATTAGTCATTTGTAACAGTTTTCGAAACTTTGTATTGAGAAAAGCGCATTTTATTTTAATGTTTAATTTAAAAAAAGGCAGTAAAAAAATTAACTTAATAAGATGGAAACTAACACAAAACAATCACAAAAAATTGTATATGGAGGAAAAAAGTTTCGTAAAATTACCGCACTGCAGTACGCAGTAATAAAATCTAAATATACGGCTTATAAACCATTCATTTAGTAATTTTTCTGTTCATATGGCAACGCAATGTATTACCAGAAGTTCTGGCTTACAAAATTATAGTCCTTATTACTACACATATAGTAAAAATACATAATTGAGAAGAAAATTTTACTGAATGAATGGTTTCTATGCCATTCCCTGAGGTATCATGATAAAATTACCAACTTCTATCACATTTACCAAATTTTTCACGTATTATAAAACAATATTTTACTGTCAATTTTACCAAAATTATTACCAAAGCACTTCGATAAAAATTGTGATTTTTGGTCGGACAGCCGGAAACAAGGTAAATTTTGCCATGTTTCTTGCTCTGTGGGATATTCTGTAGTTTTGAGCATATTTTTTTTCTCAGTGCTCATCTTGGAAATGCCAAATTTTTTCTCAGAAAACACTGAATGAATTTTCAAAATAATTTTATTTTTATTCTTTTGTTACAGTACATATTTTAAAACGATTTTTTCCAGAGAATTTATTTTGAGTTTTCTGAATTTTTCCATATTGACCATACTTTTTTCCTCAGTGTAAAAAAACAACAAAAAAAAAACAAATATTGCATCCGTATTTCATTTATTAAAAAATATCCAGACTGTATTCGTGACAAGCCTCATATTTTATGTTTAGTGACAGATTAAATAAAATAAATCAAATTTAAAGCAGTTTAAATTGAAAATGTTAAAAGTAATATATAGTCGCCATTTATAATGAATAAACGCTTTCCGAAATAAAAAGTTAACTTATAAATATCAAACTTATAAATCTCTTCAAATTTTAACAAGGATTATAACTCTTCTAGACAAACTTCCTTTTATAAGTGTTGATCGAGATTAGTCATATGTAAATGCATTTAACAAGCAATAGTATAAAATAACAATGTGAATAACCTCTTAAGAATAGTAATATATAACCCCTAGTTGTAATTCACTTTGATAAAAACTATATTAAACTATACAGCTATAAATAAATTCATAATGAATTAAAATAAACGATAGTGATATTTATATTGATTACAAACACAATTCAACAAAGTATGCTGAAACAAAAGTTCGATAAATGAGAGGCCTTAAATTTCGTTTTTCAACGAGTATTCATAAGATCCAGACAGATGGATAAATCACGACAAATAGTTCAACACAAAGACTATTAGACTGTCTATTACGATAAAAAGTAAATAAAATGTTAAAGATTTTGATCTGGCTAAAGAGTTTAGCATATTCTTTAATGGCTTAAAACAGATCGTAATGCATCAGTGGTCTGTACCATAAACATCAAGTCGTGCTGCTAACATTTTTAGGTCGGAAAAAGTCTTCTTTTAATCCACCCACATATCGATAAGGAAGGAAACCTAATTCCAACCAACATCGACCAAAAAATTTTAAGTTATAGGGAAGAAGTTAGCACAAAAATGGCGCCTACGGTAGTTTCTGGAGCCGGAAGTGAAAGATATATGAGGGTTCACTATTATAAAATTATATATTTAGAGCCACCGAAGTTTGAACTTTTGACACTTTCTCTTAGAGAGCTGTCACGTTTCGCGTTTGAAAAGGTGTTGATGGGATTGCAATTACGGGTCTTTCTTGTTGTTTCTGAGATCTCAAAGATATTTAAAATTGAGTTGCTAGGTTTTTTTTTATGTAAGAATTTTTAAGCTATGCTTACTGCTTTTTTTTTTAACGAAACTTCGTGACAGACTTTTGCCAAAAAGCTTTATTTAAAATAGGAATTGAAGGAAATTTAATCTTGTTTTTTTTTTTTTACTTTGAGTCTTATTAGTTTTTGTTCACAAATAGGGCTAAAATTGATGTTTTTTTCTCAAACATGTTTCATATTACTATAATACTTAAATAATTCAGTTTTTTTACGAATTTCGGAGGAAGTCCGGTATGAGTTCAGAGTTTGTTCGCTTCTACTGAAGTTCCGTAGTATGGTAGTGGGAAATGTAATAATGAATTTTTTTCATATTTAAATTAAATTATAGTTTTACTTTTAGTTTTAAGTTGCTGAAATTCTTTTGTATTTAAAAAAAAGGAAGAAAATAAATTCAATTAAACCTTGAAATAAAATGTGCTTTATATGCGGAAAAAGTTTTTTGGTAAAACTACTGTACTATATGATAATGACATTACAGGGAACACTAAAAAAACAAACCATTTACGTGATTATTTTTCCGTTCATAAATATAATGGATCGCCGAAAATTTTGGTTTAAACAATTATAGTTCTTACTACCATACAACTCGTAAAAATACCAGACTGAAATGCAAATTGAACTGAATAAATGTTTTTTTTTATGCCATACTGAGATATCAGGATTAAACAAATTTTAATAAACTTTACCACATTTACCAAATTTTTACACAAATTAAAAAAATTATATTTTACTGTTAGTTTTACCTAAAGCATTATAAAAAAGCTTCAGCAAAAAATTAACGAGCTTTTGATGTTACACACAATATGGTAGAAACACGGTAAGTTTTATCATATTCTGGTAGTTTTGACCATACTTTTTTTTCTCAGTGTAGTAAGAAGTATGAGCAAAAATTTATGGATACAGAACGGAAAGATACATGAGGGTTTGCTCTTATAAAATAATATATTTAGAGCCACCGAGGTTTGAACTTATGGCCTTTTCTCTGATAATCCATCGGCTGGCAATCTTATGCCTTCTTGTTGTTTAGAGGTATTTAAAAATCAGTTGCTGGTTTTTTCTATGAATACTCAAGGTGTGTCAACTTAAAAAAAAACAATTCGTGACACTAAAAAATATGTATTTAAAATATAAGTTGAAGAATATTTAATTGAACATTATTTGGAGGAATTTTTTTCAGATTTAAAGCTTAAGTTCATTTTTTCAAGCATATTTTATAAGTATATTAAAATACTAAAATAAATCCGTTTTTTTGCAAAAAGTGCTTCTTTTTTTCTTGTTTTCAATTACGTAGAACGTTTTCAGTATTTGTTATAAATGATTTTTCCAGATTTAAAGTTTCATTATAATTTTACCTTAAGCATGTAGTGACCTAATCCTTTTTCCTTTTGTATATTAAAACAAGTTTTAAATATAAGTAAAGACTTGAAGTAAAAGAGTTTAAATTTACATTCCGTAAAAGCATTGCTAGTATGCATTTTAAACAATAATTACAATTATAATTACAGAATATAATTAAAGATCTTATTCTAACAGCCTTATTAAAATTGTGATTAGAAGTAAATTGTTTTTAAAAAAATTTACCAAAACTTTTATTTTTACAAAATTATTTATTACTACAAAAACTATTTAATTTTCGGCAGTTTGAGTGTAACAATAAGTAAAATAAAATATTCAGAGCACGTGCATGCATTATGGTGCTCCTTGTTGTACTATGGTGTTCAACTCCAGCTCAACAATCGGAATAAATACTAGAAAAACTAGTTGGAACAAACACTTTCTTAGAAGAAAAATCTTTTAAAAGCATTTTGAAGTACGAGGTTTGTTATGTGATCAATTTGACTACTATACTGTTTCTGTTAAAGCAAATTGGAGTTAATAGCTTACGCTATACGACTTTAGTCAAAAGAATAGACGGCATTAAACGAAAAAAAAAATGAAAATTATGTTCAACTAACCAAAGCGTTTTCAATGCTTTATTTATTATTTTTTTTTTTTGAGAAAAAGTTACAATATAAAAGTAGCTAGGGCCGGGATAGCCTGGTTGTTAGGGCGCTGGGCCCATGTCCAAGAGGTCATGGGTTCGATCCTCGTCGGCCGAAGACTCCCCGTGTAGTAAATGGTGACGGATGCACGTTAAATCTGTCGAGTCTCAAAGTCCTCCATGTTCCCATAACAAATCAATACCTCTGGGGGTACTGATCCAGAAGTTTCCTTGTCTTCTGGATTGGTTCAAAATTACAAGGCTACGGAGTTGAACATTGGTAGTCGTAAAACCATGAAATTGGGTCGGCTGTTCAACGACGGTTATAAAATAAAATATAAAATATAAAAATAGGCTAAATATCAAATTAATACGATAAAAGAACTAGAATTAGAAAATGCTATAAACGATAGAGCTAGAAAATGGTGTAAATAGGCTGACGAATCCTCGGTAATGCGGAATGGTTAACATCGCCGCGAAAATAGTTCTCAAATAAAAATATTTCCATAAAACTGTTATTTGAAAATAATTAATACAGAAACCTAATTGAAACTAAACTAGTCCTATAGATCATTATTTATTTTAGAACTATTATTTGGCATCTTCAGACAATTGTTCAAAAAAGGTTACAGTTCGAATATGTTATATATAATAAGGCAAACAAAAACGCGTTATTTATAATAGAAATTTAATAACATTTAGATATAAATAAATTTTTTATGTGGCTCAGCAATGGTTAGATCACAACAATCTTTAAAATAATCTGCAACTTAATGAATTTAAGAAAAATCAAATATTCAGCAATATACATGAAAAGATATTTTAGAGAGTAAATAATACAAAAAAATTAATTAAAATAAAGCTTTAAATTAAAATCGAGCTTTAGTAATAGCTATACATTCAAAACTCATAAACACATAATCCTCCAAGCTATCTAACAGAAAAGTATTTCATTCGATTTCAATTTTTTTTTCATGAAGATTACTTTTTAATTGCGAAGGAAAAGAATTTTAATTGCAGAAAGTAGAACGTTTTCCCTTGTTTGCACCTTTCGTTGATATACAAAAGCAGCAGGGGAAAAGTCATTATGTATTGATGAGTTAACCACGCTTTGCGAACCCATTTCCTGAAAAACACACAAAGAAGACAACACCAAAGCAATAACTTCCCCCAGTGAGTTTAGAATTGTTATTTCAGTGAAATTTTATTTATTGACCTATTGCTAGAAGCGATATGAATAAAACACAATTGAGAATCATCTCATGGTGCAATATAATTGACTTAACTCTCTATGATGAAGTTAACGAAGTTGTTAAAAAATTTATTACTTTGAAATTCCGATATGCAACATATAGTAAATATTTAATTCGTATTTGAACTCAATGCTATTTTACTCCTGAATCTGCCAAATCTTATCTAGAACATGTATCGACGCTTTATTGTAGTGTTAAAAATGTCTCAGAAAAAATGGTTAAATAGCAACTTATTCAATTGTGTTTTTACCATATTCAAAAGAAACAGTCAAATAACAGTAAATAAGATGGTATTCAATCCTTTACTTTTTGAATGAACATTACCTTTGAAACGAAATAAAACTCTATTAAAATTAACTCATTTAAATCCTTATTGCTAAAAAAAATGTACGAAACTTTTTCAATAACTTTCGCCTGCTTTTTATTGTAACTAACAATAGCACAATAAAGTATTCTTCAAAATATATATCTCATTAATAAATTGATCCCTAAAGAATTTTAATAAGCTTAAGTTTAGTCATTTTCATTCGATATCAAAAATAGAGCATAAAACATTATCTCCCAGATATGATATTTGAACTCAGTCATAGTTGGTTTTGAATCGACCATTTTCTGCACTATTTCGTTAAAAGGAGTTTGTCGAACGATTCCTTTTTCAGGAACGATTCTTTTATTGTTCTTATCGTTTTCACACTTTGATTTATTCGACACATACGTTCCGGATCGCTAGGATTTGATCGCCCACGGAGGAGCTGTTTTAAAAGAGTAGATTTATTTCTTAACAGCTTTAGAAAATGTCGTTTTTCAGCCGTTCGCAAATTGGATCCAATTTGTAGAGCAGTGAAAAGTCATTAAGGCAAGCAAAGTAAGTGGTCTTGACGGGATTTAATGGGATTTCAAGATGTAAGAAATAGTTTTTTAACCCAAGTTCGAAGCTTAATGGAAAATTTAGTCGGAATTGCTGAAATTTAGACGAAAAGCGTATGAAGTTGGCTCGCTTTGGGTTGTAAAAAAAAAGGAAGAAAAATGTTAAAAGTTTAAATCTATTAAAAATTATGCGAAATTCATCACATTCTTTTTTTTTTTGAGAGCAGAAACTAAGAAGAAATACATATTTGAAGAAACTTATGAACAAGAATTTTCTGCATTATATCAAACTTCTACCTTGAAACAAAGACTCAATTAGTTGAATTTCCAACACTCATCAATACTATTTTAGGCAAAACCACAATCATATTATTTGCTTCTATGAATATTTAACTAAATACGCTATATTTTAGATTGCTATTATTTATCTGTGAGATATGATTAAATGTTTTAAAATACCAAATCCCATAACTCCAAATTTATAAAGAAGTTAACTGTAACAGTTCTAAACTTATACATACACAGTTGTAGTGTGATTTTTTTAGTAAACTGTTTAATAAAAAACTAAACCTTACCTGTCATGTTTGAAAATCTAACCTGAAATGTATACATTGAAATAAAATCAATATTTTTATGGGAAAAAATTAAATTTTCCTTAACTACTCTCAAATTCAAAATTCCATAGTGTTTTTCTCGAATTTATAATTTAAATAAAATGTTTGACAAATAAAATGTGTTTTGTATGGCGTTGCGTTCCGCCTTGCGTCACTCCTCATCATAAAATTTCCTAATGTTATCAAAATGTCATCATAAATGTTATCAAAATTAATATTACAGTAATATCTTGCTTTATTATCTCTAAAATATTATAAAGTGTAAATAAGATGGTTTGAAAATGGCAAAAATACAAACATAATTAACGTAAGTCTAAACTTGCATTAAAAACGTAAACAAATTATGCAACTACTTCACAATTTTTTCGCTATATCCTCGTTCCAAAGAAGCATGTGCAACATAAACTTTATAAATTAACAATTTTATAAAAGTAACTCCAGTAAATTAAATGATGCAGATAAGTAAACAGTAAGTTAACTTGAATGTTTCAATTTTTCAACATAAGATGGTCGATATTTTTCACTATTTCAAAAAAACTCTGAAATCATCCGAAAACTTTATCATTAAAAAAGATTTCAATTAATTTAATATTATTATCAATTCATGCCCTTTTAATTAGTCATTATTTTGCTTCATGACTTCGTGACATTTTATTCCCTATCTATTCCGAAAATAATAAGGAGAATAATCCAGTTAAATGGTATTTCATTAATTTTCATGAGTCTTAGAACAAAGTTGTGCATAAAAGTTATTTTTAACATTCTCCGCCACTAAAATAAATATTTTCAAAACAGCAAAAATAATCTTATATTAGTAATTATATTATCATTAAAAGTATTCCCACAACGGGGGGTCATGGAGGTTAAGGCTCCACAATATCGTGACTAACAGAAAGAGTTTGATCAGTATTGCTGTCAGGTCACTTTTACTTCCTAGACAAGCTGCTGCCCATCTTTCTAAACCTAGGTGGATTTCAGGTCGCTACTGGGAATTACTAAAACAGACCGAAATTTCTTTAAAAAATAACTGCCACAGCATGCTCATGTAGATTGCAATTTTAATCAAATGATCATAGTTTCTCACTTTTATGTCGAGACAATGTTTTTTTTTTTTTCTTTTTGTTACAAATATTTCGAGGAAGAAAGGTTTGCCCTTAAATTGAAGAAAGCCTTGTACCACTTTTAAAAATTAACTAACTTTTAAGTTCATAAAAGCCAATTCCATATTATTTTTTAAATTATTTCACGTCCACCTTATTTCAGTTTTCAAACAAAAGACGCCGAAAAACACACAGGCGGGGAGACCAATTTACTCGCATTAATCCTTAAGGCTCTTTACTCCAAACAAACAAAGGATGAAGTTCTCTACTTTTAAGCAAGGTTTCTAAAAACCTCAATAATTTTATGAATTCTCAAAATTATTTAAAAGCAGAGATTAATTATTTTAAATTTATTGTTTATATATTTATTTTGTTTATATATTTAAATTTATTGATATTATATATTTTTTTTATAAAATTATAACTAAATCCTGTTTTTGAAAAAAAAAAAATTCCGCATTGTTAGAAATTTTTCGGAAAAAATGGTTAAATAACAATTATCTTAATTGTTATTTTTCCATATTCAAACAAAACAGACAAATAACCATAAATAAGATGGTACTCAAACTGTTAACTTTGAGAAAAATCGTTGATTAACTACTTTCACCTAATACGGTTAAGTAACCAGAGTTTTATCGCACCCACTAAGCCCACCTAATGAAGCCACTTAATTCCTTGCTGCTGGATAAATATTATAGCCGAGAGAGCTAACTGTCAATCTCATGACCGATAGACGTGGGGTTTGAGTCCCAACGTTGACACCACTATATTTCCTCCATTCCTTTCAACACATGTGAGTTTCCAGTGTGCTGCACTTTCCAATTGAGCCATGATAACTAGAATACGATATTGTCATTCGCGCATACATGGCAGCCACATAAAACTGCTTAATACAAAAAAGTATAGTATTTCCCATATCTTACGGTTGGTGAAACAACCAGTAACTATTTAAACGACATACCATGGTTCATTTGATAAAAGACAGATCAACCACAATGTTCAGTTAAATTTCTTTTTATCGGTTTTGTAACTATGCTATTTGTAAATGGTTAAGAAATTCGTATAGTTTTTTAATTATGGTTTTTTAACCATACTAGTCGTAAACAGTTTCAAAATCATAAAACACAAAATGCTTTTTTACCGTAAACTGTACGGTTGATCGGATGAACAGACTATTGCCGGTTATTTTACAGTAATTTTAGATTCAAAATTCTAACTGTGCATATCAGTACAGTTAGAAATGTTTATCGAATCTTTGTCTTCTCTTTAATCTGTAAAAAAAATGGTACAACAAAAGAATAAAATGCAGCAAGTTGTTAAAAAAAAAAAAAAAAAAAAATTCAGTTTGTATCAAACACTGAGGTCAACATCCAGACATAGTTAATGTTCTGATACTGAATGGTGTTCAATCAATCATTCGATTAGTATTATTATAAATGTCATTACGAAACTCCTGAAGCCGATGATATTCTTTTATATCATAAAACCATATTGTTTTATGTGTCTATTCACTTCCTTTTGCCATACTAGATTTAGAAAAACATAAGAAAGCCGGAAATTCATATTTAGAATTTTTTTTTCTGTATATAGGAAGTTCTGAAATAGAATTATTTCTTCTTTGACATTTATTTGTGGCTAAAGTATAGAAAGGTCAAAGATACAAAGAATGTGGTCGCTCACCCGAGTTAAATGACGGTTAAGTGTGGGTAAAACCACCACAACTCTCTATTTCGAATATATATATTTCCAGAATTGCTTTCTAAATTGAATTACTACACTGGGGAAAAAAAAAATTTTGCATTTATACAAGTACTTGATCTTGCCGGATTCGGGGATGTGGTGATTTCAAATCTGAAATTAGTTTTTCTCCTAAAGTTACAGATTTATTTTAAAACAACATTTCCAGTCTATTTTGTCAAATTGTACAAGTCTAAAAACTTTATGTATAAAATGGGGGGTGCAAAAATCCTGCAATAAACTTTTTCGGGAGTTAAGGCATATCTACAAGATTAAAATTCATAGAAACCCATGCCCGGAAATGTCGTTGTACGCGGCTACTGACGCTTCTCTATCATGACCTGTTTAGAATCACATGGTGAAACAATTTATAATAAAGAAATTTATAATAATGAATTTATAATAATGAAACAGTTCATAATCAGAAAGTACTCCTAGCGGAGTATGACGCCATTTCCGGTCATAGGTTCCTGTTCAGTTTTATTTCTGATGATGTGCCCTAGCACCTTTAGAAGTTTGTCGCAACATTTATGTGACCGCCCATATACATACAACGTTTTTAAACCCTCATATTTCTACAAAAAATTTACTGTAAATGTCATTTTTAGTCTTAACTGTTCCTTGGAGAGATAAATCAGTTGCAGATTTGAAATTAGCGACGTAAACATAGCTAAGATCCGTTAAAAAATCTTATGTAACAGAAAACAAAAAACCATTTTCCCAGAGTTTTCAATAACAATAAAATAAAACTAAAATTCGTAACGAATTTAATGGCCAAAAAAACGCTAAGAAGAAATCGATAAAACAGTTGCCAAATAAACGTCTGATTGTAATTAACACTGAATGATTTTAAAAAGTATATAAAAACTAGTTTTTGATGACCAAAACTAAACAATCTCTAAAATTATCATTAAAAATAGAAAATAATACCTTTAAATAGAAAAATTCTCTTATAAACAGAAAAAAGTATTTATTTTCCAAAGTTTCTGTACAATTATATTAATACTAGTGGGCTGCGCTCCCTGCTCGCTAACGCTCGCCAACCCCCGAAAATTGCTACTCAATCTTATATGGTTTGCTTCTCAAACCAATCTCGCTTCGCTCGCTACTAACTTAGGTACATTGCAAATGCACAAAATTCTAAGAATTCAAAACAATCATTCAAATCCATCTAACAACTTTAAAAAAAAAAAAAAATATTATATATTTTTAGTAAATACTAAGTCATTAAAATAAATTTGAATTCAAATAAATGACATGTAATTCGTTAAACCTATTAGAAATGTGCTATAGTATAAAATCTTAAGATAAAATTTCTAAAACTGATATCTCCTTAAAAAGGTTAAAATTTTGGGATTTTCTAGCGTTGCCATTCGGGGAGTTTTTTTTTTTTTTTTTTTTTTTTGTCGCGGTGTAAGAGAAATATACATATCGTGAAAAAAAGCGCTTTCGACAAAATAATAAAATAGAGATCTATCGACAAAGACTACTCACTTCTGCCTAGCTTAATAGTATGAGATTACCGCAGCTGAATTGAACAACCTAATAGGGTGAATTTCGGAAGAGATCACATTTGGTGAGAATTCTCTCACTGGTTATTTCAGTTTCCGTTTTTAAAAGCGCTATATGTTGAGCCACCTCAGCTAGATTTGGCATGTGACATATTTAGCGGCAATCGATTTTCTAGCGTTGCCATTCGGGGAGTTGTAATGAGGCTTTTTTTTTTGTCGCCGTGTAAGAGAAATATATATATATAGATGTTTATAGTAATCAAATTTGAAATGCAGTTTGAAGTATGTGTCAAATAGAAAAAAAACGTAGTAAGGAAAGAAAAAATATATACAGAAGATTTTGAAAGATATGATTTAAGAGGCAAAAGTAAAAAAAAAAAAATTCTTATAAAAATGACCCAGTATTGAAAAATTCCGAAAATAAAATGCCCAAATTGTAAAAAAAAAAAAAAAATTCTAAAATTAAAAATTAGCCAAAAATTCTTAATTAAAAAAAAGCTTCGAAAATTTTTTTTTCATAATGCTGCGTAAGTCCTTCTGAGCCTTAAAGATCCCTTTCAAACAAAAAAGAATCTTTATTCATGTGAATTTACAGAGAATTTTACTACCGAAATATCTGAATTTATTCAATTGCTAGTTAATATTTTTGAATATTGTTTAGTAACTGAATACACTTCCATTGACCCTAGATTCGAAGGGGCTCTAGTGAGCCTAATACACAGTATTTTTGAACCCTTTCAAAGTTTCACAAAGAGCTTTCTTGTTCGACTATAAAATAAAATACTTACGAACTTGACATTTAAGCTCTGGTACCTAGATTCAACAGAACATGCTTTGATGCATAAAAATTAAAAAATACTAAAAATTATTAATTATGGGTCAATAAATTATGTTCATAAAGCCTTTAATAAAAGTCGGTCTTTTGCCTTAATTAAAATTCTTAAAAAACTTCAGACTATTCTTCTATAATTGCCTGAATAAATCTCGCATTTAACGGAAGATCAACATTTAAGCGGAACAACGGAAATATAATTATCAATGGAAATATTAAACTTCAAAAAGTTATTAAAATATTTTTTAATAAAATATCGAAAGTTCGATGCTCAAGAAACGTAAAATAATTACAAAATAATTTTAAATCTATGAGATAAATTCGAAGTGTACAGTATTTCATTTTTTTTTCTCAATTTAACATAGATAATAGTAACATTACCCCCACATTCTTATTTATTTAAGTAAAAGTGTAATAATATTCTAATCTGTAATTTATAAATTTCTAAGGCTTTAATATAAGAAAAATGGATATTGAAAAAGTCTAGTTTGTAACAGAATGAATCACGACTGATCATATCGAAAAATATTTATTACGATATCACGTTCTAACCATCAATCTACCTCAATAATCTTCGTAATTACTGTATTAGTTTTTTACCGCACACCCTCCGGAAAATAATATATTACTCCGTCTTCAAATTCATTCAAATTAGAGTCGTTTCTGTCACGTTTTTGAATCTCTGAAACATTATCTATGCATTCTCTGTAATAATCAGTTGGAATATTTTCTATTCTTCTTACTTTCTAAATGAGCCGCCAATAATGAATTGAAAAATAATAATAGATAAGATATTACGAGAATTCGCTTCATACATCGAGGTAATATTAATGACGCGATATCTCAAAAATCTTTTTCAATTAATATATTCTAAATATTATTTTCTTTGGCTTATATTTCATTATATATTACATCGAATAATAAACGACTCATGGGTTGGGGTCTCGTTGCAACAACTGAAATTTTATTGAGTTGTATACATATTAGGTATAAATAAATTTTAAAATCTTCTTGAATATAAATTTGTTCGAATACCTTTTGATCAGAATGTTCCTTGGTTCATTGGTTTGAGCTCTAAATTGCAAGGTAGCGCATTTTAGCATTATCTTCGTCGTGAATAAACTATTAATTGACTGCAATGCAATACGTTATTTTTTACATTATTATAAAAAAAAAAATACAGTCTAACACGAATAACACTAACACGAATTTTTCAATATCGTAAAATATTCAATGCACGATAATAGAACAAAAATTCTTTTAATTGAATGTATTTCTCAGCGGCCTTTAATTTCATGAAAAATTTTTGGCTACGCAAAATGTTTTTTTTTCTGCGAATTTGAAATACTTTCTCGAAACTTTAAGTCTTCAAGGCTTCTCTTGAATAATTTTATGCACTATTTATTGAAGCACTGTTAAAACAGAGATTGCTTGGAATTGAAAAGTTGTCTGAATCATCCATTTTAGCACTTTGATTTGAACTCGTTGTTAATTATTTAATTAATTGATATGATCTCATTTGTCATCTTCATTCTGACAAAGTTCTACTTTCAAAATGGAATAGTGTTTATAATAAATGCTTTATTTCTCTAACCACAAAAATGTCACAGTTACAGGGTTATATTAATTCTAGTGGTCTTTTTGGTGATTAAGCTGTAGCCAAATTATTTAAAATTTAATATTAATAACACGGGATTAGTTTTGTTTTTGGTCATTTTATATATTGCTAAGTCGCCAACTATGGATCCCATCCCATGCTCCTAAGCGTCCGTTTGTCCCAACCATTAATTAATTACAAAAATTTCATAATATTTTTAATGGATGTCTTCCTCTCTAGAAATGCATATTATCTTGTTACGGCTTGTTCTCTTGTAATCTTCTGAATATGGTCATATTTGTATCTTCAATAACTATTCCCTAAAAAAAGCAACAATTTTTTAAAATATTTTCGTTCAAATTCTCTGGAATACCACTACAACTAAAGTCTAAATATCTTCACAAAATAACTGGAATAATAATAAAACTGGACTAAATATCTTCACAAAAACTAACGGGAATAAAAAGTCTTCAGAAAAACAATTTTTAAAATGTAAACTAATTCTAACAAATATTTTCAACCTCTTAAAAATTCTATCCACTATGCAATGATATTGTGTTTAGTAGTTTATATTCAAATAATAATATAGCTGTACACATCATAGAATTTAGAAAATACTTTTTACTTGCTTATGTTCTTTTTTGTTTAGATTTAGTAAATCAAACAGTTAGCTAAACTGTACAAGATATATGTTTAACTTTTCACTGAAATTTAAAATTCTTATTTCATTTTCTTAATTCATAGCAAAAGCCTTAACTGGCACAAAAAAAAAAAACAGATTCACGCTTTTCAAAACAAGAATAAACAATTTTATTTCCTGAAGTAGTATATTAATTTTTGTGTCATCTTTTATTACATGCATACTATAATATTAAACGTAGTAATTTTAACCACCTATTTTGTATGAAGCTTACTGACTCACATTATTAGTGAAAAATAAACAAAAAAAAACAAAGAGTAAACATGCTCCTGTTGTTTCTATTCATTTCAAAATTATTTTTTCACAAATTTCTAAAATTATCTCTCTGAGGACTTCATTTTTTTTCTATTTTCAAAGTAACATACGTTAACGAAAAATTTATCGTGAGTTTACGTTTTTCATCCATAAAAATCATAAACCTGATAATTTTTTGACTTTTAAGTATACGTTTCATTATAACAATTCATTTTCCAAATTTAAATTTTTAAAATTTAGTTTCAATATGATGAATTTATAAGAAATTTTAAAAGAAAAACATACTTTTTCTAAAATACAACCAAAATTTAGTCTCTTTTTTTTTCAACTGAAATGAAAACCTTTCCCCCGAAAGTAACATATTCCTGTATTACTACTTTTTTATTTTATGCGTGACAGCTGAATTATACACCAAATTAGACCTCAGTAATTTCCAAAATCCACCCACCTTGTTTTCAGTCGTGTACAACTAAGATACAAATTGATTTCCTTGTTCATTGGAAAAAATTTATTCTTTTTCCTAATAAAGAAAATGGAAAAAGAGTTTTTATCACGATATTTATAATTGGGGCTCCTGATTTAGTTAAATACTGTGTAAGTCACAGAACTCGATTAAAATATATTTCATCAAAAAATAAAAACTACAACCTTTTTATTATAATATTTTTGTATTATAAAATGTGGAAGGAAATCAAAATTTAGTAACAACGTAAAGCCGAATTTGGTATAAAAGTGGAAAAAATCCGGACACTGATGAACAAGGTCTATCTACATTTTTATAGATTTATTTCTTATGCTATTGAAAATATAATTTTCTGAATAATTATATATATTTTAACTACGATGTATCGCTACCTATTGTTGTACATTGAGATCTGACTTATAAAGCGCATATTATATTGATAACACTTAGTCAAGAAAAATGTTAATAAGGTTATCTAGAAAAAGAAAAAAAGTAGTGAAATGTTATTAACTCAATTTTTCGTAGGTTCTCTATAACACATGTTCAAATTTATTTTTATTAACGATGTGTCGCAACCTATTGGTGTATATTGAGTTCTAACTTGTAAAGCGTATATTATATATATAACACTTAGTTAAGAATAAAAACCTAATAATTAAGTTTAACTAGAAAAAGAGCCATGAAATGTTATTTTTTCGCAGATTTTTGCAACAAATTTTTTAGAATATTTTTAACAATGATGTGTCTCGACTTATTGATTTCTAACTTATAAAGTGTTTTCTAACTTATAAAGTGTTTATATTGATCTAACTTCAAAGTGTTTATACTGATAAAAGTGTTTATACTGATAAAACGCTGATAAAAAAAATTAGTAAAGTTATCTAGAAAAATAATGTAATGCTGTATTCTTTGTAATATTATTTATAACAAAGTTTTTAAATATTTTTAGCAATGATGTAGCGCAACTTGGCTTGGTTCAGAAAACAAAACAAAAAGCATTAAATTTAACTAGAAAAAGAAAAAAGTAGTAAAATGTTATTTTCTTCGGCAGACTTATTTTTTTATAGATTTTTAATATATTTTTAACAATAATAAATTTCAGCATAGATGCACATTGAGTTATTACTTATAAAGCGTATATTATTCTGATAAAGCTTGGATTTAAAAAAAAAATGACTTAATAGATCTAGAGAAAGAAAAAAGTTAGTGAAAAGTTATTTTTTCCGTCCGATTTCATTTTTCATATGTATTTTTTTTAATTTAACTATTAACTTAGAGGTTTTAAAAATTTCGAAAATATTGTTTCGCGAACTCCCTTTGGCTTTCCTTTGTTTTACAGTACCACTCTATTAAAAAAATCTAGTGTATAATCGACATTAATACACAATTGGTAGATTGAAGAAAAAAAAGATTGGTACATTGAGATAAAAACTACCAGAATATGGCAGAATTTACCGTGTGTCTGGCTCTATGGGAACACCAAAAAGCTCGGCAATTTTTACCAAAGATGTTTGGTAATGATTTTTGCAATATTGACAATAAAATATGGTTTTATGATATGCGTTAAATAGGGTAAATGTGGTATAATTCGATAATTTTATCATGTTTCCTGATAGCATGGAATAAAAACCCTTTATTAAATTTTCTTTTCAAACAAGTAAACCAAACGAGTAAAACAAGCGTTTGTATTTTTTACTAATTGTGTGGTAATAAGAACTGTAATTTTAAAAACCAGAATTTCCTGTAGACTGTCACCATATGAACGGAAAAAGTACCAAATGGTTAATATATCGAATATTTTGATTTTACTTTAAGAATTAAGGTTTTTTTTTTTATACCAGAAATGTTATTAGCATGCAGTAAGGTAATTTCACAAGAATCTTTTCTCCGTACAGAAAAATTAATACAGAAAAGAATACTGACATACACAAAACATGCAAGTACATACGTACTTTTCTCTAATACATCTATATATTAGAATTTAATTAAATGTATAGATAGCTTAACAAGAGGAAATCTGCAAGATATTCAAATTTAATGTTAAAAAAAACACATTTTACACAATATTTATACACACATGTACATAGTTATTTAAGTTTATTTCAGAAAATAAAGATATTTAGAACGTTTTTGTAAAAATAATGAATGAAGTTATTTTTTGTAAATAGCATTTATACTACAGTGTTATAACAGGCCAAGCAAATTTTCTCTAATAAAATCAAATTAAAGAGCACTGTGAAAACACAAAATTATCAGGATGTAATGCACTTCAACGTTGAGTAAAATATGTGTGGGGTTGTGCACGATTGATTACATTACAGATAAACTCCATTTTATACAAATAAATTTTAATTTGTACAGTGTTTACATATTGACACATAGTATCGTGAACAATAATAATAACTCAGTTTACAAAAAAAACTGACACTTAATCTACGAATTAACAACCAAAATTATATTCATATATTTTGTAATCAGTTTTGAATTGATATTCTCTTTTATATGCAAAAACAACCAAAGACAAACTTGAAAAATAATTATATAAAATTACTTCTAATGCACTTCATATACATAAAATTATTTTATAAAAGTTTTGTGTTTTCAAAAAATCTTAAGACTTCATTTTCAGCAATTTAAAATTAGTTTTTTTTACTCCACGCTGAGAAAAAAATGTAGTCAAAACTATCAGAATATGGTAAAATTTACCGTGTTTCTGGATCTATGCAAACACCAAAAATCTCTGAAAATTTTACCGAAGTTATGATTGGTTACAATTGGTCTTTGATCATGTTTTAGTAAAATTGACAGTAAATTATGATTTTATAATATTTGATGAAATTTGTTTAAAGTGATTAAAATTTGGAGATTTAATCATAGTTATTTTCATTGTATTATTATAAAATCCATACTTTCAGTCAAATTTAGTTGTCATATTTGCATTTATCACTAAATGTATGGTAATAAGAACATGACATAATTATGGAAACCAAAATTTCTGTACCATATGAATGGAATAATTACCAAATAAATGGTTTTAAATAACGTATATTTAGGCTTCATTCACCATAATTAGAGTTGTTTTTAACTAGAAATGGCATTACTAAACATTAAGGTAATTTTACAAGAATGTTTTTTTCCCCATGCAAAAAGTATATACCACAGAAATATGATAAATAATTACAACTTATAATACATTGTATTTTTTATAAAAAAAATTATAAGTTATAGTTTCCAACGTTTTGTAATGTCGTCATTGACTGTTTTTATATTAAATCACAAAATATAATAAATTATCCTTAACTATCATTCATTATATTTATTAGAAATTTAAAAATCATAGTTTATAATCCTTTAAAATTTTAAAATTGGTTGTTCTTTCTCTCATTGAATACCTAGATTGAGACAGAGATACGATTCATTATTTATCATAAAATAAATTTCATTTTTATTTTAAATAAAGGAAAAAATACGAAAACTATCTTTAATATTAATAATGTCAGGTTTTTAGTAATGACACTGGCAAAAAAAAAATTCTTAAATTCTCTTTACATCAAAAATATAAGAAATAATAAAAACTAATTTTGATACTAATGTCTTCGTCATCAATTGCTACACTTCATTAAGTCATCTTAATCAATTATCGCATCCTCATCATCTATTACTGGATTTCAACGATTTTCATGCTTTAACTTGCATGAATATGTAAATGATTACTAGAAAATAATTGCGCGTCAAAAAAGAGATAAAAACAGGTTTTTTAAACTTATAATAAACACATAATCAATTTTCTCTTGACAGAAATGTTTTTAGCTGAACGCAACATTTTTCCAACTATGTCATTCAAATTTACTACACCAACGACGGGGTCTTGTCTAGATCACTGGCACAATCACGGAATACAAAAAAAGAAAAGCCAAGAGTTCAAAAAGGTGCAGAGGTGATGATGTGTATATTTCTAAAAAGGAGATTGCACGTTCCAACACCTCATTTTTATTTCAAGGAGAGGATGAGAAAAAAAGAGAGCAATGCCTCGATGAAGTTTTAAGATGTGCCATTGAATATGGGCATTTTGGTGACAGGTCAGCGCAAAAGTTGTGCCAGATATTCGCACAATGAACTTATCATCCTGAAGAATAAAATTGCATATTTTCGTTTTTAAGGAATATTTTTATTCCTTTTGTATTGCTTTATGACATTTTAGTCTTTAAATAGACGTGGCGTTTTTTTTTTAATAAGTTCATGTAGTTTTCGGTTATTGAAAGGAAAATAATTGTATAAAATGATTATCAAAATAAAAAATGCGATTTAAAGAGTGCACTGTTTTGTAAATAAATTGTATTTGTTTTAAGAAATATTTTTTGTTTAAATAGAAATGCCCGTTATTTTCTGATCTTTCAGTTGTTAAAATTTTCGAAAGAAGAAAAATAGTTTCAAAAGTTTATCAAAAAAGAAAACATGTAACTTAAGGAGTGCTATATGTTTTTAAAATATATAAATATTAGAGCTAGTAAAAAAGACTTGCGTTTTCAGTATGAAGTGAATATTTTTATTCACTTCACGATAAAATGAAATGAATATTTTTATTTTTGAAATGATTTTTTTTTAATTAACATTTTTTTACGATCATTGTACTTTCATAAATAATTCATTTGTATCAACAAAATAGCAAATAATATTGATAAAAATAAGATTTTGAGATGTTAAGATAGTAAAATATTTCCATTTTGAAAAATTATTTAACTGAATCCTCTATTACATCTAATCTAAACAATGAAAAATGAAACGTTATTTGATGTTAGTAAGCAAAAAAAATTTTAGTTAGAAAATGCTTTAAAGTTTTTAAGATTTTTAAAACTTTTAAGTTTTGTTAACCGGGGAAAAACGTTTATCAACTTATATGCGTTGCAAAAAAAAAACGAATCTACACGTGTAAGCCAATGAAACGTATATCTTTATTGAACCAATTAGAACTAATTAAACTTATTCAGGATTAAACCATTTTACATTTTCACCCTTAAAGCAGAAATTTATGATCACAAACCCATATATAAGTTTTTACAGAACATTGTATTAAAATGTTATACATCAACGTGTATTAAAATGTTATTAATACTTATAATCTCATTTGAATGCACTCAAATTTAAATTCAACATTAAGCTAAAAATACTTCTATAAATAAATATTACATAGCTCTTTAAAACAGCCGTCATCAAAAATATGCACAATGAACAATAACTTTTATTGATTTCACTTGAGAATCCAATTTATTATTTATAATTTCGCTCGTAATAACATTCTCTAAACTAGACTACCATGATAACAACACTACAGGTGGATCCCTTAAGAGACAGCAACCAATCAAATAGTCTGCTTATTTATTTACTTCATATCCCTTTGTTCGTCAGAAACACAACAGATCCGAATGTCTGATAGACACACCAAATGAATAACTGTTGCGTGATGCTTTCTTCTATAGGCACGCACATAGGCCATCTACTTGAAGACGGTAATCTCCAACTATCTTTTTATTATCCCAGTTATCATCTTGAATGTCTTCTTTTTTATTTTTTAAGTGGACGCCCTCTGCCTTTCACGTGGCCTTCATATACCTTTTCTTCTAAATGCAGTCTGGAATTTCCTTTTATTCTTGCCAACCTTTATTCTTTTATCTGGCTTCTTTGGCGCATTTATTTATAGCACGGAATAAAAAAAAATTCAGATTAAGTTAAATTGCATAATCTGATTATAGTATTATTCTTTGATGGGACGTGTGACACAACCATGTAATTTTGCCTAGAGGGGTATTTGAATGATGGCCGGAAAGCGATTGGTCACTGAACTGTTAATTAAAGTGGCATCATTATGAATTTTTGATTGATTTATTCTGTAATTAGAGCAAATAGATTGTCAATTAATTTAGTTTTATCGGTATTGAGATAGTCTAAGAGATGTCTGAAGCTATTAAAAGGAAATAACATTCATTTAGCTTATTAATAAAAGTAAATGACCACCAGGTGGGGTTGTCCTTTTTTCCCCAAATGGTACTAAAAATACCTGTAATAAAATCTTTCTTCAGTTCACTTTCCTTTGGAAACAATGCATAGATTCTAAAAGAAAAATAATAATAAAAATAATAACTTATGTTACTGGATTTATAACTGATTTTCTGTTAGTTTACAGTTTATTGATTCCCCCCCTTCATTCATATAATTTTTTTCATTTACAGCAGTAATTAAGCATCCCATTCTAAGTTCTTTTTTTCTTTTTAAATTAAGCATTTTTTTAATATTAAAGAGAAAACATAAATCAAATTGGTATGAAATATAATACATAAAAGCTACAAAGGACCCGTTAGCTAGTAGAAGTAAAAAAATACCAAATAATTTGTCCAACTCAGTTCAGAAAACAAATTCCATCTATAATTACATAAAAGTTCATTCTAAACGTAGAATGCTAGTAATTTTTCAAGTTATTTACATCTCTAATCTTAAATAACTTAATATTCAAATCTATGTAGTCTATATAATCTGCATCTAAAATAGAGATTCTTATAACTTGAGAAAATTTTAATTAAAAAAATAATGAGAAATTACTCAATTAATAACAATTTGAAAACTGACTTCAAAAAATAATAATATTTATCTACTTTTAAATTAAGAAAGTAAAAGAAAAAGAATACTTTAAAAATGAATATTTTTATTTTCACTTTCATTACTGGTTTAATAAGAAAATGTCCTTTGATAATAAAAAAATTTGTTTATTTCATTTATTCCTTTCACAAAATATAGATACTTCTATTTTACTTAATTTTTTTAAAAAAATATATTTTCATAATTTAGTTGAATGATCGCTTCAATACTGCTTTAGTTGAATAACTGCAATAAAAATTAAACTAGAAATTCTAATTTTATGTATAACTTTGATTGCAATGCACAGTGGGCCAGCATCCAAGGTTTCGTGGCCAAAATTCATATTTCGATATAATTTGTTTCAAAATTTGGGTGTTTTTAAGTGCAGGTAAATTGAATGCATAGTTGAAATTTTGAATTACACTAAAAATACCAAGAAAAAAAAAGCAAAATGGCGGCTGAAATATGGCGAGCAAAAATAAATAATATAATATAGTTCGTTTAAATAATTAAATATAGAAATGAAAATATAATAATTTCTGTAATTTTATATTAAAAATGAAAAGCAAATTATATTTCTGAAGTAATATTACAAAATAACGCGAATTAATTATAAAGTAACGCGAAAACATGAAAAAAAACATAATTTTTGTTTTGGTATATTTAGTCCACCTTTACAATATGGGCAAAATGGGGCAGGTTTTTTCGAAAGAAGAAACATCAAAGAAGACAACAAAAAAAAGTTTAGCTAATTACCTCATGGAACGTTTTGGAGATGAGTTTCGAAAGTGATTCAAACATTGTAAAATGTCAAATGATAAGATATAAACCATAATTTTGTCAAGAGTTTTAACAAATCCAACAAATTGAAAAATTGTACTATAATTTCAGACTAAATACTCTGATAAAAATGTAACAGTAAGGTAAAATTTCTATGTATATTTCTGAAATATAAATTTAAAAGTTACATTAAAAAAAAATTTTTAAACATCTTTTTCACTACATTGTGCTCTCGTTGGTCCAAAAAGTAAATTATAATGTTTGGAATGATTATGAATACTTAATTTGGGCGATATTGAAACTGCCTACACATATTTTAGTTGAAAATTTAATTTTGACTTTTGGCCAAAGATCATGGTCTTCTGGCCCACTGTGCAATGTTATGAAAAATGTCTATGTTAATGGAACCTTTTTTTTTTCTGCGAATACCTTTACACTGAGATATTCTTCTGATCTTTATTGAATGTTTCCTAACTTGTTTTAAGTATTATGTTAATTAAGCCTTATCATATTCATTAAAAATTCTAAAGGATATAACATGATTGAAGCGGTGACTTCTTTAACGGTCAGAAAAGATCATAAAACGATATAGGTATGGAACTGAAAGCGAAATTAATAACCATTTTGACCTCAAGTTGAAGACAAAAGTAAAAACAACTCACGCAGTAACAGTCGACGTGTTAAAATGATTATCATTTATCTCTTGAATTAAAACAAAAGTTTATTTTAAATCCTTACTTTCATAATAAAAGCTAACTGTGCTCCTCATTAAATTTTTTCTTTTCAGTCTACTCGAAAATGTTACGTCATACTAAACTTATCATCGCACATTAGTAATTTGAAATTTAAAGTATAGAAAAGTGAGTTCTGTCAAACCTAGTATACCTCGTTATGTCTTAAGTACTGAAAAGACATTTTTAAACACCAAAATGAGAACAAATAATAAGAGAATAATTTAGGATTATGCTATCGGAAAGTTCTCTTCCAAAAATTTACTTGCACCTTGATATTTTGAAAATTTATTTTCTGTATTTGAAACTTCATAGTTTACTCTAGGATTGCCAGAATTTACTTTTTCTATACTTTAAATTTTAAATTAATTATGGAGTGGAAACAGAATTTGTGATAAATAGTTTCTTTGGCGTAGCTGTATAGCGTCCTCTTAAGCGTTGCATTTTAATGATAATGTTTTTAAATTTTTTAACTTTACTTTTTGTTGCCTATGATTACTCATTTTATTATTTAAAATTGAATATTGTTTACTATAATTTTAAAAATGGCATTTAGAAACGCATAAATATTTTTGCAAAATATTTTTTAAAAAAAACAAACTTCAATATAGAAAAATTAATAACTGACATAATATTGATTTCATTGCGTGGCAGTAAATTTTTATTGTTTAGACCTGATTCATATTTTTTAAAAAATAGATACCTCTTTATAACTACAATTAGGTTCTATGATTTAATGAATTTATAATAATAAAGAAATTTACAATAGAGCATAGCCTTAAATGACATAACACAAACGCTTTTTATTATTATTAACCCCACATACTTAGACCTGCTGTCCCCATTTTTTTTCTCTCTTCATGTAATATTGATAAATACTGCACTGTAAAAAGTTCCGGTAAAGAGTACCGGTTATCAAGAGTGCCAGTACTTTCTACTGTTAAACTTATTTTTACGGAGCTTATTACTTAACAATAAATCTTACAAACCGTAAATTTTACAGTAATAACTATCATAAAATCACTGAAGCACTCTAGTTAAGTAAATATTGCTGTAATAATAGCGGTACAATATTTTACGTTCAAAATAGATTTTGCGGATGATGCACCCTAAGTGCCGTTACTTTATACTATAGCTTGATCCAGAATTTTTTACAGTGAACATGGAGAAAAAAACTTTGGTAAAATTACCATCATATATAGTAAAAAAAAAACCATAAATTTGGTTAAAAAACCCAAAATATATAGTATTTAAACCATTCATTAGGTAATTTTTTCGTTCATATGGTAACGGTTTATCTGAAATTCTGGTTTTTAAAATTATATTTCTTATTACTACACGTTTAGTAAAAAATATAAAACCGAAAAATAAATTAAACCGAACAAATGGTTTTTATGTCATGCTCTTAAAGTATAAAGTATAAAATAACCAAACTTATAACATTCGTCAAATTTTATGCCATTTTATAAAACCGGATTTTACTGTTAATTTTACTAAAATCATAACCAAAGTGCTTCTGTAAAAATTACTGAGCTTTTTTATGTTTCCATAGAAATAAAAACAGGAGAAGTTTTACCATATTCTAAGAGTCTTGGCCATAGTTTTTTTCTAAGTGTAAAATGCCTTGTGTAACGATTATTCTCAAATTTATACGGCATGTGATAAATATTTTTTTATATCAGAAGCCAAATAATATTTATATATAAAATGGTATAAATAATTAAATAAGTTGAATGAAGCAATTTATTGAAATATTTATTTAAGAAATATATATGTTTAATGCATTTTATATGAAAATATTAGCTCCGGAAAAAAACAAGAGAAATAGTTTTACAAGTTTAATTCCACATGAAACATCTTTTTCGAACCAATATATTTGCTAGTTACTTTAGTAAATGATTTAGTTTAAATTCTTTTCTTTTCATAATATAGTTTTACATTATTTTATTTTTGCTTCAAAATTACTCGGAATTTAAAATCTCAGGTTACCTTTAAATACCACCTTTTAATAATCCAAGTAACATGCAACTGATAGAGAACCACTGACCTACAATAAGAATTCCAAATCGAACACTTCTTTACACAATTTCAACTTTTTATCCATCGAGTTGAAGACAATATGTATAATTTTAGAGTCAATTCAACATCGAAAAAAAAAATCTATCTCTTTTATTTGATTCCCTTTTTTTTTTATTTAGAGCAGTTAAAAACGTCATAGAAAGCATTTCAAACGTGTCGGTCAATGATATAAAGCAAAAATCTAACAATTACTTCATGTCATTGCCTGAAATTAAAAGGAAATATAAAAAAAAAAGTTACATTCGCCTAAACCACAAAAAGAAACATCATCAAATCCCTTTACATTCGACTGCACGCGAAAGGTACTTCAAGCAAAACAATGGGGCGGTAGCCTGAAAGTGCTAGTAAATGACACCAAAGAATTTTCAACAAGCAAAAAAAGAAAACGAATTTTCACATGAATGTTCCTACAGGATGTATTTTTTTTCTATTGAATCAACTAAGAGTTTCGTGTAAAATGTTTCAAATTAAACAACGCTTCTCTTATCATGTTATCAATATGGTTGAACTGTTGGTTTTCGCAGGAAAGAATTGTTTGTTTTGGTAAAAAATAATATATTTTAAATATTTTACAAGTAAGCTCTATTTTTTTTAGTTATTTTACAAACTGGATATTATATGGTTCAGTTTTGTTAGTAACACTTTTAACTAGTGTTACGAAAAGTTAAACTATCTTATACGTTGTAAAAAGTTTTGATAAACAGTGGGAAAAGCATTATGTTATATTACGGAAAATTTCTAGCAGCAGAGATGCCAGAAATTATCCGTAGGCTACGGAAAAAGTAGTTTGACTGAAATTTTCTGCAACGAAAGATTACAGAAAACATTTGCACGCACCAAATATTTTCCTTAGGTTAGAGTACGGCAGATGAATTTGGCATGGTAGCTGTCTAACCTTTGGTTTGCATATCATCTAAAATTTTGAATAGTTTTTTTAATTATTCCTTTTTCCTCCTTGAGTACCATACAAGCCAGTCGGCATCTGTTACAATGTATCAAATTTTTTATTTCCACTTTGATACCAAAGTTTTTCTGTTCAAAATTGAAAACAATCTGTACGCAACAGATACTATTACTAATGGTTACAGATTTTATTTGTTAACAGAAAAATATCTCTTTTGACAGATTACGATCTATATTAACAGAAAACTTCCGCAATTTTAAAGAATAGAAATTTTCCGTAGGAAAGTTACTGAATTATTATACTTTTTAATAGAATTTGTTTAGATGTATAGTTGCCACCATTATTTTGTGTAGGTAAACTAAGTACATTTTTAAGTTCAGACATGTAGTTGTCAAATACACAAAATGGGCAAATAACAATTGTTTGTAAGTGTTGGAGTATATTACTAAAAATTTGCTTGTTTTATAAACAAAATGTTTTTGCACTAAACCCATAAATTGATTCTAATGCACGTGAAAATATTTGCTGTCAGTAAATAAATAAAATAATAGCAGTGAAAAAGTAAATAAAAAATATAACTGCATGCTCATTAAAAAATTTTAGTTTACCTCATCACCAAAAATGGTGGCAACAATACACCAAAACTCTTTACAATGTAACTCAACTAAAGTTTAAAATATCTTTTTTAGAAAAATAGCAGCGTATACGCACTTATTTGTCAGAAAAAAACAATACAACTGTTTCTTAAAATTCTAACGCCCATAATCATAATATCTCCTCATATACAAAAATCAGATACCTTTTATTTAAATAAAATTGAAATATTCCTCACATTGTTTCATTTACAATGTGAGAAAAGCCTTCTGGGGACCAAACCAGTGAAAACAAAGCACAATATTTTCCATACCCACATAGGATGATATAAATAATTGAATAAAATAAAACTACATATTTCCCAGGAGTGAAAATTAATAACCAAAACAGAGGGGAAAAAACTGAAAATTGCAAAATTAATTTATTTATTTCACGGAATCCATTTATTAAAAAAGCATAAAAAAAATATATTATCCGTGTCTGAATGCTTATTATCTTAACCGCAAACTGTTTTAAAGCATTTATTTTTCAAATGTTCATACAATGTATTTATCAATATTATCTCATGCATATATTATACAACATAACAAATTTTTCGTGAAAAATGAAACGTCCATTAAAATGTATTCCTTTACCACCCGCTGAGCAACCAGTTCCTTACTCTGCGAGCTCTTAATTAACCATAAATGTGTTAAGCAAAAGTGGTTCTTTTTATTTCGTTGCAGTAATAGTCTTCAATTCCTCCCCCGCAAACTTCTCTTGACTCTGATCTAGCATCTCAGACACTGATAGCCTTTGACCCAGATTCTCAGACTTTTAATTTTTTTATTTATTTTTTTTTCCTTCATTTCACTTTCAACATACTTTAATTTCAAATATTCCTTACTAGTTTCTCTATGATCTGGGTTTCATCCAAAAACTATTGATTTTTTCTAATATGAACTTAACAGTAACCATTGTCTTATTGGAACTCAAAATACAAGCAATCATGAAATTAAACAACGACACTTATCATCTTCCACATTACATTTGATTTCAAAAATTTTTACTGTTGGATCTGGGAATTTTATACAGAGCAACTATAAGGCAACAAGTTTTATCCGATTTCTTTTTTCTAAAAATGGAAAAAACATTTAAAAATAAAACACTAGAAAAGGAAAGTTTGCTATTTTACACTTTTATGACTTATTATTACACAGCAGTTAAAAACGTGATTACAAATTATAAATTACGATTTTCTTACATGACTCGTAATAATGTTTTTTTTAATCACAACTGAGGTCGTTATTACGTTTACTAATTATCTACAGTTGCAAGCAGTCATAAATGCGTTTAATATTAACTGCACATAATCATGATACACGATTATAAGTAACTAGGCTAAGAAATAATCTTTATTACTAATAATATTAAAATAGGACTGCAATATATTTTATTGTTTGTTATTGTCATTTATATTTGTGTATTTAATGTTATTCTATTTCTACTTCGTTCAATATAACATAAAGTATTCTTTTCATATCAAATTAGTAAAAAAAAGAAGGCTAATCGTGAACAGGGAGCTAACGTGAACAGCTTGAATATTTCTGTTATTTTTCTTTCAAACTTTCTCTTTAAATTTTACTTGATTGGCAAAACTGTCATATGCAGTTTTAAATTTTTATTGCTTTTTCAATTTTAATACATAGAGCATTTTGCACAATAAAATTAAATATTTAATTTTTATAAGCATATTGCATTTTACTACACAATTTTTCAATAGTCACTTTTGACTTATTTCTTAATTACTTTGTCCACAAGATTAACTTGAGCTTCCTCTCAGTTGATAATTAATGCTGATATTTCTACTAATTCCTAAAATAAAAGTATAAATAAATATTTTTCTATTAAAAAATTAGCTTTATGCCATGAGCCAATTGTGATTAAAAACCACTCTTTAGAAAAACAATACAGCTCAAATTACCATATGTACAATTAAAAATAAAAATAAGAGATCAAATATTAACATAAAATTATGCTTAATATTTTTTCGAACTTATAAAATTCGTACACAATAACCTCCGGTCTCCTAAATTCTTATTATAAAAATTTCAGTTTTTTGAAATTCGAAAAATGTTGCACTGTTTTTGGTGTCCGAAAACTATGAAAACAGTGGAACAGTATTAAGAAATGCTACTTCAAAAAACATGTTCAGATTTAGTCATGAAGAAAGATTTCAACAAAAACAGGATTAACTCTTCCTCGTTAAAACTGATCTCAGAAAACAATTTTTTAGCCTGAAACTTAATTTTATGCTTTATTGAAAGATAATAAGTTACAAGATATATCATTGAAATATATAATATTGAAATATATAACTGTAAAAACTATATAACAATAATAAATACTGAATTGATGCTTCAAATCAGCAATTTCCGCATAACTTCTTATGGTAACCAGTTAATGGATAAATACCAATTATTTCTTTTCGTGATTAAGTTTGAAATTATAAATATTGAACACTTGGAATCACGATTAAATATAATTGATTACATTGATTAAAAAATAGTTGGATACATACGAATTGATTAAATTGGTAATAATTCGCGATCTCAGCTCCGAATTATATATTGTGCATCAAGGCGAGTTTATTATCGTATTTCGTAATTAAATTTCAAACAAAAATTCACTTTCACATAGAATTTTTTACAAAGAAAAAAAATTTAATGGAACAATTTTTTTCCAATATTATCTAAGCGAAAGAAACAAAAACTATAATTTTTCGATGATAAAAAGCGTTTTTATTAAAAAAATGATTGATTAAAGAACATGATGATTGGATTTAATTAATTATTGAATTTAATACACCAAAACACACAAACTAAAACTAAATCACTGAAGTGTTTCTTTTAAATAGTCTCAGATTTTAAAACATTTTTCATTTTTACTAAGACTTGCAGATCATATTGAATCCACTTGATGAGCATTTTATTAAACCCAATTACATTTATTTAATGCAAGAAATATATTACATTTAAAAAAAAATTCATTTTTACTGCTGTAGCTTATTACATCATATTGAATTTACTTATTATTTTTTTTTCTTCACAACTTAAACACTTGCAATTAAAACTCTTTAATATATAGAAGCAATAGTTAAATATTAAAAACCAACAAAATTTCGAATAAAATTTATAAGACAATTTTTTCCTTTAATCGTATTATTTCCAATGTTTTTAAATGACAATGAAATTTTCTTCTCAAAAACTAGTTATAAATATTATTTTCCACACGTGTTTGGTCAAAAATCCACTTCAAAGTTTATAAGATTATTTTAGAAGGTCGACTCGATTTATTGTTACGCGGAAAACTTCTAATCTCAATTTATTTATTTAAAAAAAAGAAAGAGATGTCTGGATTCGCATCATTTAGTCCAAGGCTGAACAGCAAGAACAGCATCCAAACCTTGAGACTCTAAGCTGATTTTGAAGAGATTACAGATAGCCAACTCTCAGTACCTGAATTACCTTACATTTCATTAATCACATCAACGCACCAACGCAATAACCCAGCAAATGTTATAAAAACGTGTTTTATGATTTAATGCTAATTTTCTTGAAGTGATTTCGGAGAAACTAGCCCTAGTTAGGAAATACAAAACAGATTTTTATTGTTTAACAGAAGTAGAACTCGTTTTGATAACGCGCAAGTTTTGTTTTCAGTTTTATTCATCCACTTTGTTAAAAATGTTTAAAACTTTAATCGCTGCATCTTCAAGCAGGAGTCAGTCTCAATACTTTAACTGCAGTGGGAATTCTTAACTTCAGTATTTTAAAAATGTCGCAAAATCATTTAAACGATGGCTAAAAGCTAAGCTTATGTTTTTCGGAAGCAGTTAGGTAAATTTTTCAGATGTATCCAGGCACAGCTTCAAAAAAATTTTAACATTTTGAAAAAAGTATAATTTTTTAAATCATTGAGTCTAAATAAAGTATCGTTCGGCTTTCTAAAGTCCACACACCTTTATTACAAAGCTTCCCATCCTTTAAAATTAGTTTAAATAATCAAATAATAAAACTTTCTTATGAAAAGAGTAAGTCTTGTATGCATAATATGATGGCCATTGTTTGACATTTTTTATTTTGTTAAGTTTTATTTACCTAAATAAAATTGGTGCAAAATGAAAAAACCTGAAGCTAAATTTTCATTTTAATTATTCAAAACTAGATATTTTCCAAAAAATTTAATTTTAATTAATAAATATTTAAATTTAAAAATTAAATATTAAAAACAATTTAAAAATAAACTGAAACATTTCTTGAAAGTAAAAATGCTCAAGAAAGAAGAACATGACAAAAACGAGGCTTTTAAAAAATTATCGATTGCTATTCGAGTTGATATGAATAAATTTGGTAGTAATCGTGTTTTTAGATTTTCCCAATAGAAGCAAATGAAAACTGCGAAATTACAACTTTAACAGTTTGTAAGAGTCATTGGTGATTATTAGAAAGCGATTTTTTCAAAACGTTAAAATTTGATTTCTAAAGTGAAAACAAGAAAAGATTACACAGAAAATGTGAAACAGACGCAACATAGTTGATGTTTCAAACGCAAACAAACAAACAAAACAAAAACAAACAAAAAACGCTTACTAGATAGTTTTGATTATCTGAATCAAGTGGCATTGTAAGATAACTATCTTATAAACAATAAGCTTTATAATCATTAACAGAAATGTTTAACAAAAATATTCTGAATAAGTGACAACTTCTTCCAGCATGAATTTGTAATTTATAAAATTTATATATATTTACAAAAATATAATTTCTATATAATCAGACACGCAAGCTGCCGTCGAACACGGATCAATGTAATATGTCACATCCTTGTAATGAAACATCTATTTGCTTTATCATCATATAAAAGGTTTACTTTAGAAAATAAAATACATTGTATCTAAGTTGAAAAGGTTTCAATAATGAAAAAAAGTGGTTTCTAACAACAATACATCTTCCCTTTATTCATCCGTTTTATATTTAGCAGTTTTTGCTAAATATATTATTTAAAGTGATAAATAAACGATATAAATGGTTTCACTCATTTTCTCCTTTACTCATATGAATATTTAGCTTTACTTTACAATCAGTTTGTGAAAAAACGAAGAAATATGCCAGAAAAAACTAATATTATACTTATATATAAAGAATGTCCGTATAAATAAATATGTGGCATATAAGCACATACCGTTAAAGTTAGTATCCTATACATTGTAAAAATTCTATATCTTTCATAAAACTTGTAATCAAAATATTTATGTTACCGTCTAAATTCCGATGAATTTAATAAATTATTATTATTCTCATAAATATAAGCTCCATTTTCAGATTGTTTCGCATAGCATTTTCAATGACGTTTTTGGTATGAAACAAGACGCAATAAATATTTCAGTATGATCAAAACTTAGAAAAATTTTAAAACATCTATCTAGATCCACTACTAATAAACCTTATGATGTAAAATTTCCCCCTTTAGAAAAAATACGACTTATCAATATATTGTCCAAATATTTCATAAACTGTTAGTTTGTAATACATAAATAAAATAAAATTATCAAGTTTTTTCTTTAACAAATCACAAAAGATAGTTGCACTTTCATCACGTCATTACTGTGTAATCATTTTATCCAAAATTAAAATTTAATTTAACTAAAGATAATAGGACATGTTTAGTGACATATTTAGTACAATTTAATTAACTATTCCTCACCAATTGTTGAGCCCCTGGGTAAAATTGTACGGAAATTTCCTTGTTACGCTTGAATAACATGGTGGAAATCGTTTTTTTTTTTTTTTTTTTTTTTTTTTTTTTTTTTTTTTTTTTTCCTGGTGCAGGAATGCTTGCAGCTAAAAGTTCGAAAAAAGCCGTAACTAATGCTCAGAGGACTAAACATTTCGATTTCCTAAGTCAAAAATAAGTATAGTTGCAAAAATAAAATTACTTCAAACTTAGTATATTTATTTTATTATAAATCTGTTGTCATTATATTTAATATGGTATTAAAATCCCTTTCCCCATCATACAAAAATAGTGTTTATTTATCAGCATCAAAATGTTTTTGTACTGATATCTAAGTAATAAATTATAGAAGCCTAGATATTTTTTTTTAATTGATTTGATAGTCAGATATGTTACTTGTCCAGCTAGTGGCTATATTACAAGCTAAACGTTCCACCTATGGTAACCATAGTAACATGCTAGAAATTATTTTTTTAATTTTAATTACACCAATTGTTTTTACTTCCGGGTAGCTTAAAAGCGGAAAATTTAATGTCCTAAAGAAACAGGCTCTGAAACAATATTCAAATAAAGATAGCCAAAAATTCGTAGTACTGAAAAAGTATTTTTTATTGATAATATATCTTTAAAAGGTCTGGAGAGTTAAACTTTTACTTAGTATTTTTAAGTAGGACATAAAATTCTGAAAATAGTTAAATACAATTAATGAAAATAAATGTCAATTAATATCTTTAATATCTCTCTGCTAAATCGCTTTTTATTATGTCATACTTGTTCTATCATTGTAAAAATTTATAATTTCTTGTCTCAGTGAAACGCTGTTCAAACAAATACTTAAAATTAATACATTAATCAAAAAATCTTTTGAATCAAATGTCTTATATCCATAATTTTTATTCGAATCATTTGCCTTGCATTCTAATTTTTCCTTTCTGTGACAATTGTAATTCTAAACTAAAACTTGGTAAAGCATATAATAAATCTTATATTTCAAATTCTGCTTAAAATAGCCAGAAATTCTATGTATTGGTTAGGTATTCTTTGCTGGAATTTAATACATTAATGGTAAAAACTGTAAGCTTCTGTCGATATAAAAAGATTTTTCTTTTACGGTATTTTTATTAAACATAATCAACATTATTTCTAAAGCATGTACTTTCTCAGATAATTAGGTAGAATATTCATTCCAGACAAGTCATCGATGGACCAAAATATAATTTATTCCCAAATCCTTTATCTAAATACTTATCAAGCAACGAGAAAACAATTTTATGTCCATGAATTTATAAAGTCTGCCCATACATGCTTCAATTTATCTAATTATACCTATTGAAATAATCGGATAACAAAGAAAGAGGAATAGCGTCCCTTAAGCTCTTTGGTTTACGCATGCAATCTTTAGATAAAGAGATTGAATAATTGATCTTGTTTTCCAGAATTTTAATACTCCCTTCAGGGTGAAGATGAAACATTTTTATTTGATTCATGTATTCGCATAACATCTGTGACCTACTCACCCAAGTAAAAGAAATATTAAATTAATCTTCGTTTCCTTTCCACCTACACGCAAGAGTTTTAGTTATTTTCTAGAGGTAATAATTTTTGTGGTATATTCAAAAAGATATTTTGTTAAGTTGAAAGGTTTTATTACTATGAAATGAAGAAGATTGGAAACAATGACATTCATAAACAAATGAATTATAATTGTATTAACCTAATTTATGCAATTTTGTGTTTATGATTTTTTTGATGCAGGTCGATCTACATTTTAAAAATGTTTAAGAGATTACGCTTTTATGATTATTAAACGTTTAAGATTATTAAACGTTTTAGTTGTTATCCTCAAGTTATAAATTTTTAAATGCATCAAACATATGTTTTCTATAAAATAAAATAAAATGTGTCAAATAAGTATAGGGAATTACAAAATAAATGTGTTTACTAGAGTCTTCTACATTGTAAAATGAGTGGTGTAATATCTTCCCGAATATAATGTTGAACAGTCCGAAAAAATTGTTTCATTTCAAGTTGGCTCAAAATATAGCTTTTATATGCAATTTAAATTTAAATGTCTAAAGTGGAAAAAGCTTACGCCAATCTCACACGCATTCACACCATACTTTTATTATTTTCGCTTCCGAAAACAGCAATATTGGCACACTAATCGTCAGTAAATTATTTGTAATCCAGTACGAGCCAGTGAGAGTTTGCTGTTATCTTTTACTCTACTAATCATCTATACTGCAAAAAATTCCGTATCAAATTACAGTAAAAAGTTCCGGCACTCAAGGTGACAGTACTTTTAAGCTTAATATTTTTACCGGAATATGTTTAGAACAAAAGTCTGATACAACGTAATTTTTACAATGATTACCGTAAAATCATTGAATCACTCTAATAAATATTACTGTAAAAATTGCGGTACAATATTTTACAGGTAAAAATGAATTTTAAGGATAATGCACCTAAAGTGCCGGTACTTTATACCGTCAATTGATCCGGAATTTTTCACAGTGAACAGAAACAACAGTTTGCCATTAAAATATGTATGTATGTTTTATGTTGTGTAATGAGGGTTATTATATTTTAGTTTTTAAATCTCTGGGAACTGTATTAAATGAATTTATAGTGTATAATTTCTATTCTCTGCGGTTTTGTTAAGCCTAGTTCGAATTCGTTTTAATTTTATCTCTGTGCTACGCGTATGTTTGATTTGCAAACTTATCTTAAGAATCTATATATATATTTCTCTTACACGACGACAAAAAAAAGCCTCATTACAACTCCCCGAATGGCAACGCTAGAAAATCGACCAATGATTGCCGCTAAAAATATCACATGCCAAATCTAGCTGAGGTGGCTCAACATGTAGCGCTTTTAAAAACGGAAACTGAAATAACCAGAGAGAGCATTCTCACCAAATGTGATCTCTTCCGAAATTCACCCTATCAGGTTGTTCAATTCAGCTGCGGCAATCTCATACTATTAAGCTAGGCAGAAGTGAGTATCCTTTGTCGATAGATTTCTATTTTAGTATTTTGTCGAAAGCGCTTATATATTACGAATTTATTTGACGATTTTTGATTTATATCATGAATTTATTTGCTTTATTATTGTTATTAGTTATTCATTGGTTTCAATTTTTAATAGACTTAATTATGGCCAAAATTTTAACCTTTTTAAAGAGATATCAGTTTTATAAATTTTATCTTAAGATTTTATACTATAGCACATTTCTAATAGGTTTAACGAATTACATGAAATTTATTTGAATTCAAATTTATTTTAATGACTTAGTATTTACTAAAAAGATGTAAATTTTTTTTTTAAAAAAAAGTTGTTATATGGATTTAAATGATTGCTTTGAATTCTTAGAATTTTGCGCATTTGCAATGTACATAAGTTAGTAGCGAGCGAAGCGAGCTTTGTTTGCGAAGCAAACCATATAAGATTGCGTAGCAATTTTCGGGGGTTGGCGAGCGTTAGCGTGCAGGGGGCGCAGCCCACTAGTTAGTGAATATATGTAATCTAAATTGATCATTCTTACTTTATATAGCATTGTAAAACTAGCTTTGCTGACTCTTGTGTATATCTTAGAGTAATTATAAATTTTAGAGTTACTGACTGCGAAAAGTGATTCCACCAAGTAGTGTAAAAGAACATTCCTCTGGAGTAGTGAGTGAAGCACCAAGAACTAGAATTATCTATAGTTTCGCCACACCACTTAGATAAAAAGTAGTTGCCACCATTTTTAACGTTTTTATACACAATTGTTTACATGATAAATTACCAACCTTGATAGCATTGACTTATCAATCTATTATATTTGAGATGCTTTAAAATTCATATTTAGGGATTTTAAAACGAATATTATTATAAAAAGGATATCAGGATTGCAATTTTTCTCGAGGCTGTAATTTTGCTATAGTTTCATTGTAGATTGTGTCAAATAAAAATATTGGCAAACAAAAACTTTTTAATGCCTTCTCAATAGAGTTGTGAAGTACTGACTTTAAAGAGAATTTTTTCCGACAAATTTCTTTTTAATATATTTATTCTGATATTTAAAAAAAATAAAGAAAGTTATATTTTTAGCAATTATTTAGGCACAATTTTAATTCCGTCGAAATATTTTTTAAAAAATATTGTCTTTAAAAAACTGAATTAGAGAAATTTAGTTGCAGTCTCGTAAAGAAACAGTTCAATGTTGAACCTTAATACGGTGCAAGTTCCTTAAAACTTCGATAAGGTGTCAATAAAAGCCCTGATTCCGTTTAAATTGGATCGCAGTATCGAGTAAACAAGTTTAATATGTTGGGTACTACGGTTACTTGGCATCATATTAAGATTTCAAAATTTCCACCAGCACCAAAATTTCCGCCAGCTTCTTATTACGACACATATAGTAAGAACTACAAAACTGGAAAGTAAGTTTAACCGAATAAAGGTTTTTACACCATGTTCTAAGGTATCACGATAAAATTACCAAATTGTATCACATACTATAAAAACCATATTTTATTGGTAATTTTACTAAGACCATTAACTAAGCGCTTCAGTAAAAATTATCATGCATTTTGGCGTCCCCATATAGCCACAAAAAACGGTATATTTTACTATAATCTGATAGTTTTGACCATAATTTTTTTTTCTCAATGAAGGAAAAGTGAAAATTCCTAAGCACTTCGCCCTTTAAATAAATTAGTTGTTAAAATAGAGAAATAAAACCCATTTCAAACTATCAATTAATAATAATTAACATTTAGCAGTTTCATAGCCCAGCTGAGTCAATCTAATGCCTTCGTGCCTTTTATTTTATTTTGAAGTAATAAGGGCAAAATCTTAACTAGCTCAATCCATTAATTAAAGTATTAGATAATTCGGCAATTTATGGCGATTATGTTTGACACGGTCACACATGTAATCTCCTCAATCTCAATACATTTAAAGTACTAATTCTGCTGCGTCGAAGAAATTAAGTTTGAGAATTGAAAGACATTTCTCAGCTATGCGTAGCAAGAAGCTTAAAAAACAATCTATTGTACTGCTCAAAGGTCAAATCTCTTAAATGTGACGCACAGAGTATTTGTATAGTTCAATTGGTTACCCATAAATTCCAGTAATGCTCAAGTTCACATTAAATGCTGTCTCAAAACATCCACTCAATCGTGCAGATATTTGAGGTAGATTAAAGTCAAGCTCTGTTAAGTTCGGCAATCGAAATTAGTCAGTTTTTAAAATAACTACATTTTGTGATTAATTATTAGATTTTTCTCATTTCAATATGCATTTTTTTAGATAAACATTGTTTGAAGAAGGGAAATATTTAGTCTTATATTAATTTTTTTACAGAGGTCATTTTTTTAGTTGATTTGTCTGGACTCAGTGATTTTATTGAGTTGGGACATAAATGAAATTTACAGAAAAATAAATAACCGATTCATAAGAGCTAGATATCATACTGCTTCACGACCAAGTAAACAAACAAAACTAATGTTTGTTTTTTTTTACGAACAAAAAGAAGGAAAAAAAACAAGTTAGAAAGTTAGCACAAAAACTTCTACTTTTGACTTTTTAAAAACCCAAGAAATTGTAAAAGATAAATTTTAAATCCAATTATAATTATTATGACTTAGTTTTAGCAAATTATGAAACTAGAAGAGTTTTACAGATTATGACAGAGATAATATATTCAATGATATTTAAATTGTTCAGCCAATAAATAAAAACTTCGACGCAGGTGAAAATAACAAACAGATAATCTGCAAAAGTGCAAATTTAATACACAAAGTTTGTAGTTTCAATTTAAAAACAGTTGTAATGGAATTTTAAGGAACATTTTTTTATTCTCTGATTCTCTATTAAGTTATCCCTTTTAGTGAAAAGAAATTTTATCATAACATGTACTCTTCATACAGGATATAAAAAAATATCTCATTTCAAAATACAAAATAATTCTTAATACAAAATTATTCTAAAAACAAAATTATTCAAAATACAAAATTATTCTAAATACAAAATTATTCAAAACACAAAATTAGTCAAAACACAAAATTATTCTAAATACAAAATTATTCTAAATACAAAATTATTCAAAATACAAAATTATTCAAAATATAAAATTTTTCTAAATACAAATTTATTCAAAATACAAAATTATTCATAATACAAAAAAATTTATCTATAAATAAATAGACAAATTTTTTTAAAAAAAACTTAATTTTTAACATTTTTAGTTTTATCTTCTTACGAATTTTCACCCACTTCCATTTCTAAGAAATCGGAAATTTAGCTGAATTATGAGCTATGGATAGTAAACTATATAATTTTTTTAATTTAAAAGTTATAAGAAATAATTAAAAACTTAACGTTATCCTCATTTTAAACGTTTCAGATCAAATAAATTCAAATAGAGACTAAATGTGTTAAGTTTTAAAAATTATACTTTTCTTTTTAAAAATCCTCCATTTTTTAGAGAGAAAAAACTTTACTTTGTTCCAAAATTAATAAATTTTGCGAAGTTTTTTTGCAATATATTTATTTGTTCCGCACTGTAGCCTATATTATACTGCATCGAAACAAAACGTTCAGACATCAAAACTAAAACCCTAACGCTTATAATTATTTAAAGTTAATTTAACTTAAAATTCTTGTAATCATGAACGAAATTAGCTGTAAAATAATATAATTTTTTATTTATACAATAAGCAAGTCATGAAAATATTCATAAATTTCTATAACAACAAAATTCTGGATTTTAGAAAATTATTAGTTTTTCATTCTTATTATCATAATTTACAATTTTTTTTTTTACATATTTTGCTACTGAAAGACAAAAGTAAAAAAGTTTAATAACAACTATTTTTTTTTCGTCATATAGCAACTACATTATTGTTTAAATAAACATAAATTGCGTGTTTAACCCATTAATGTAAAGTGTCCCTTAATAGGAACGTCCACGCAAAATTTTTTCAGCTCACATACTTTCTTCGACATAAATCACTTTAAAGTTTTCATTTTTTTCTATGTTATAAATAATGGAATTTATGTAAAGGGATTTTGCTAGACAGGGATTTTGCTTTTAACAGAAGCTTTATACTTTAAGTCTAATTTGAAAGTAGTTTTTTGTTACCTGGAATGCAATTTATGTGGAATTTATAAATATAAGGGAATTTATTTAAAGGAATTTTGCAGAAACTTATTTTTAAAGTCTAATTTGAAAGTAGTTTTTTGTTACCTGCAGGAATGCAATTTATGTGGAATTTATAAATATAAGGTAATTTATTTAAAGGGATTTTGCAGAAACTTATTTTTAAAGTCTAATTTGAAAGTAGTTTTTTGTTACCTGCAGGAATGCAATTTATGTGGAATTTATAAATATAAGGGAATTTATTTAAAGGGATTTTGCAGAAACTTATTTTTAAAGTCTAATTTGAAAGTAGTTTTTTGTTACCTGCAGGAATGCAATTTATGTGGAATTTATAAATATAAGGGAATTTATTTAAAGGGATTTTGCAGAAACTTATTTTTCAAGTCTTGAAAGTAGTTTTTTGTTACCTGCAGGAATGCAATTTATGTGGAATTTATAAATATAAGGTAATTTATTTAAAGGGATTTTGCAGAAACTTATTTTTAAAGTCTAATTTGAAAGTAGTTTTTTGTTACCTGGAATGCAATTTATGTGGAATTTATAAATATAAGGGAATTTATTTAAAGGAATTTTGCAGAAACTTATTTTTAAAGTCTAATTTGAAAGTAGTTTTTTGTTACCTGCAGGAATGCAATTTATGTGGAATTTATAAATATAAGGTAATTTATTTAAAGGGATTTTGCAGAAACTTATTTTTAAAGTCTAATTTGAAAGTAGTTTTTTGTTACCTGCAGGAATGCAATTTATGTGGAATTTATAAATATAAGGGAATTTATTTAAAGGGATTTTGCAGAAACTTATTTTTAAAGTCTAATTTGAAAGTAGTTTTTTGTTACCTGCAGGAATGCAATTTATGTGGAATTTATAAATATAAGGGAATTTATTTAAAGGGATTTTGCAGAAACTTATTTTTAAAGTCTAATTTGAAAGTAGTTTTTTGTTACCTGCAGGAATGCAATTTATGTGGAATTTATAAATATAAGGGAATTTATTTAAAGGAATTTTGCAGAAACTTATTTTTAAAGTCTAATTTGAAAGTAGTTTTTTGTTACCTGCAGGAATGCAATTTATGTGGAGTTTATAAATATAAGGTAATTTATTTAAAGGGATTTTGCAGAAACTTATTTTTAAAGTCTAATTTGAAAGTAGTTTTTCATTACCTCAAAATAAATGATTAAACAACTAATTAATTAAAAAAACAACTAATTAATTAATTTGACAATTACTGCAAATATTTAAAGAAGCTCAAGTGCATGAATAGTTGTTATTTCACAGAATCTCGCCAACCTTTAAATTTCGAAAATTTTTTGTACTTTTCGTCCAAAATATCTCAAGCCTTTTTTTAGCTTTTTCAAATAAAAATTATATTAGGGATTTTTCAGCAGGTTTTTCTGAGTGTACTTTCAATTAGTTTAGCGATGTTCAATATGAATATACAAACTGTGATAGAGAATTTTCAATTCCAACTTAATGGATAAAAATTCTCTTACAAATGACCGTTTTTCACACATTTCATGGCAAAAACTCAGTATTGCCTCAATTATTTTAACGTTATAAAATGTTTATAGGGTAAAAATCATTTAAGAAAGAACATGGTTCGCGAAAAAATAAACAAACCTAGAATAACTTTTTATCTAATGATCAGATTTTCACGTACTAAGAATCTAATTTATTGTTTTGAGGGGTGATCTCAAACATGTTAATTAGTTATTGCAGATGATATTTTAAGTTACGAAATAAGACATAAAAACGTACTTTCTCTGGAAAAAAAATACCTTTTTTTTTTTTGTTTAATTGGGATTTCTCACCCTCAGAAAAATTGGGTAGCTGCTATCTCGAAAATATTGTCCTAATAGTTTAGTCAGGAGAGCAATTGAAAGTTTTGCCCTGTAATGTTTTTTTTTTACTTTTAGCTAACTTCGCCATATCTCGAGAACTTTTTATGCGAATTGAAACATTTTCGCTCACAATTATAGAATTGGTTTATCTAAAGATAATTCCGAGCAAAAAATAAGTTTTAATAATTATTATTTTATTTATTGATTGTTGAAAAAAATCTGGAAATGTAAAGTATAAAAATTTTTATGTAATTTAAATAACGCAATTTTATTTATTAAAATACAAAATTTAAGCAAAATCAGAAGAAAAGCTCCTGAGAAATCAAATCTTAAAAAGGCAGATACTTAAAATTCGATTTTTGTAGAAATTATTCGATCGATTTCATTCGCATTCTGTATTTCACCTTATAAAATTTGTATACCTTACAATTCAAAATTATTTTGAGTTTTATTTTATAAAATAGAAAAAAAAATAATGAATATTTACTATAATTTAATTTTTGCATGGAATTATCTTTGGTGAAAAGAAATCTATAATTGTATTTGGAAAGTTTTTAAATTCCCTTACGAAGATCTCGAGATTTGGCGATGTTCGCTTAAAGGAAATTTAACATTAAGGAGCCCAAACTTTCGACAGATCTACTGACCAAACAATTAGAGCAACATTTCCCAGATTACAGTTACCCCCTATATTTTAAAGGTAGGAAATCAAATCCAAATAATAAATTTTAACTATAATTATTATATTATTTCTATATTATTTTCTATATTATTTCTATAATACTATATTATTTTTTCCAATTCGCTTAAAAAGTTCTCAAGATATGGCGTAATACGTAAAAAATTTAATTAACATTATGGGATCCAAATTTTGAATCGCTCTCCTGACCAAACTATAGGGACCATATTTCCCAAATTGCGGCAACCCCTATATCTTGGGGGTCAGAAATATGTTTAAAAAAAAAGGGTTTTCCATTCAGAGAAAGTACGTTTTTGTGTCCGATTTATTAACTTAAAATATCGTCTGCATTAACTAATCAGCATATTTGAGGTCACCCCCACTAACCATTAAAATTGAGTCTCAGTACTTGAAAATCTGACTAACACGTTGAATTCCATGGGGGTGACCGGCACTGAGTTTGTTCGTAGAGCCACGGAGGTCACCGATGACCGGCAAAGCCAAGATTATTAGAAACACATTATTCGAGTACATTTTTAATGCTTTTAATTTTTTTTTAATATTATTATCGTTACTTAAATAGCTTGAAGAAATTAATACAATACATACTGAGAAAATCATTTTGGCCAGACAGGCAAGCCATGTAAAATTAACGTGGCATTCAACGCGTTAATAGATCAAAACTTAATCAAGGTGTTTTAGCTTTTTTTCCTCACCGTGCCGTAAAATTCGTAACGAATTAAGAAAAAGAAGAAAAAAAATAAGGAATAAGAAACGTTCACACAAAAAAAGCTCAAACTTTAAAAACAAAATACCTCCCACGAAACGAAACTAAAACTGAAAAAACAACTGGACAGAAATAGACTTTCTCTTGAATGGGTGCTATTTATGTTCAATCTAATGGACCCTAAAACGTTCACCACTGACACGACCATAGAAATCTTTTAACACGCGCATCACGCGCCACCAATTTTTTCCCACTCCACTTCCGCACTAATTCACTGCGGGGATTCAAAGAACAGGTAGGGCTCTTATTTAGGTAACGAAAAAAATAAAACATGGCATAACAAAATTAAATGTACATAAGAGTTTTCTTTTGAAAAGGAATGGGAACTTCGCATTGCGTGTTATCAGTTTATTTCTGCGAAACCTGGTTAGTCATATAATAAAATAAACATAACACATTTTGCAGGGGAAGAAAATAAATATCGTGCATTAAATATCAATTCCGTTAGTTTTAGTAGTCTAAGTTTAATCTGATAATTTTTTTTTTTTTTTTTTTTTTTTTTTTTTTTTTTCATCAAAATATTGTAACTATATTTCTCTTAAAAGAAGTTGGTATAATATTTTCAATAAACGAAACGTAGCTTTTATGAAATGATGTTAATCTTTTAATAATAAATAGCTGATGCATGAGCTTAGATTTCGTTCGTATACAGAGCGAAAAAGTATAGTAAAAACTACCAAAATATGGTAAAATTTACCAGGTTTCTTACTCTATGAGAATAACAAAAAGCTCTGTAAATTTTTTCGAAGCTCTTTAGTAATGATCTTGATAAAATTAACGATTAAATATGGTTTTATAATATGTGATAAAATTTGATAATTATGGTAAAATTTGGTAATTGTGGTAAAATTTTGCAATTTTATCGGGATACCTAAGAGCAAAGCATAAAAATCATTTATTCCGTTAAATCTGCTTTTCTTTTTTGTATTTTTTACTAAATGTATGGTAATAAGAATTAGAACTTTGAAAATCAGAATTTCCGGTAAACCTTTACCAAATGAATGGAAAAATTACTTTATTAATGGTATAAAAAAATTACATAATAATTATTAAATAAAAATTTAAATTAGTTTTTTTTTTTAATTTTCATAACACAATTACAATGCACATCAGGAATAATGAATGGATCTAGAACTCGTACTTTTATGTAAAACACAAGACATAATCTATCCAAATCATTCTAATAAAAATTAAAGATATAAGAATATTTTTAATTAATGACGTAGTATCAAGTCTTTGTTTGAACAGCTATTCACTAAAACACGGAAGCATAAATGACTACAACAAAGATTAATTATTCTTGCTCACAGCATTAATCAGAATAAATGTTTATTCAATATCATGATACTCCTCTTCAAAGAAAAAAAACTTATATCGTCCGGAAATGTATACATCAAGAGTTTACACGAGACTAACAAATACAATCTTTATTAAATTTAAAAAAAACCGGCTTGTCAAAATAGTATCATCATCAACCACTTTGCATAGTAAAATTAAATTACTTTTTCTTCGTACCATTTTCAAGGCCTCTGATCTTGTCTTCATTTTCTCATTGTAGGTATCAATGAAACAGTATCAAAGGTTTCATTTGTTTCACTCTAATAAGCACTAATAAAGACTTCAGACTGTCATTTAGAAGAAGATAGAAGCAATCTAATTGAGACCGGCACGTAAAAAACATGCTTAAATGTAAAGATAACACAATAGAACGTATGGTAAAGAAGAATGTAATTTTGTCTGCTTTTTTTTTCACGGACGAGTCTCGATTGCTCAGTCTAAGATATGTATTTATCATGTCTACGACGTTCGGGACTGTAATTTAAAGTAGATTCAATTTTGTTAACAACTGAGGACGAAACATACCAATTTACCTGTTGCTTCTAATATTGATAAATAATTGAAGTATTTAGAAAACGATTTCATTTGATGCATTAATTAATAAGATAGCTTTTATAAATTTGAAATTTTATCTCAAAATCTCGTTCAATCAGTAAAAGGAACAATAGAAGAATATTAGGTTAAATTAGGCCTAACATTTTGAAATTCATAGGTAACAATTGAAGGAATTTCAATCAAAAATAAGAATTTATTTTGTTATCTATGTTGTTGGCTAATCAAATAATACAACTCATTGCAAACAACCACCGTCATTTTTTAAAGCGTCTGGCTAACTAAGAAGCCTCTAGCGTTTTCTAATAAGTCTGAGATATTTAAGTTTATTGCTGAGAATATAACATATTTCTACAGCATGGCTGCTGAATGCTAAAGACTTGTAAAAAAACAAACTAAATATTAAGAAAAAGGATTTTCACTGTTGTACTTGAAAGATAACATTTGCTTTTTTAAATATTTAACACCGAATGTATACATTGCTAAATTAGAAAATTTGTTTGTGTTGTCGCTCATTCCCAAAGAGTAGCATGACCAAGTCCAGTCCATAAAATCCAAAACCAACAATAAGTCACAGATACGGTCTTGCCAGGAGAGCCTCAATCATGGAAGAATATGCTCAGGGGAAGCCTCTTCACACTTGGTGCATGTTTCAAAACGCTTTTGTACCATCAGTATATGTCAAAATTTTCAATTGCTCACAGAAAAAGCGAGTGAGGTTGGTTTAATCCTGCAAGAGCCAAAAGGTCACCTGCTTTTTTTTACTCTCCATACCAGCAATAAATAGGTGTAACCGAAAGACCGTTTTATGATCGATTAATTGTTTTTAGGAATACTGAGTTTAGGCTTTAGTTCATTTCACTAGATTTTTCCCATGATGTATTATTAAGAATAAAATAAAATTCAATAAATAAATTCACATGAAAGAAAACGGAAGTCGAGCATGATATAAGTGAAAAGTTAAAAATTAACCATAAACATTTCAAAACTATCTCCATGAAACATTTAACTGTTTTTTATGGGAAAAACACCACTAAATATTTCAAACGTGAAGTCTATGTCTATGATTTATTTATTGAAAAATGAACAGAAATCTTCTCTTGAAATATACATCTCAGTGAGGTAATAAACTGTGAGACAAAAAACGTTTATAAATAAAATATTTAAAAATAATAATATATCAAGTTTTGAAAAATAAGCAATTCGTATTTTAGTTTAAATTTATTTGTCTAAAATTATTCTGTAACCTCATTACGCATGTTAAAGTATATTCTCAAATTATCAAGTCTAAGAAGGCGTTTAAAATAATGACAATAATTTCCATCTATATCGATTTAAAGAAAAACTAAAGATAATTGAACTTCTGAGCTTAAGGTATTTGACGAGTGCAAAAACATGATTTTGGGTAAAAATTTTTCAAATTGATTTTGTTATAAATTTAGAATTCCTGTACTCTTAGCTTTTTAAAAATATTTTACTTTTGCTTGTACTCTAATTATTTACAAACTTATAGCAGTTTTTGTGCAAGGTGATAAATAACAGTGGATAGACTAAAGGTTCATGTCTTTGAATGTGTTTAGTTTAAAATTAGATCTTTTGACATTTTATACTATCTGAAACACGATATCTCATGTTGTTTTTAAAATAATTGTCTATGTCGGATTCACCATTTGTTAAGGCGTGGAGAAACTCGTGTGCATATATTTAAATCAACGACATAATTTCATATTGAGTAACAATAAGCAATAAGTGATAATATTATATTTACAACATGTTTATTCAGATTAAGGTTAAATTAATATTATTAAGAATGCAACGACAGCAAGCATGGAACACGGGTACCATCTTTCTCACTGTCTCTGTTGTTGATATAGCTGGAGAAGAGATAAAAAGCTGACGCTTTTACCTCATTCACCAGACAAGGTGAGGCTTGTGCCTAGCTGCTTAGGCTTGTGCCATACTGCTACAGTCTACAATTTTTCATGTTTATGATAATATGATAATATGTTTATGATAATAGTACACATGTTTTGAATAACAGACTAAGAGTAAAAAGTAGATTTTGATTTTCTATGCCTGTTTTTTCGCAAAGACAAGTGACGAAATTTTTTAAAATTTGCTTTTTTAAATTCCTTACTCAGTAGTATATGACCACGTTTTTAAGATAATAGTTCAAAGCATAGTTAGTAGCCTTCTAAGTAAAATCCTCAAAGGTTTTTTTGTTTTTGTTTTTTGTTTTTTTGTTTTAGGTGATAGAAATATTTTGACGGTGTTTGACGTATGCATGCAAAAAAACATTTTCATTAAAAAAAAATGGCCATTTAAAAAATAATAATAATAAATTATTTTTCTAGTTTTATAATTTTTTACACATAATATAACAAATTATTTTTTTAAATTTTATATTAATATTTTAAAAGATAGTTGTCGAAACAAGTCGGATACCTTAACAACTAGGAAAACAAATTTGTTTTGCCTTCGTTAAAAACTCAATAAAAGAAACGATCATTGCATTCCTGCTACGTTTAAAAAAATGTTTTAATCCTTATACGTTTAACCAAACAGCAATTAAATTCAATAAGCAGTAATAATTGCTGATATTAGTAATAAATCATTACTGTTGGAGTTAACATAAGATCTTAGCCATAATTTGTGTCTGGAGAATTCAAATTAAAAGCAATTATATAAATAGCATCCAATATTAATATCCCTATACAAATTTAATTTGCTGAGTTCGGATCAAAATAAAAATGTATAATTAAGATGCCAAGCGCTATAGAATGATATTAAACAAAATATACCATAATAAGTAAAAAAGAAAACACACTTTTCCCCAGTCTCAAAACATTTTATGCGTAAAATATAATATTAAAAGAAAATAAAATGTAAAGTTTGAAAACAATAAGGGAAATATTTAAATGCGGTTTATTTATTGCCAAAAAAATTGACATAAACTTTCGAAATTATAGGAAGCATTTGACGCTTCCTCTTAGCTTAAAACATATTGTTTAACACAAAATATTATTAAAAAAAACACAAGGAATTACAATCAACAATAATTGTCTTTTGCAGTATAAATAAATGTATTTCATTCAAAAATAGCTCGTTTAATTATTCCATTAAAGAACAAAGATGATTATCAATACATAAAGCAGTGAAATATTAAAAACATATAAGAATTTTTCCTCTTTAATAGATATATATTTATAGATGTTTTCTAATTTTGTCCGAAGGCGGAAATATGAAAGCCAAATAGAAAACTCATTATCCGATATTAACAATTTTTATCCAGATCCATTCTTGATTTATCGAACGAATAAATTGATTTAAAAGCTAGCTTTGAGACTACTAGGGTTGAAATGGGCGGCAATGGCGTGGAAGTCTTTCAGAAAAATGTTTTCTTTTTCGTTGTTCTTTGTTCAGAAGTCGTGTTTTCGAAATAAAAAAAAAGAAACGAGAAATCGTGATTATAGTCGCCTCATTCTTCGTTCCAAAAGGTCTCGTTTCATTTATTTTTCGTTTTTTTTCAAAAATGATTTCTTTTTGGAGATCCGGTCAGAAGTTAGGTAGGATAAGTGGACTGTATAAAATAAAGGAATTGATTGTTTGTGGGAAATGAAGGAAAATTCCTAAATGATTAAGTTTACGTAAAAAAAGAAATTTTTAGTTTCCAATTTTATTAAAAAAAAATATGCGTTGAAATAAAATCACAGAACTTTAAATTCACTGTTTTATACTTATTCACAGTCTTATTATACCATATTAATCTTATAACTAGTCATTATAGTCTTATTCACAGTCTTATTATACCATATTAATCTTATCACTAGTCATTATAGTCTTATTATATCATATTAATCTTATCACTAGTCATTATAGTCTTATTCACAGTCTTATTATACCATATTAATCTTATCACTAGTCATTATAGTCTTATTCACATCTTAGATTTGGAAAACAATGTCAGTCGGATTTCGTAGAAATTCTAACAATCAGTAAAATCTTTTGAAATTTCGTTGTTAATCAATTGCTCATCAGGCAACGTGCCATACCAAAAATTTCAGAAATTGTTTTTAGCTTAAATATTAACGATATTTTTTAAATAAATAAATAAAATATTTCCAAATAAAATTGGAGAACTGGATTTCTAAATAAAACGGATCAAATAAATATTTTGATTTCGCATTAATCTACGTAATTTAAAGACTATTAAAGTAAACAACCATTACTGCTAAAGCACATGCAGAAAACGCAACTGAACTCTTTTCTCTAAAAAACTGCGGATTTTTGACCATTGGTCTGGAATGAAGTGATGTTACCTGTTTGAGAAATATTTTCTTTTTTTCTCCCTATTAAGAATACATACGATTATGCACATTGATACACTTCGAGATTTTGTAATATCAATCTTAGACTAGAGGAAAATGAACTGAATAATTTTTAGTGGAAATAATTTTTTCAAAAAAATATTAAGTTTGATATCGGGATGCTATTACAACATTCTATCAATAAATGTTTTTAAAAAAATCTCAAGCTATCACTAAGTTTTATTTTTTGTTGCATTTATATTTTACCGGAAATAAAAACCTTTGAAGAGTTTAATGAAATATCAAATTAAGGGTTAAACAAGGAAAATTTTTAGCAATTCAACAAGGAAGAAAACAATTTCAACAAGGTTATTGAACTTCAATTGATGAGAAATAATTCAGTTAAAATTCCAAACAGTAAATACTATGACCAAATACAAAGCAAAGACTGTTATTTCTCTAATTAAAGAAAATTAGTCGAATTGTTTTATTATTTTTTTTTATCATTAAAATTCCTTTTCTTGATCAAACATTTTTTTTGTGAAAACATTTAAAACCGGTTAATGAATGAATCGCTAAATTAACCGGACATAGGTCAGCGAATAGCAAATAACTAACTTTAAATATTATTTTAACGGCGCAAATCATCATAACCTTTTTATTCCTTGATAAAATTATTGAATGCGGATTTTCCATCCAAAAGTATGACAAATATCAATATTCAAAACTTATTTAGGCACATTTTATACTCAAAGCACTTTTTTAACATATGTCAAATGATGTATTGGTGTATTGTATTTCCAATAAAGTGAATAGTTGAAACTGAGATTTGTATTCTGTATTTCAAATCAGTTGAAATGATTATTAGAACATAAAGAAATTATTACATAAATAAACGAGATTACATGTATGTACGTTTAGGAAAATTTACCACCAAAAAGTATCCAAATGTAATAAAGAGAACACAATTATTTCCCGTTCCTAATAAAAAATATATGACAGGTTACAAGCTTAAAAATTTCCTCATAAGTAAGTTTTAAGAGGAGTGGTTAGAATCAAAAATTTAGTCAGGTAATATTTGGGAGGATTCTTGTTCAATACTCTGGTGTTTCCTCCAAACTAAACGCTTTGAAGTCGCTAAATATATTTCAATTGTAGTAAATAAAAATTTTTCTAATAACGAACGAAACAACTTAAAAATATGCAATAGATTCATGATATAATATTATTCAACATTCCGATCTGCATAAAAATATATGATTGGGGGGAAATGCGCTTAGTCATTTTTCTTAAAATGCAACAAAATAAAAATAAATCACTCTAAATGATATTATGCGAATCTATTTCGAACAGAACACAAAATGTATCAAAGAAAAAAAAAATTAAAGATCTTTAATGTACGTGTCTTGCAGTATGAAGAAGATGATGCTATGGGAGGATGAGCACCTTTATATTATTATCCAACTGCCAATAGCATATTCCTTTAGTATAAGTTTTAAATATGAAAAATATTTTTACTGTAAAAAGTTATTTTCTTTATCTCAATATCGCCTTTAACTAAAAGAAATGACCTAAACAATATCCAGAAATAAAGATAACTACAATAACAAAAATACGAACTGAATGTAAATTATGTGGTCAACTTTGACTCAAAATAGCTCTTATTTCAAGGAAGGCATGTTTTGCTTCCCGTGGATATCACAGCAAACACGTATATCTTTTGCATGAAGAAATAGGCAGCAAATTAAAGCATATTCCCAATGCCCACCTGGGTTGACATACCGTCAATTCAGGCGTATTAGGGTAGGCTTGTTGGCCACTCTTTCAAGGGTGGTATGTTAGGTGGGCCAGTGTTGCTCCCGCAGTAAGAACTTATAGTACATATATTAAAAGAACATCCGTGCCTTGTTCGGGATTCGAACCCAGAACAGAAGAAAAGACATAATGAATATAAAACCGTCTAAAAAACAAATTAAATTCGGAAAACATAATGAAAATAGCTCAAGCGCAAAAGAAATTAATAGAGAATCATTTCATAAAACATAATTTGAATAAAATTTCATAGGTTGCGGCTGCATTTAAAAACAACATAACTTGGCAATTATATTCCTATTAGGTACTATTGGGTACCAAAGTTGGTCAGATAATTCTCCTTCACCCTATATATACATTAAATTAGCACCTAAACTGCACCTGTTCATTTTTCCATTAATTCACTTATAAATTGCATGGAAGTGAAATTAATTTATCTAACCAGAGCAACGTACTCTTTTGTAAATTATATATGCGTGACGTCACCTTTTGTGACAGAATCCCCAAACAAGTCACGTATGGAAAAGATTTGATAGTTTTTATGCTACTTCTGAAGTCTATTATACGGGTAAAACCTTTCTTTTTTTCCTCAACCTACACCCTCTGAAACTCATACAAAAACTATGAATGGTAGGGAATTGTGGGTCAACAAATTTCTGACTACTCCCGTCTGATTCACAAATAATTGTACAGATAATCGCAAATGAAAAAACTACGGCACTTAGCTAATCTAAATTTTAAAGCAGATTTAACAAAATTACGTTTTTATTCAACTATTTCAATTTCGGTTTGATTGTTTTTTCAGGTTCAAAATTATTAAATTATTGTAACAGTTTCATTATCATTATAATCAAAGCACTGATCGTTAAATAAAAAAAGATTAGGTTTCATTTAATATCTAGTTATATTTTCCTTTATGAATTATTTGTTTATATTTTTTAAAACCATTCTCTGTTGTGTAGATTTAAAAAAATAACTCTGTTGTGTAGATTAGTTAAATTAAAATAATAACTTGAAAATTAAATTAGCCTTTCAAAAGCACTGTATTTTAATTCATTTCGTTTGTTATAATAATGAAAGGAAAGATAGGTGTAACAATTATATTCTAGTTTCCTTTTAGTCTCTGAATAAGTCATTTATTTTTTTATTTAAATCCTTATTCTGTTATGTAAATGAAATTAAAGTAATAATTTAAAGGTTAATCGTTAAATTTAGCATTCTAATTTCTCTGTTTTGTTAAAATTCTTTATCCTTCCCAAATTATTAAAGTCCATTTTATGTAGGTTTAATAAAAATGTTTAGCTAAAATTTATCTTAGTTAAAATAAAGTAACGCATTTCAGAAATATATAATAGAAGCAAATATATTTTCTTCAAAATAATAAACAAACTAACTACAATAAGCTTTACACAATTAAAAATGTTTTTTAAAAGTAATAAACAGTAACATTAGTTTTGTAATGTTCTAAAAATTTTATTTCAATATAAAAGTTATATTACCTCTTAAATTTATTTAGAGGAAATACAATTAATTTATTTCATTAATAAAATTTATTTTGATTTACTAAAATTTATTCTTAAATTATTTATTAAGTTTATTTAAACTTTTTATTTATAGAAAAGTAAATAATAATAAATAGAGTTGCATATTACCACACCAGATTCATTGACCTTTTGACGCAGAATTTGCACACATTTTTTATACTTTTTTATTATTTTAGGCATTAATTTAGGTTAAAATAAGCGAAAAATATTATACTTAGCATTTTAATAATTTAAAGTTATGAAATACACCATGAAACACACTAGTTTCTTTCTGCGTTATAGGTAAAATTTTCCAAACACGGCTTACTTCCGAACAATATTTTTTCAAATTTACACTTATTTGCAGTTATTTAAAAAACAGTTTTTCATCATTAAAATTACTCTTATCTATAAAATCAATTATTGATACATTTTTGAATGTGAATAAAAAGAAAAATTTTAAAACTACTTTTTTTTTTTTTTTTTGGATTTCATATTTTAGTAGAAAGATAATTACCGATAACCTAGCAGATTAGCAGATATTTTTAGTAACTATTAGACTGTTTTTCTATAATTAAAAAATCTAAAAAAAAAATTTTACTTGCAATTAAAGCGTCAGAAAAAAATATATAAAAGGGACACCAGTGTCCGATCTACATCGAAAAGTTAATGTAATATTTTAGACAACTCTAGCTGTAATTAAAATATTGTAGGTTTTAGTTTCTTTTATTATTTTCGAATCTTATTTGCTTCAATTTTTATGCCATACTTTCGAGGATACTCTCAATATTTTACATTTATGCTACAAAATTGTATCTCATATAAAAGGCAAATAAGCAAGACATTTAATACCTACAATCTACTGTGTCTTCTTTTTTTTCTATTTTCGATATAGTGTTGTGTAAAGCGTTTGAAAATGCAAGCTGGTAATATTTTGAAAACATCGACCGATTATAAGATTAAAAATACCCAACCAACCTTTTTTCTCACGAAGTACAAATAACTTTTACAATAGAAAGTTCGTGGTAATCCTCATCATTAAAAATCGCAAAAAAAAAACATAAATAATACGAACTGAATTAAGTATTAAGTACAACAGTGATTAATCCTTATAATTCCAACCGGTATTGTACTGCCCAGTGTCACCGTCACAGGTCTACTGCTTATCCTGAAAAAAAAAAACTTTTCAAAAAAAATATTTCTTTTTCATCTTATTTTTGGAGAAATTATCTATGACGATCAGGTTTTTTTCCGATTATAAAAAGTTCAATTATTTGTAAAATTTCTTGTAAGCAAATATACACTTTATAAATATGAATAAGTTAGTCAAGGTAAATTTATTTCTCATTCTCAATAAACGGGGAAAGAAAATGTTCTGTTATTAGTTTTTTACCTTATGGAATTGCCTGAAAATCAACTCATAAATTTCATGGAGTTTTAAAAGTTAATATATTGATTAATCATACGATGATCAACGACAACTTCTAACTTTCTAAATTTAACTTAGCAAAATAAGCAAACGTTAACCCAATTAGCAGTCGGAAATATCATTCCAAAAGAGCTCCATTGCCATCTTTAAAACATGAAAATCATTAAATAATAATTATCACTTTTAAATCTAGTAGCTTCTTTATGCTTGTTGTTTACGCTTTTATCTAAAACTGTAGATTTTTTAAATCTGTATTAATCTCAATAATTAAGACATTTATATCACATAAATAATCATTTTTTCTTTATTTCATTAAATATTCATTTCATATTTTTAAATTTTGCATTTACTTAATTATTTATTATTTATAATGAAGTGATTATATAAATGAATATTTATTGTACTATAATTTTTAATTTCAAAATCATTACTGAAATAAAGGAAATCAATGAAATGCTACTTTCTTAATTTGCTTAAAAACTAAAAAAGAAGTATTAAAATAAACAAAATAGTTCGTTTTCTTGTTTCCAGATTGCATAAAGATAGCGATAAGATGGTATTTGTGTTTACCGCCTGCTCTAATATTTTAAATATCCCTAACAAATCATTTCGAAATCACTGAACCAGTTTTTACAAATTCGTACAGTTAAATTATTAAATAAATATCTTTACTTTCTTAATTTGAAATAAAAATAATAATTATAGTTCATTTCATTTATTCGGAACTATATTAAGATCGCGACAACAAAAACAGTAATTATGCTTTCCGCATTCTAATATTCTAAACAACCACAACAAACCATTTCAATATCTGTAATGTATTTTTCACAAATTTTATAAGCAAAAATAATAAAAGACAATCATTATAGTTCTACATTTTTTTAATCAAAGAAACAAAAATAGTTTATCTTATTTATTCCAAACTAAATAAAAATAGAGAAAATAAAAACAGTAACTATGTTTCTCACGTTCTCTTATATTCTTAATAACCCCAACAATTTCTCCTTTTTTTTAAATGCTATTGTATTATTGTTCATATTCCGCATCTTTAATAATTGACTCGAAATATCGCTTCGGATCAATGTCCCTTAAAGTAAGATAAACGAAATAAGTACTTTTCCAGTCAAGAGATCCACCCAAAAGTAATAGGCCAAACGAATTTACTTCTTATTTAAAGAGGCAAGTGACGCCCTCATCTATCAGTTACTTTATTTTGATGTATTTCTTCAGAAAATTTCCCTTGTTATTCATTTTATGCTTGAAAGAAACTATCTGTTTAATACCTGTAGGAGCTTCCGTAAAGTGTGGTAATCTATCTTTTAAGATTAAATAACTGCTTGTGAAAGATTGTGTCAAAGATCAAAACAGGCACATTTTAAAAAAAATCGATCGAATCAAGTTAAAAGTGAAAAAAAAGCAAAGTGTAATACTTATTTCATACAAAATTTAGTATTTTTCCAACTTCCAAGCTTGGTTTATATTTTAATGCATCGGAGTTCGACATATTTTTATAAATATTTATGTTCACAGAGGGAGAAAAAAAAATTTCCAACTCCACACAGGCTTAAAAAAAAAAAAAAAAAAAAGACCACTCAGTGAATACAATTTTACCCAGTGCAATTTATCACCGACAAAGTTATGGTTAAGCAATGATCTAAAAGAAGAAATAAAACAAAATTTGGCACAAACCCTGTAATATCTGACTAAAGCGCTAATTGTAATCATCGAATATGTGCCACCTTTAGCGTATGTTTCATGATTCGGCCAATAATAAATGTTTAATAAATCTTTAATTTTAACTTTAATAAGTAACACTTTATTTAATAAATATTCTGTTTAAAAAGAATTTGATTCATCATTTTGTTAAGCTTTATTACATACTTTAAAGGGAAGTTTTTTTCTTTTTCTGTATTTAAAACATTGAGCTCATTTATTTTAATACAGATTTTAAAAGGGTCATCCAATAAAAGTGAAATTAACAAACCGTTTCCCATGAAACGTTTTCCCTTCGCTCTTATTTTCTATTTCTAACTAATTTTCACCTTTGAGCGCATCGCAAACTAGCAGATCTGTTTTTTAGGCATGAATAACTTTTTAAAAAATGCACATCCTTCTTTTTCTTTCATTTAAGAATAGAATTTTAACTGACTTTGCACAACAGATGAAACTAAAGAAAAGTTAAATGTCATGAAATTGATCGAATAATTTTTATTAACACTCTTCTTTAATTTCCCTGCTTACAATAAACTTAATAACCATATTCATATTAACTTATAGTTTATAATAAACTTGTTATCACTAAAATATTTTAAAATTTTCAACAAAAAATTACTTTATTCTTAAATTTTACTATTACAGAGGTTAAAATACTTGCATTTTGAGTTTATATATAATTTGTCACCATTCATTCACACCTTATCATCACAAGTAAATTTTTATTAATCTTTCTTGCTCTTTTTCTTTTCTTTTTTCTTCCTTCTGCGCATTAAATTAGGGGGTGTTGTTTTTTCGTTTATTTCAATTTTGTTCATGCATGTTAGTAAGTTGTGAAGTTTGGTTTTGGATTTGTTTTCAAGTATATTTTTGGACATTATATTCTTATGTATTAGTTTAGATTTCATACTTTTGTTTCTTGCATTTTCTCTACCTGGACTTTGGCAAAACCTTTGGGGTACAGAGAGAGCAACTTGACATTTGATGTGCTTTCTCGATAGAAAAGGTTTTGCTATTATGACTTCCCGGGCTGGTACCCCCTGATGACGTCAGCTTCGGTTGTCATATTTTTCTTTTTTTTTCATTTTTCATTGTTTTTCTTTTTTTATTCTTTTGGTTAAATGAAAAACCTTAAGTCTAAAAGAACCACGTTATAAAAATTGATTCTTCTGAGTGTTCGAAGTGCTATATATATATACACAATCATTCTCTTATTCTCTGCTTATGTTTATATATCATGATATATTAAAAACAACAATCTAAACCCTATTGAATTTAGAGAAAATATAATTATTTTGTTATTTAAGAAGTTTCAATCTATACGATATTTTGTCCTTAAATTTTATTTTATTCCATTTGTAAAATGATCGCTGCCACTAGTTTACGGTCCAGCGATCTTTAACGGCTCGCTCACTTTTTTGGAGACTTTCCTCATGGATAAAAGTTGATTTCAATTATAATGCAGTGTTTTATTTCTTTTAGAAAATTTTATCGCAATTAAAAATAAAAAAAGGCCAAGAATTAAGTTTTTTCTTTTCTAAGAAAATGCCAAACATTAAAGTGAGTAGTTAAAGAACCCTGGATAGGAAAATCGCCTCCCAGCCGAATCGACTGCAATAGGACTCTAGTCTGCATCTAAGGATTTTTAAAGGGGGAGAGAGGAAATTATTTCTCTGACCAGACGATTAAAATTTTTACTAATAAGCTAAATGACGTCACACACCTAATATGTAAATCAATTATTTTTCCAAATTTCATTACAGCGCAATAAAACTCTGAAAAGTTTTAATAATTATTCAGAGAACAGACCTATATACGTGTCACTTTCGAATCTGTATAAGGAACGATATATTCAATCATATACATAAGGTTTAAACGTAGCTTGTCTAATGTAAGCACTTTATTTCTTGAGCAACAATATTGAATAATTGAAATTAATATTCAATAATTGAAAATTTTAGTCGTCAAAAAATACTAAATCAATACATTTAAAAATCAATACATTAAAGCGAAACACATTATTGAATATTAATTAAATTAAAATAAATAATAAATATATTGGCCCTAGAGTAAACTAATTAAAAAAATTAATTATTTTTTTTATCATAACAGTATAGAATCCCTTAAATTCTGTAAATATTTCTAAGTTAAATACAGAACATTATAATATTTGCTTGAATAAATTTTATGACTAATCTGAAGGACGAAAAATAAACAATTGCTTTTGAAACAAGTAGAAATTAACTCTTCAAAAATTTATGTAAAATAATAATTTAAATTTTTCTACAGAGATAATAATTAATTATTTAATTATAATTAATTAATCTTCTTTTCAAATAGGAATGATAATAATTTTTTTAGGGATTATAATTAATTCTGAAATTTTTTTCATCATAAAGTTTGGAATAGTAACTTTTAAAATATAAAACTTACATGAAAATATAATGTAATTGTAAAAACTACATTTTTATAAATAGTTTTTTATATAATCTATTCATGACGATCATTTGAAATCTTGACACAAGCGAACAACCAACAGTCATTTGAATGCTTTATTTTGAAACGCATTTCGAATAAATTATATGACTTATTTAACACTTTTGACTGAGTTAAATGTTAAGAAGAATCTCTGTGAAATCTTGGTAAATGGAATCTTAAAGTCTGAACCATAGATTGGCCATCCTTTTTTATTGTGACTGATGTAAGGACCATATTCATATTATTTTTATGTGACGTTAAAGCCTTCGTTTAAAAAAAAAAAACATTTTATTAACAGTTAACACAAGTAGAATGGTGTAGATTTAATAGTTTGATACTCATTACAGTTAAAATATATTTCGATGAAATTTATTTTATGAAATTTATTTTATGAATTTTAGTCAAGGGTAAATATTTATTTTAGACTATAAAAAGTTTGGGAATATATATCAAAACAAGGACTTAATATAATTATTTATCTTAATATAAATTTTATATTTTTATCTTCGAAATAACAATGATGATATTTTTCACTCCTGAAGTTTTTCACCTTTAAGCAATCGAAAATGAAATCCCGTCACATTCCAATCAAATAATATAAAATTTATGTGATTTATTACAAATTTAAAATTTCATTAGATTCTTCTCTTTTGCTAAATCAAATCTAAATTATTTTATTTCTACGTAGTATTTTAGTATGTTTAAATCAAAGTTTATTAAGAAAAAACTTTTTGGGTTAATTATAAGTGCACCATGCACTAGTCTTTAAAAACATTTTTTTTTAATTTTAAATATTAAAGGTAGTATTAAAATGCATTAATATTGTTTTGTAATATTGTTTGTTTATGATATTGTTCTGTAGTAGTATTATGTACAGATATTGTTGCTATCAAACATATTTAATTTAAAAAAAAAAAAAAACTTCAAGATTTGATATTTTTTGAAGTTAAATTTGTAACTATAATTACAGCTGAGACATTCAGTGACACTTTAAAATCATCAAATATATTCAACTATACAACGCTTTTTCTAAGTTTTATAAATATTTCATCATACAAATGAATGTATGAAACATTGCAGTAAAACTACAAATTTGTCTTACACTTATTTTTTATTTGAAGAGTTTAGTTTAGTTCAATTATATGATGGCTGATTATTTTCGTTGGAAAAAAAATTAGTCCCGTTTCAAACTTCATATGTCAAGATATAATTTAAGTTTTAATTTGAGGGAAATTATTGGTGTCTATTTTTTTATTTGATATTATTTTAATTTATTTATTTGTACATTGACACTACACTAAATCCTAGATTAAGAAGTATTACACGTCTATAATGTCAAATATATATTTATTTATTATCGCTTGTATTAAAAAGAAAATTCCGCACATGCAGTTATAATTATTACATATATATCTCATAACATTACAATGTAGCACATTTTTTCATTTATTTATTTACTTATTTATTTTTATATTTACTCATTTATTTTTATATTTATTTATTTACACTTAATAAGTATAAATAGTAGTTACTGGGTGGATTTTTTTAGAAAATCTTAGTTATTAAACTTTTATGATCACATTTCAAAACAAAACTAAAACAAATAACTAATTTTCTAAACTGTATTTGTCAACTAAAAAGGTTTTGTAAGCTTTCTCTATAGTTTTTACAAAAATTATACTTATTTATTTTCTAAAAAAGCATTGGCTTAGTCATATTATAATTCTTAATTTCATAAAATTTAGGATTATCCAATTTTGCGAAGAATTAATCTCTGTAATCTTCTATAACTTTACAAAATTTAGAGTTATTTATTTTACTTATTATTTTACTGAATGACATTTATGCATTACAAATAGCAATTTCATAACAGATTTACGAATTTTCCATAAAAATAAATCCTTCTTAAATGACAAAACAATAAAAGTATCAATTGAAACATATTTATTTTTAATTTGTCTGCTATTTTGTATTTAAACATTTTGGATCATTTTTATTTTGACAAAATATACGTAGTTTTAGAGGAATTTGCTCAATATTTAAACAATTAATGATCAAATGTCTTACCCTCGACCCACTATAAGTCGTAAAGCATCCAAATGTCCATAATAAGAGGCCCACATGGCCGGTGTCATGCCATCTTCATCTCTAGAATTAAGTTCTTTTCGATTTGCATCTTGTAATAAATCCAAATAACCATCTCTGGCTGCTTTATGAAATCGGTCTGAATCCAAAAATGACATTGTTTTAATTAGGCTTCCTAGGAACACAAATAATTTGCAACTCCATAATAAATAACTATTATTTGCGATTATTTAAAACAATTCCGCTCAAAAATTAACAATGTTTAAAAAACGAAACCGTCCGAGTGATTTACCTTTTTCTACCAAACGAAACCAAAACATCGTCTGGTTTGGAAGAACAGTTATCATTGGTGCTATTAAAAGTTTGAAGTGCCATTTTTACAGCGCCATCTCTTAAGCGAAACGAACACTCTTATTGAACCGGAAAATCTTTATTTTTTTACAATATGGGTTATTATTACTTATGAACCATAAAAAACATTTTATTGGCCGTAAGGAAAATGCATTAACGCTGAGAAGTCCGAAGTAAATCTTCTTCCGTTATCAAAAAATGTAAAGTATTATAACTGCATTTCCAACTTTAATCTTGAACACAATGTTTCCACGGATTAAAAATTTCATTATAATTTCTACTGTACTTAAAATGTATTTCAAATGTAATTGAAATATAATTACATATAATTATATTAATGTAATTGTAAAGATAATTGTATTAAATATATTGTATAAATGTATTATAAATGTAATTTCAATTGTATTTAAAATGTTCTTATGCATAATTAGATAATATTTGTAATATTATAAAATTGTTTGAAGTAACACTATAAGATTTTTTTAAAAAATCTAATTGTTTAGGTAATGTTTGGTATTAGGTTTGCAACGCATAGTTTTGTTCAGTAAAATATAAGTGAAAAATCCTCCATATATATATATAGAACTTAAAATAAACAAAGCGTTTTCAAAAAACAAAAAATATGCCTCCCCCCTTACGCTAGCCAGTGTGCTTATGTCACGTTGAATCAAAGTCGTAATTCAGGCAACAGAATGGTCTACCAAATACTAAAATTAACATATAGTTGAGGAATTTTAATGAAACATGCTTAAAAAGAATACATTGTGGTATGTGTTTTTGCATTATATCTTTAAAATATAGGTGATAAAATAAATTCCTCCTCCTCCTCAATGGCACGACAGCCCCGGGTGGGCCCTGGCCTTCTCAATCAACTTCCGCCAGGCCTGCCTCTGCCTGGCAGTTGTCTTCCAGTTTGAGACTTTTAAGACTGATAAGTCTCTTTCCACGCAGTCGGCCCATCTCAGCTTTGGTCGTCCTCTGGGCCTTGATCCGATGGGCTGAGCCAAAAAGATTATGTTTGTCGAACGCTCTCTGTTCATTCGAATAATGTGACCAGCCCAGTTAATTCTTTGGATTTTTACATACTTGACAACATCAGGCTCTCTAAAAGCCCGATGGAGTTCTGAGTTTGAACGTCTGTACCAAGTACCATCAACATGTTTGCCCCCAAAAATGGATCTTAGGATCCGACGTTCGAAGATTCCCAAGGAATTCTCATCTTTCTGTGTTGCTGTCCAAGTTTCTGAGGCATATGTTAGAATAGGTCTGATTAAGCATTTATAAATTAGCAGTTTAGTATCTCTTTTTAGTAGGTTTGATTTTAAATATTTTTTAATCATAAAAACATTTACTTGCACTATTGATTCTTCTTTGTACTTCAGGTGCGATATTGTCATTGACGTTGACTTCAGAACCAAGATAAATAAAACTGTTTACTTTTTCAAACTTGTATTCATCAATTTGCAAGTAAGTTGTAGAATCAGTTATTTTGGTGCATTGCATATACTTGGTTTTCTCCTGGTTAATAGTGAGATGCATTTTTCCTGCCTCTTTTTCCATGGATAGAAAAGTCAGATTGTATTCGCGCTATGATGTCAATGTCATCGGCAAATGCAAAAATTTGTACAGACTTATTTTATTTTATAACCGTCGTTGAACAGCCGACCCAACTTAATGGGTTTACGGCTACTAATGTTCAACTCCGTAGCCTTGTAATTTTGAACCCAATCCAGAAGACAAGGGAACTCCTGGATCGAGTATTGGGAGAAATTTGCCTTCGTGGAGGACTTTTTGATGGAGCTAACCCGCATTTGCGTTACATGGAGAGGAAGACCACGAGAACCTCCCACGGTTAGCCTGACGGCAAGGGGACTCTAACCCATGATCTGTCTACCACTGAGGATATTTCACGTCAGCACTGTGGTCAGTGCAAGCCGGATGCGGAATTCGTATCGACTGGGATTCGAACCAGGTTCGCCTCATTGGAAGGCGAACGCTCTATCCCCTGAGCCATCGCGGCTCTGTACAGACTTATGAAAGATATGTCCTCTGGTATTGATTCCTGAATCTCTGATAATTTTTTCTAATGCCAAATTGAAGAGTAGGCATGCCAATGCATCGCCTTGCCTTACACCATTTTTTTACCTCCATTGGTTCCGAGAAGTCATTTTGGATTTTAACTTTCTGCATGGTCTTACACAGTGTAAGCATGGTGAGTCGCACAAGCTTGTCCGGGATATTGAATTCGCGCATAGCTTCAAAGAGTCGCTTCCGGTTCACACTGTCGTAAGCAGTTTTGAAATCCACAAATAGGTGGTGGGTACCAATTCCAAATTCCCTGGTCTTTTCCAGAATCTGTCTTATGCTAAATATTTGGTCAGTTCTAGACCTGCCCTTCCTAAAATCGCACGGGTATTCACCAATAATGTTTTCAACATAGGGGCTAAGTCTGTTAAATTGAATTTTTGAAAAAACTTTATATGCAGTGCAGAGCAGGCTGATACCCCGGTAGTTAGAATATTCAAGAATGTCTCCTTTTTTGTGTATAAGACAGACAGTGCTGTGTTTCCATTCTTCAGGGAGTATCTCTTTTTCCCATACTGATGAAAGAATATTATGTACGGCCTTTAACCCATCTGGTCCGGAGTTTTTGATGAATTCTGGTGATATCAAATCTGGGCCGGGAGCCTTGTTTCTCTTAAGTTTTTTAACTGCTTCTTCAACCTCAATCATTGAAAGAGGTGCAATACACTCTTGGTTAACGTTTGGTGAGCAGGACTCTGTCTGAACGTACTCTACATTAAGTAGGTTGTCGAATTGTTCATTCCACCTATTAAGAATGTCAGTTTTATCGCTTAAAATATCTCCATCTTTATTTCTGCAAAGGTTAGTTCTAGGTTTGAACTCCTGACGACCAAAGTTAATGCCACGAAAGAAAGCTCTGCTCTCATTAGATCCTCGGAGATGTTCGACATCCTTAAGGAGGTCTTCGTGAAAAACCTTTTTCTTCAACCTATGAAATTTCTTTTCTTCTCTTCTTGCAGTTTTGTATTTCTCTACTGATGTTCTCGAGTGTTTTTTACTGAGCATCATATTATATGCATCGTTTTTTCTTTGGGTCGCGTTGCGACATTCTGTATCAAGCCAATCCTTTTTCTCAGCTCTTTTTATTTTGCTTATTACATTATCACATGTGTCCAATAGGGCTTCTTTGAAAGAAGTCCACTTTCCATCTATGCAATCAATATTTTCGATTGCTTTTTCATCAAGCTTCATGGTTAGTTGCGACTGAAAGTCATCCCTGACTCTAGGGGTCTTTAATTGTTCGCAGTCAAATTTCTCAAGACGTTTCCCATGACATTTACGTGCATTAGATAGTTTGGCCTTGATCCTACTCATTACCATGCAATGGTCTGAGTCAAAGTTGGCCCCACGATAGGTTCTACTATCTTGTATGTCCGTCATATGTCTAGAGTCTATCAATATATGGTCAATCTGGTTGGAGGTATCTCCATCTGGTGATCTCCAGGTCGCTTGGTGAATTCTCTTGTGTTGGAAAAAGGTGCTGGATATGACCATGTTATGTTCTGCAGCGAAGTGAATGAGCCTCTGTCCATTGTCATTTATTGTTTCATGCAGGCTGTATTTTCCAATAGTGGGTAATTAATCCACTGTAATTAAAGAATTTTCCTCTTAGCCTAATTTTACATAACCTTGAAGACATTGGCACGAAATCCATGACAAGATGCCGAATGTGTTTGCCCACAACAAAACCCGTTCCAAAAACATGCCTCTTCTTATCACAGCTGTAGAAGATTGTGTGATTTCTCTTCTCGATTATTCCATCGTTAAGCCACCTCATCTCTTGCAGAGCCATTAAATCAGCCCTGTAATTATCCAGCTGTTCCGTTAAGAGTTTCAGCCCTTTGCTTTTATACAAAGAGCGAATGTTCCATGTTCCGATTCTCAGTTCCATGTAAGATTTGCCAGGTCGTCTTCTAAATTTCGGTCCGGATTCATTGACTTGAGACTTCGCAACAAGATTTTTTTTTTACAGGGTAGGGTTGTTAGCCCTACGCCCAACCCCCAACCTGGAGGACCAGTCCCCTGATATAATCCACAGGAGCAGGGTACCCGGCTATACCCCCGGACACTGGGTGCCCATTTTAGTCGCCTTCTACGACACGCATGAGCTACGTTGGGACTAGATTCTTACCCCCCGGTCACCACACGGGGCGATAAAATAAATTAATTCAACAAATAATAAAGCGTAGCAAAATATCAGCACTTTGGGTTTAGATATCATTGAATGAAGATGATTTTTATCATTTTCTACCATCTTTTGAGCAGAAATTCTTTTCGACAAATTATCAACACAGATTGAATTTTCTCTATTATTAGCATAACTTAATAATAACAGAATGAAATAAACAAGAATGAACGAACACTGTTTACGGAAAAAAGAACCAAAGCCCTCAGATCTAACATTTTGAAAAAAATGAGTGGAATTTAATCGAAAGATTTGGAATTGTTTTAATACAAATGCACTATAAGAAAAGAATTTCAAAACGCCGACTTATGTTTACGCAATCTTATCTTGATTAAATAATATTTTTGAAAATTGATTTTGAACCATACGTATTTGAGTAATTCTCCAAAAACCTAACAAAATGTCACAACATGAGATAGAAAGTTGTTACATTTTATACTTTAAGACATAATTTTTCTCAGGCATATAAAGAAAGTTATTCGTTTACAATTTTTACCTCAAAACAATTCTCTTAGCCTTTTTGAAACTTATTCTATTTATTTAAAATTTTTACACTAACATTTTAATAATTTAAGTAGTATTAGTAAATTATGTATAAATAAAAGTGTAGAATAATATTTTTGAATCCATTTAATGATTTAACTGAGCAAGGCTCACGAGGCTTTCATGTCACTCTCCAGGACCAGGAAACTTTATTTGTTATTAAATAAAATAAATAAATAAACAAAAGATAAGAGAGAGAGAGAATTTTTGCAATTCGCGTGCAAGTCTAAACCATTCTAACCGTTATTTGAATTGATTGTTTAGAAAACATGATGCTCTTATCATAACTTTGGTTCTAAACTGAGGAGCTTAACAGTTTCTGTTGTCATTCACGTATAGAAGTTTAATCATATGTAAAAACATTTTTTAAAAAACAATTAAATTTTATTACGTGTATAATAATGTGATGATTCTAATATGACCAGCATTCCAACTTATGCACTACAGCCGAGCTATGGTTCATTGTAAATCTCCCAAACTTCAGCTGTCAAGATAAGTGTAATTGCTTTCAAGTGCGTTAGTGGGTATCCCATTGCCCCCTCCCCCTAGAATGAGCTTGGCTTAATATTTTCTTGGCATGATATAGCTATTTTCTCTTGGCGCTTACCTGATAAAAGGGTTGCTATATAGCCTGGTATGAAGAAGGATTTTTCCTCTCAGCAAGAGTGAGATCGAAGTCTTAGCTATCAGGGGGAAAATTTACTGAGAATGAAAGAAACGAAAGGGCTTTACCTTAACTAGCCACCATTTCATGAATAGCTTAGCTTGTCTAGCGATTGAGATGGATTTATGAAGTGTTTCTGCAATTTTAAATAAACTATAGAAATAAATAAAATGTCAATTATCAGAACATTTTTCTAAACATTGGATATATTTTGACCTAAGCCGTTATTAACAATCACATGAAAGAAGTATTTGAAATCTTTAAGAATTTTTTTAATTGTAGTTCAACTCAAATTTTTCATTGAAGACAATTATTACATCAATTAAATTTAACCAAATCTATCATAATGTTATTATTATTATGATTAATAATTTTAAACTTTATAATTTATCATCTCTGTATCAATGAGGTTTGAAAATGAAACGCATATAAGAATTTAACATATGGTAATTGCAGCGTAAAAACATAATTAGAAATTATAATTTTGTTTCAGGATTTTATGTGATTATGATTGAAACTATTTCTATGTACTGATATTTAAGCCATGATACAGACTTGCGAAATAAAGAACTAAATTAAATTCATATGTCATGTTCAGTACAGAACTGAGAAGTATTAACAAAGTATTAACAATCTTAAGTATTAACAAAATATTTTCACAGCAATTTTATTTATCATTATTAAGCACAACATTGTTAAATGCGGTTTTATAATTAACTCACTTTTTTTTTCCAACCGAACTTTTTTTTTTAATTTTTACTTTTTCATAAATCTTGATCCTGAAGCTTTCCTTTTTAAAACTTAGTTTTCTTTTTCACAAATAAATTTTTCGAGAATTTATTAGCGTCCAGAAAAATCCACTTCAACTATAAAATAAGTTAAATATAATTGTTTGGTTTTTGTCCTACGAAATGAAAGAAAGTAAATCAATTTTCTCAATGTTTCTTTTGTTAAATCCGTCTTTAGAATTTAGTAGCAGGCTTTATGGGAAAATTTTTTTTTACTCGCCTGGAATTTTCTACCCCAGGAGATTGACTTAACAGATATATGTATACATATATATTAGATTATTGAGTTTTAAAAAGTTTCTGATTTGAAAATTTCAAGTATTTGGGGGGACAGCCATATAGTAGCAGCTGATCTGTTACTAACCAAAACAGTAGAGGTGAAACCCGTCAAATTCTCTGATCTCAATTAGCTCCTAAGATTAATATGATTTCTTTAAAATATTATATTAAAATTGCCAAAATGTTTCAATCAAAAAAATAAAATAACAAATTTACATCGTGTCATTAAATCATTTCTGTTAGGAAGTTTTCGAATATTGACATTGTAAAAAGAAAATATGTTTATTTTTTTATTTATTATAAGAAAATAATTTTGGCTACTTTTCTTTTATCGTTCTCGCAAAGAATGAAGAGGTGAACAAAAGATATCCATTTTCTCTTCTGCTGAGATGAAGTAAGAATAAGTTAATTGGATTGGATTGAACAAATACATCTTTCTTTTTTGTATTGAACAAATATTTCCTTCGCTCCTTGTTATGAGCTAATATTTATTTACATTTTGCTGCGCTTTTTTACGCTTTACTTTCTAAAAATAACGTACCTTCCCATATAAGCGAATAAAATATCTAATAACACACATATTAATAAGCACTCTCAAATAGCGGATGATTTATGGGTGAAAATCTTGAGACTAATTAAAGACCATAATTTTCTAATATTTACTGCAGTTTTGAATGCACGAATTAGAATGCAGTTTTAGAATTACAAAGTAAAAATCACAGCTTAAACAGTTTTTAAGATTTTTTTTATAACCGTTGTTGAAAAGCCGACCCGATTTTTGGGTTTACGACTACTAATATTCAACTACGTAGCCTTATAGTTTTGAACTCAATCCAGAAGACAAGGGAACTCCTGGATCAAGTACTGGAAGAAATTTGGAGGACTTTTTTGATGGAACTAACCCGTATTTGCGTTACGTGGAGAGGAAGGCTACGAGAACCTCCCACGGTTAGCCTGACGGCAAAGGGACTCCAACCCATGATCCGTCTACCACTGAGGATATTTCACGTCAGCACTGTGTTCAGTACAAGCCGGATGCGGATTCGTTTCGACCAGTCATCGCTGGGGATTCGAACCCGGTTCACGCTCTATCTCCAGAGCCATCGCGGCTCAAAATGATATTATTATAAAATGAACATAAATAGACGAACATGGGAAAAAGACTCTAAATTATAAAGAGTCAAAAGAATAAACTGTTTCTTTTTGGTGCCTCTAGAGCAGTGGTTCCCAAATGGTGTTTCGCGGAAGCCTACGATTCCGGGGAAGAGTTAAAGGGGTTACGCGTGTTACGTTTTATAACCAGTAATGCGCTTTAAAATCTCTGATTACATTTAGATTCAACCTGCAATTCATAATATTAATCTTTCGGTTGCTTTAAAGAAATTATTTCAAGTAAAATGCCAATGAAATAGAAATGGCATTTTTGAAAGGAAAATATAATATTTTTAATAAAATTATATTTAACAAATTATGAAAAGTGCAAGCATTTAAAAAATATTGCATTAATATTTTCTAACGCGCTTTTCAAATTAAAATGAAATAATTTTTCAATTAAGAAATATGCTTTCCTACTAAACATTTTCAACGTTTGTAGCAGTTCTGTTAATTTTCTTCGCGAAGTAAACCATAATTCAATTTATTTTATTCATTTTCAACTTATTTATATGTACCAAATACAAAATCATAACTAGACTAGAAATAGCACAAGGACTGCAAATTTAAATGTCGGATATTAAATTTAATTTAAGATTATTAATGAAAAGACGAAGAAAAATCTTCATTCCTCTAATCAAATATTTTAAAAAAATAGACATTTATTAGTTTTAAGTTCACAATTACCTTAATAAACTTTATTTATAAAGTCCGTGTTGTTTCGCCGAAGAAAGATTAATTATTTAAGGTTCCATTGACGAACAAAATTGGAAATCGCTGTTCTAGAGGACTCTGTTGTCCGTAAGAATGAAAACAAACTTCAAGAAAAAAAAAAAAAAAGTATTACGATGACGTCATTATGGATCGTTCTCGTGTATTTTTCGCTCAGGGATATAAGCAAGATTCTTTGAATTTATAACATTAATTCGTAATTTTTCTTATAAATCATTCGCAAAGTTTTTTTTATTTTTATGTTAGTCTGAAAAAGACTTAATCAACGCTTTATAATACCTACTTTCTTAAAAGAAAGGTAAACTCGTTAAAAAAAATTATAAGAAATATTTTATAATATATGGGCTTTTGTTGTATAATACATTGCATTTCCTTTTACCTACGAATAAAAAATAAATTGGAGAAGAGTTAAAAGGATTATCTTCATATGTGACAAACAAAAAATATTCTTTATATTTCTTATTTTTTATGGAATGTGATATATGTGTCACATAAAATATACGTGTTTAAAAAAATTTTAAGGCATCACATGAGTATTAGCAGAATTTCTCTTTCCGTAAATCTGCACCGCATACTTTTTTAATCAATCCAAATCTCACATGAACTGAATCTTTAATGCTGCATTTGAAGTATTAAGAACAGTTTTAAAAATTTTATTATCCATAGAATTCATAACATAAAGTAATTCTCTGAATTAAAGAAAAATTTTATTTCTCATGCTGCCATCGGAGACTTACAGCAAAATAACACAATACTTTGAGGAAAACGGGAAAGCGTCACGTATTTTCGCTCTCATATAATCTCTCGTGCAAGACAAGTAAAAAAATTTAAAAAAAAAACAAATTGTGTCTAGTGATCAATGAGTTTCCGAATTTTTTACAAATACTCAAAAAAGAAAAACAAGTGATTAAGTAACTTTGATTTTCCTACAATAATAATTCATACATATATATAGTTTGTCTAAAGAACTGCGCTAGCCATTCGTCTGGACCAATGGCGGTGGGTGACTATGGCAAAGAGGTATAACTATTTCAAGTAAGGAAATTGGATCAACGTTTAGGACCTATTGTGTTAGCCCAAGAGTGAAGAGAAGCTCTCCTCCCTGAAATGCGCTATCCTTGTTTCCATAACAGCAGATGGCTTCAAACTTAGTCGAGGGGGAGTTCTTACCGTAGACAAATTATACATGCTCCGTAAGCGCTACGGTATCCATCAGTTGATATCAGAGTTAGGTATCCACTAATTTATTGATTGCTTCCCTCATTCATAGATCTAAGTAATTGATACGCTCATTGATTTGTTGACGTTCTGATTCATTTATTGATTTGCTGTTTCATCAATTCATTGAATTATTAATTAATTGATTTGCTGAATTATTCGTCGAACCGCTTAGAAATCAAATGAGAAATTCGATAACTTGCTGTCTAAGTTATAAGTGCAGAATGCGTTCTCGAATGCTAAGCGGCAAAATAAATTTTAAATTCGAGTCTTTTCTAATGCGAAATGACTAGTAAAAATACAAAATTACGAATACTCGTGGAAACATCTCTTTACTAGAAATAACATATAAAAACGGATTCCGATAATTTGTGGTAGCATAACATTACTATATAACGGAATACTTTGTCAAATTAAAATAAATATGCTCACTGAAGACTTAAGTATGGTTAATAGTTTAACTGTAACTTTGTATTCGGCAGTGTTTAGTATTTTCAAGTGCTTTAAAAATAATACGTGAAATTTTCAAAAATGCATTCTATAAGATAAGAGTTTAAGCCTAAAAAAAAAACGCGTTCAGAAAATAATTTCTTGTTAAAAGCACAAAGCTATGTAATCAGCAATGACGAGACTCAGTTTTTCGTCCGATATTTGCTAAATGAACTACTGTTAGAATTTTGAATGTCTCAATTAACAAAGACAAAAAATATAAACAAAGAGAGTTCATACGTCAAAAAAAAATAATTTTTCAAACAATATAACATTATACTGAACGCCATCAATATAAACAAACCATTTTTTTTTTTTAATTAGATAAGGATAGCCTTGAGTTAGATGAGAGTTCATATAGCGCAAATAATGGCCACTACATCGCCAGCATAAATTATAAAATATTTTAGACAGATTCAGAAGCTGAAATCTCTTAACGTAGCACTAATTCTTATTCAGGGTACGTAACCAAATTTTTCAACAAAAAATAAGCACTTTTCAAGCACTCAAAAAAATTTTAAGCACTTTGAAAAATATCATAATTAGACAGGGTGGGCAAGTTTTTGACAATTGATGGTTTTATTTACTGAGACGAAGACGATGGCGAGTCACAAACGATGAAATTAACAAGAGAAATTAAATTTTCTATCGCTAATAGAGAAAAAAAATTTATAATGTTTAGTTGGTGTCCGTAATCAGAAAAAATTCGAGAGATTTTTCGATTCTATTACAGAGGGCGGAAAATGAAGTCTGAAATTGAGAATCTCGTGCAAAATGCAGCAGAGTTGCACATGCGAGACAAAAATGTTTAGCACTGAGTCCAGCTCAGTATACGCAAGTGCGGACCCGCAAGTATTTCACCAAACATGTAAAACAAATGGTGTTTTTATACACTACAGACAGACGTTACGCCAAAATAGATTGGGATTGAATTATTTATGAAAAAGTTGAATAGGACAATGTCTTTTTGGATGATTTGTGGCGAAAATCAACATGGAAAAGAAAAATATCACATTTCGGAAAAGGGAAAATTAAGCACTTTTTAAAAACACCCATAGAAAAAAGCACCTTTGAGGACTTACGAAAATCGAAAATAAGCACTTTTAAAAAACGCTACGCACCCTGTTCTTTTTATCCATTAAAAAATCATTATCTTGCAAAATTTTTCATCAAATGAAGTCTTAATGTTTTCTCAGTGCATTTATGTCAGAATTACCTCCAGAAATAATAAATTCTCGATTATTTTGTTACTATGGTGCCCACGTTCTTTTTTATGTTTGTTTTTTCACGCCTAACTAATTTGATCCTAGAGGTTCAATTTTAGCAATAGCATCAGTATTCATCAATCTTAAACCTCATCAATCTTAAACATCATCATCATTCATCAATCTTAAACATCAGTCTGAAACAGGGTTGGTAAACCCTGTTTCAGACATGGGTTTATTTTTCTTTCCAATCAAAATTATTTCTCATACTTAAGTAATTTTTATATATTAAAGAGTATTGGTAGCATGTGATGTCTTTCAACTGGTTATATTTCAAGTTCTTGATCCATTCATATTAAGTTCTAGTCATTTAATTTTTTTTCGTTTTATTTTTGGAAAATAACACATTTTTCTGCATTTAAATATTTCATCTCTCACTTATTAGATGTGCCTAATTCTACTAATTGCAATTTCCATTCTCACATTTTTGGATTACAGAAAGTTAAGAAACGAGATAATAAAAAAAGGCAAATGTATTAAATCATATTTTTGAAGCTATCTCGAGTAAACGGGCAAATTCGGGATAACGTTTCCCTCTAATCTCTCTTCATTGTTAATAATAAGAAAAAAGAAAAACTAATACTGTGTCTAAAATTTTGAATCCGAAGTTTCGGAACCATATTTTTGTGGAACGAAATGGAAATTTATGTCATTAATTTATAATTGGGAGTGATTCGCGCAGATTAGTCTTTTTTTTGCTCTTTTTAAGATAAGGATTTCTCTATTAAACATTGATTTGCAATTCTCACTATCTCTTACTTCACTTTCCAATACAATTTTCACGTTCTGAAGTGAACCAATTTAATTATTATATCAATACATAATAAAAGGAACTCATCCTCAACTAGTTATTTAGAATTTAATCAGAGAAAAATTCAACTTTCGAATATTAAAAATTATGCATGCAAAGATTTATGTGAGGACACAATAAAAATAAAAGGGAATACAGATTTCTCTCATCATGAATTCACTTTTCATAAGAATATGTATTACAATTAAACATTTAGAAGAACAATCAAAACTTTTTTCTGCTTAGATCAAAACGGAATTTTACACAAAGATTTATAAAAGCTGGACACTTAATGCCCTGTTTCTTTATAAAAAATTAAAAGCATCTAAATTTCTGTACACATTTTTTAAAGAGAGATATAAATTACATAAAATTTTAATAATGCAATTATCTGACTTATAAAGTTACATATTCAGTTATAATTTGTAAATTATTAAGTAATTTATATTATTGAAATAGATTAACTCTTTATAAGTATGTACTCTTTATATGTATACTTCATATCAAATTCATTAATTTTAAGATGTCGATGGGAAACTGTTTTCCCATCTGTGATTAGTGCGGCCATCAGCAAATAACTTTAGTAATACAAAAGTAAAGAAGAAGATAAAAACAATGAAAAGCTTTGTTTACATAAATGTGATTAAGAGTAAAGGCTAGAGTGAGATCAAGAAGAGAAGCCTACATCAGGGAGCTATTTTCTGTTGTGTGTATGTTCATTTGATCTTCTTTTGTCGTTTTTATCTGTAGTTATACACTTATTCTCTGTAGTTATACACTTATTCTCTGAATTTATAAATTTGGTGATTTATTAGCACAGAATATGGCCATACAGTAGGTAAAATTTTGAAAATTCCAACTACATTCCCACTAAAAAATTTTCTTAATAATTGCTAGATAAAAATGAACATATAAAGGGTATATGTCCAATTCATCTCAAGAATTTAAAATATTAACGCTCACCCTGTGTATTTTTATTTAATAGATGAGGAAAACAAGTTTGCATTTGAACCAAAATAACTTGCCAATTTTTTTTTCACTCATAAAATCACTTAAATCTTTTATGAGCAATTTGAAGATGATAGCACTTCAGCTCTGAGGTCATTATTTGAAATTTTCATAAATTAACCATTACAAACATTGTGAAAACCAGCGTCAAAAACACTGTGCTGATGAGGTCGTGAATAAAAAATTTAATATTCAAATTTTTAGTGACCATAACTAATACAAAAAATAAATATAATACATATTTAAAAACGATAAAATATAGCTAAAATATTTTTTTAATAGAAAACTCTCCTATGAATAACTTAATTAACAACACACAGTTAAGATTGATGAATGCATTTCACTGTTAACACATGCCAACACATTTTTCTTAAAAAATAGCTATCACAGCAAGAGTAAGAAAATAGATATTTCTTCAGCTTTATAATTTGCTAAATATAATGAGACAAAATATAAAAAAAATTAAACTTGTCATAAGCAAATACATATTTTGATTAACTATTTCCAAATTACTAAATATATGTTGAACATCATAAGGCAATGTTGGTTTTTGAACATTTCAGATAGACTACAAATATTTCACAATTAGAATATTGAATTATACTTTTGTAGAAATATATTCATTTTATCTGAAGTCATATATTAAGGCAATGTATTATATATATATCACTGTATTTATCAAGAAAACTAGAAGGCAAAAAATTTATAAAAAAGTTCTTAAGTTCAAATCTAAAGTGTAAGGCACTATTTCTAACAATGACTATTGTAAAAATATTAACGTTCGAAAATACAGGCTTAACGATGCTGATTTCTAACTTTAGTTTCAAAATTACACTTATTAACAATTTCTCCAAAAATCTCAAATTCAACTGACTTTACTACAAAATACCTTCTTTTTAAAGATGTTATAACTCTTTATACTAAAGATATCAACAATCTTTTTTGAAATAAAAATAGCAAAACAATATATCAAAAAGATAGGATTTATTCAATGGTATAAATAAAACATTGATATTATTTACAAATATAATGAATTGATTAAGTGCTAAGAGTCAGGGGCAATTGTTCCTTTTAAATAATAAAAGCCAGATTTGTATACACAATACTCCTGAAAGAGGAAAAATACAGGAATTTATTCACTTTTAATTTAAACACTGTAATTATATATTTAAAAGACATAATAAATGTATAATTCATACATAAAATCAAGGAATTTTCTAAATTATATGGTAATAAAAAACAAAACAAATCTTATTATGTTTATTTAAATCTTTACGAAAAAAAGGGAAGAGTATACTAAATTTGCTATTTGATATTACAGCCTATAAAGGAGTTACAAACAAAGGTATACATGATAAATCAAAATGAATGTCTCAATTTCATAGGAGCACTACACAAAATATAGTAAATGTATTAATCAAAATTATATATACATGCAAAAATTACATAAGCAAGGTTTGATATACGCTCCTTTTGATGTACAGCATTTGAAATGTAATTCTTGCTTAACTTTGTGCAACATGTTGTGTATCAATGCCGGTGATAGCAGCTGTTATACAGGCTTTCGAATCGGTCAAGGTCGTTAAGACCTGGAGGCACATAAACACAATCTTTTATGAACCACCAAATTAAGAAATCTCATAAGATGAGATCTCGGATTCTCAGTGGCTAAGGCAAGAGTGTATTGTCTGTGATAGATACTTGATTCATGCTGTAATTTTTTAATAGCGTTTCTCTGCCCGTTTTGCTTTCACAGTAACTCGGATGACCGTTTGACTTCCAATGCCATATATTTGGATCATTCAAAACTTACTTATAACACTTCTGCATATAAGCATATTTTTAATGAATACATTTTGCATGGTATACCTATGAAATTGGAGCCTTCATTTTGGCTTGCTCTGAATTTTAGTTCATCATGAAAATAATTGACAAAATTTATTAACCTATACATATTAACCTCATCTCCCTTTTATTTAATTATGATGGCCACAATTTTAGTTTGTTTGATGTTTCTCAAGTCTAGTTCATTTCCTCAATTCAAGTAAAATAAAAAACAAGATGTGGTTACTCTTAGCATTTCAACAATTTAATTGAATTGAATATGATTTTGAAAGCTACCTGGATACCTTTTATGTAAAAGCAATGCAAATACACTAGTGTGCAAACATTAAGGACAAAATGGAAAAACTAGCATAACAACAAAACAGGCAGTTACAACAGAGGGAAAGGTGATTGAGAAGACCAATCATTGTAAGGAAAAGTAGAAAATTAGCATATATGCACCATGATGTACTGGGTGGCGTGTCTTAAGGAAATAAAACAAGCTGGTGGTGGAAGCTCAGTATTTATGTGAATGGTATACATTAGTTTAAACTAAGTGAACTTTGTTGTCATGGTGTGATATGGTCAACAGACAACACAAAAGACGTCATCTGGATGAGTCCACAAGAGGTGGAATCATTGGAAAGTGGAAAAGAGGTCCAAGTGTGATCAGTGTGGCTAAGTTTGGGATCACCCACAGCATGGTTTCACAAGCTTGGAACACATTTCATAGGACAGGAACAGCTAACCGGAGGCTTACTAGATGTTGTCCTCACACTACCAAGGCAGTGAACAACCTGTATATAGTCCTACAGGGTAGAAGGAAGAGATGACTGACAGCAGGAGACATCGCTGGGTACAAACAGCAAAGTATTGGATGTCTGATATCGCGTTTTACCTGGCCAGGAGACTGAACAAGGGTGGTCTGCACAGTGTGTTCCATTAATGCCAGTTCATTGGAGAAGCCGTTTAATATAGTGTCGGGAACACAACAATTGGACCAGTGTACAATGGGGTCGAGTACTCTTTATGGAGGAAAGCAGATATAGTCTGATCAGTGATTCTGGACGCATAGACATCTACAGAGAGGGAGGTACCTGCAATATCCTCTCTAACATCATCAAAAGGGTCCGATTTGAAGGAGGCACAGTTCTTGTATGGAACGGTATCATGCTTGGTACCCATACTGATCTACACATCTTCCAAGGTGATTCAGTCACTGGTGCCTGCTGTTTTACCAAGGTTCTCCTTCCTGATGTGTGTCTTTTTAGACTTGTTTTGGGTTCTGAGTTCACCTTCCTGTATGATAATGCTACACCTCATCGTACAGTGGCTGTCACAAAACTGTTGGACAGTAAAGATATTGCATGCATGGAATGGCCGACAAGGTCTTCGGATTTTAATCCGATTGAACATGTGTAGGACACACTAGAGAGACGATTGTCAGGACATTCATCTCCAGTCGTCAGCAACAATTTTGCAGCTGCGATTAGCACTACAACAGGAATGGGCAGACAATGTTAATCCTGCATAGCAGTCGGAGGTTATCATATCTCATACTAAAAGTTGAAATTTCCTTGCCAATCCTGTGTAACATTGACTTTTTGGTTATAAGTACAATTGTGTTTTAAGTAAGCCTATACTTCAATAAAATTCCTTTTTATTCCTTTTTTCCAAGTTGCTAACTTTTCTAAATTATTACATTGAGAGGATCCTATGGTATGGTTTTTATCGATTTTCAACACTGCTGTTCAAAATTACATTCAAAAAACCACTTTGTCCTCAATTTTGGAACACCAGTGTATTTAATCTAAAGTATTCAAAAGTTTGAACTTTAAAGCATCTGAATTCCTTTTACTTTTATTTCATATATGAAACAAATTTTAAAAATACTATTTAACAAAAATATCAAATAATTTAAAAAGCTGAGTAAAGAAATTGTGATAATCTTTACAAATATTCAATTGTAGTGTCAAAAATCATAAAATTACCTCAAAGAGGAGCTTGCAATCTGATTCAGACACTATTTCCCTAAGCTCATCCTCTACTTTTTTAACAAAAAGATTCATTCTAGCTCTGGCAGTTGAACAAAATAGGTCTAATAAAGCATTCCGATACTGAAAAAAAAAACAGTATAATGCATATTTATTCCTATAAATAATTTAAGTTAAAGAAGGATTTGTCAGAACAAATACATTTTATTAACACGTAAGAAAACACAAATATAAAAAACAGTTGTAATGAAATTATTTTTAAAAAATTGTCATAAGCTCTACTCACCCTATCTAATTTATTTTCAAATTTGGCAAAGGCATATAATGTTTCAGGAACTGTATTTTGTGGCCACTACAAAATATCAAAATATTAACTTAGTTCAAATTGCAGCATTTTTTACGACAAATAAGTAAATGGAATAATTAAGGTTAATACATAAAACCGTGATAAAAAAGCATTTGATAAAAAAAAATATACACTAATATTCAGGTTCAAATAATACTAGAAAAATTTTGCACCCAGTAATTTATATACAATAGTAAAAGCAAAGCTCTTTCTCTATCAACTAACAGTGTTCCCCAACCCCCAGTCCTTGGATCGGTACCGGTCTGTGGATCAAATTGTACCGGGCCACCCATTTTATTGAAACTGCATTTTAATTCCTAGGTTTATACCCCAAATTAAAAATATTTGTGTTCCACTAAAATTTTATTTATTTAAAAAAAAGGGGCCCTCGAACTTAGTGACATGAATTTTTTAATGTTTCAAAAAGTAAAACAAAAAAAGAAAACCACTGCAACTATTTTCGCTTCCAATTAGTTTTAATAAAAAAATATATCAATCCTCATAACTGTAAATATCATAAATAAAACACAAATGTGTGGCGCGAAATTTACTATTGGAACTAATGAAGAACTTCATCTTCTCTCTTGATTATGACTCATTGATATAACGTTCTAGTAAGTTGAAATGTTAAATCACTTTATATATATTTTTTGTTGTAACTGTATTTTATTTTGAAAGCATGTTTAAATACAATTAAATTAAAATTAATAAATCAAAATAATCCAAAATATAAACAATCAACGTCCCCCTCCCCCCTTCCCATAGGGCCACAGTAAAATTATAAAACTTTGAAAGGTCTGCGGTGATAAAAAGGCTGGGGAACACTGACCTAACAGATATAAAAAATTGATGTGTCTTAAATCTTTGCAAACCTGAAAAATATTAAAAAATGGCCCCAATGAATAAAAGCAAATGTTTTATTTAAAATAGGTATATCATTCAAATACTTTATTTGTAATTTGTTTTACTTTTTTTTTTTATAGAGAAATTAGAATTACTGAAAATAAGTTCAATCGGCTTGATTTTTAAAAATAACAATTTTAAAAAAAGTTTGATCATTAAAATTTTTTATTTTAGCTAAAAACATTTTGACAATGATAATTCCCTTAAAATCCTCAGATTATAAGATCAGCTGCATTTCATAATCAACGGAATCGATACAATTTATCAAAATATGCAAAAATTATACTTTAATAAATTTCTATTGCCACTTTGTAAAATACAATTTTTGTTATGCATACATTTTAAAAAGTTTGCTTTTTATTGTTTAAATAGTTAGAGTTTATTTTCTCAAGTTTTGAAAGATATATAGCATGTAAATAACAAATTTCATCCTACAGCTTACAAATAAAAAGAAATAGAAAGTCAGGCATGTGAATTACACTTCTTGCAGAAAATTGAGGAAAATGGAAGTTAAAACAATTATGGATGGGATGTGTAAAGGAATCCAGATGAAAACTGATCATGATTTATTATTTTTTTTTAAGTAATGGAATCATCAATGTCAATGATCATCACTCACTCGGTTAAGGTACACCTCAATCGATGTTGGAAAAGAGCTTTATGACATAGAAAAGTTACTTTCAAACTATGATGAATATTGACTATAAATTTTGCTAATCAAGCAATTATGGTATATTTTAAAATCCTTCAGTAATTAAAAAAATGCAGTCCATGTTTAAATAAAAAATTAAATATAAATGCAGTAAAAGTATATAATAATAGTAATCAATTAACTTTTAGTGTAAATATCAAGTTTAACTTTGAAACTTTTTTTTCTTCTCTATTCCAGTTTATGAAATCAAATGCTTTTTAAAATCAGAAGTTCAGTTCTCAAAAGTCACCAGTTTTAATGCACTATGGGCACTGTATTACTTAGTACTATAATTTACACTCTAGAGTCGATTGGACCCTATTTCTAACGGTGATAATCAAATTTATCAGTTTTGAATTTTAAAAAAAAAAACATCTTTTGAGAGGAAAAATAAAAACATTAGATATTTTGTCTGAAAAATATATAACAAAAATAATTTTTACGAAAGCAAACAGCTTTTATGATAACAATTTATAACCACGAGAGATAAAAACTACTCATAGATTTAACTATTACTAAAGAGTTAAAAAATACAAATCTGTATTGTAAAAAAGTAGCTTTAGCTGGTCATATTATTTTTCACTCTCTGTTCTGTTTAGATGTAAAATGTTAAAGTTGACAAATGCAACAGTAATCAATAAATTGCAAGGCAATAATACAAATAAAAATTTAAAATGATTTCTGTTTGAATAAATCAAATATATAAATGAAGAATTCTAAATGAAATAATAATTCATAAATCTTTTGCCCCGAAATACAAAAATAATACAAAAGTAAATACAAAAAAAAATCACAATATTAAATTATTTACCACATAATAGATCTAAATCAATTTCATAAAGTGATTGCTAAATATAAAGACATACAATTTTAAAATTCTGATTGGAGAGTTTTGCATACATGGTGATCGAGAATCACAAGTGAAAAAGGTAAGCAAGAAAAGACAATGAATTTTTATTGAAGAGTAAAAAAAATTTTAAAATGGTCAAACTTGATAAGAGTAAAATAACCAATATAGTTGCATAACACTTTCTGATTAGTAAATAGCCCATGTGATCAAACAAATAAATTTAAGTTACGCAGTTAAGAAAAGAAAAAAAAACCACTTTGGCAAAAGCTCCAGAAAAAAATGCATATGAAATAAAATTTAAAAATGTACTAAAGTACACTCAAAAATGTTTTTGTGCGGTAGATAGGCACCGTATAAAAAATGCATAAAGATCACATAAAACTTCATCTAGAGCTATAAAAAAATAGTTTTTGCAACAAAATTAAGAATTTTTATTATGCAGTAAATAGAGACTGCATAAAAAAATCTCACATAGAGTCACCAAGAACTGTGAATCCTTCACTTTCTGCTATACGTTTAAAATCATAGTCTTAGTTTTTAAGGATACTACTTTTCTCCTTTCTTTGCTTTTACCCTTTCATTAATTTATGTAATGTGATGAAATACATATCAAAATCAAAAAAAAACTAAATAGCTAATCAAAAATATTTTTTTTTATTGATAACTTCGTTAATTATGTTCCAATTTGATTGAAATTTTCATATACTCCCCCCCAAAAAAAAAATCGCATACAAAAGATAGCACAAAAACAGGTTTAAATGTACAAAGACATAGTATTAGTTGTATTGAACAAATTCATCAATAAATAATATTTTGTTTAAATGCTGCTTTAAGGATAAATAATAAAAATTAAAAAATCACATTAACATAAAATCACGTTAACATAGATGATTGAAAATTTGGGTTCAAAAAGGTAATTGAAAAATATACCTTATTTTTCAGCTTCTGTGCTCCACACTCCACCAAGGCTTGCTCTAGCAGCTTCTCAAAATCACTGCGAGTTGCAATGTTGCTTAAGTGGCTTTGGGAAACAAGCTCTTTTATTTCATTTAGTTTCATGCAATATTGAGTCCTCATTATATCACCTACATATTCCTTCACTTCAGCCATAAGATCAGCGGGAGGGGAATTTTCTAAGAATGTAGGTGAAATTTCTAATGTTGCAAAATTAAAAGATTTCCCCTTTGACCCCTGCTTTGTAGGACTAGCAAGGTTATTTCTTTTAGGAGCACAAGAGCGCTTAGATTTGTTATAATCTTTGGTTCCATACATACTATCTGTGCCACTTTCATCTCCTTCACTCTGAGAGCTACGAGAATGACGCTTTTGTCTAGGACGAGGAGTAACCACAAATGGAGTTTTAGAAGGGCCTCCTAGAAACCAGAATATAATATATATATATATATATATATATTTAGTAAGTCATTTAATAAAACTTGACAATTCAATAAAAAAGAACATTTGTGATGAAAAAATCTTGAAAAATATACTAAATTAAAAAAAGGGTTCATTTATTCAAAAATTATATATGTTAATTATAGGTTAGCTGGGTACCAGTCTTTTATGTTAGTTGGATACCAAAAATCACTGATATCAAATTTTTATTTTTCAGCTTTGAGAATAACATTGCCTGGTTGAGACCAAAATTTAGTGTCTGTATCAGTGCGGGATCTGAAACAAATTCTTGTATGGTACTCAGCAATTGGGTGAGAATAAACACGCAAGAAAGTTCACTAAAAAAAATCACATCTCTACAAATTAACAGAGGCTATGACTGTTGACCATACCATATCAGATGTGATAAAAAACAACTAATTTGATGAATTTAATGGGCATCAAGTTACTTGAATGAGCAAAACAAATTTAGGGATTTTTCACAATAAATTTAATTTTTATTTTTGTTATAATTTTTAATATTAAAATTTTAGCTTTTTTTTTCCGCCAGTCATAAGATTTTTTAATCATTACAATTTTATGAGCAACACACAGATACAATCCCCCTTTTCAAAAAAAAAAGTTTCACTTGATTCATGTCAAATGTGCAAACATCAAATTAGATTAGCTGAAATAAACAGATAATAAATGTTTAAGCTTTGCCACTTGTTAATAAATTTTATCAGTTTTTTTTTAACAACCCAACCTGTAAGTAATCATTTTAAAACTGAAAGTAAGTAAAATAATTTCAGCTAAATTGTTTCATAAAACACCGATGTAATACTTAAAAATAAATTATCACGAATTTGAAAGGTTAATTTAAAAACTATTAAAATGATTCTTATGAAAACTGTTTTTGAATATGGTATATTATTTTAAAGATTTATTGACCCCTCCTTAATTTCAGGCTTAAGTATAAAAAATTATCAAAGAATAATATTCTAAAAAGACAATTTTAAAAGATTATAAAAAGTAATATTTTGATAAATTAACAATAAATTAAAGTTATACTGAATTTTCAAACAACTACAACTTTAATTAACATAGTAAAGTATAAATTTTTTTACACAAAGGCTCTTACCACTTGAATCTTGCATACCAATATTCAAGTCTTTAACAAGTTTTTTGTAACGAAGATCCCATTTCATGGCCTGGCGCTCTGCAATGTCAGGATGACTAAAATTGGAACAGGTAAATTAAAGTTTCATTTTTTTCATTCAAATATTATTAATCACTGAGTATTAACTTTAAACAAACATTTTCAAAGATATAATCTGTTTAACAAATAGAAGCAAAGCTTTGCATTTAATTTTAATTTCTTAAATTTTTTGCACATTTCTGCATATTCCTATTGTTTTATGGCACTGCTAAACATTGTATTAAAAATCAGAAAAAATTTTATATATAATTATTTTAGAAAAAATTATGTCCCATTGTAAGGAATAAGTGCTAAAGAAAAAAATTTTAAACTTCTTAAAACACCATATACAGAAAAATAAGCCATGAATATGATGACAACAGATGAACAGCAAGTGAATGAATGGTCAGAAAAAGTTAGCAACAAGGGAAAGAAAGAAACATAAAATAAATAAACGTAAAGTGATAAATAAAGTGAGCTTTTCAATTGGCTAAACAATTTCGGAACAAAAGTCACACAATTAAAATTTCAAATAAGATTAACTATAATTTTGGCATTAACTTTTGAGAAAATTAAGTCGTTTTTAAGAATGAAGACAACATTATTGTTCACATTGGTAATGTTTTGTTAACAATTGTTAACAATTTGAGAATAATTATGCATAACATAAAATCAAATAATGTAAACAACTAATCCCGAAAAAGGATAACTTCAGTTGGTAAATGTTTCATAAAAATATTAATAAATCATAAAAATTATTACTTTTATTAAATTTAGTTCACAATTAGCATTCAAATAATAAAATTATTCATAATAAAATTATTAGACAGAATTAAAAAAATTACTTCTGGAGACATATTTGATCTTTCTATATGCAATGTTTACTAAGTTAAATACATCATATTTTCTTTAAAGAAAAATATCTCTTGCAAACAAATCAACAGGAATAATTTAACACAATGCAACAAACAATGCACCAAGTAAACAATACCAACATGAGTGTAAAAGGTATAATCTAACATATTTTTGGTTTTCCTCTTTAAACAGCACTTAATAAAAGGCATTTTATTTTAAAAAGCAAAACGAAATAAATTTAATTTAATAAAAGCTTGTTGATTAAAATGCTACAATAAAAAGTGGAACTATTACCTTTCAAGAAATTCCTGATCATCAGGAAATTTGAATTGCCAACATCTGTCAGTTTTCACAGCAAGTGAAGTAGCAATACTTTCAAAGTCTCTACTTGGAATCTAATGCAGAATATAAAACATTTTACTTCAATATTTTTTTTTTTTTTTTTTTTTTTTTTTTTGTTTCTTTCATGTTACATAATTTAGACAAAAAGGATTTAGAAAAAATAAAAAAGAATGTAAAACTAAAAAAAAAAGAAAGAAATGAAAGATAAAGAACACAATTAGATATTTTGATGTTCCAAATAATCAAAAATTAACCCACTTCTTGATTCCTGTCAAGTGGGAAAGCTGTAGTGGAAATAATGAGACATTTAAATACTTAGCTATGAATATCTATTAACCTTTTAAAGACAAAATAAATAAATAAATAAATAAAATAAATGGTTATCCACTCTATGATGTTAGATTTTGAAACTAAAGTCAAAACATTCTTTCAAAAATTATGTTTTAGAGAAATTACCCAAAATTGTAATATTAAGCAACTTAATAAAGAGATAAAAAAAAATTAAAAAACAAAGACATTTAAAAAAAAAATAGAACCTATAAGCAGCACCAAGAGAGCTTAGTGCAAATTTGTAACATCTTAATTTTTAAGTCATTATATCCTAAATAATGTTAATTCTTTGCAATGACCTCACTGAGAAATAAAGAAATGAAATAAGATAATCTTATATAATAAAAAATGTATGGTGTGAAAGCTTGGTTACTGCTTGCATGAGAATAATACACGAGTTTGTTACATTTTTAATGAACAAGCAATTAGATATGAAATGGAATTTTTGTAATTACTTAATAAAGTTTATTATTACATATAAATTGAAAAGTGATTATTTGCTATAAAGAGAGATTACCATTTAAAAAAAATTATGATAATAACATAAATTATAAAACTGATTACTTGAACTACAGAAAGCACTTCTTGACTTGTAATAAAAGATGATTTTGTAAACAACCATAGCTAAAAATAAATATTTTGATTAATAATAATTAATCATAAAATATTCTAAATTTCAAAAGAACAGTAAGTCAATGGAGAATTTCAAAGGTGGTAGTTATTATTTCTTATGCATATTAGGACTAACTTGTAAAGCCTACTGCAAACACCTAATTTGAATTTAAGGTAATATATTAATTCTATTACATGTAAAAAAAATTAGACATCAAGGTAGTGCCCAATATTGAGGTTTATTAATAAGTTGACAGAGGAAACAAAAATAATTTGGAATAATTATCTTTCCAATAGATTTAGTTACATTTGGAAGAAAATGCTTCTGTGCAATGTTAAAATGTTTTTAAAAGTAACATATAAAAGTAAATAAAGTTAAACAAAATACAAATTTGTTAGAATGACATGTTATTTTTTATGTTGTGCATTGATTGAATTCCTATTTTATAAGCAGCCCAAACAATTTCTAAAGGCACTTTCTTTTCCTATAATCCTATTTCCTATAATATTACAAATTACAATTTAACAACTAAAAACTCATTTCATTTTTAAAAAATATTAAAAATGGGTTTCATCAATGAATAGAAAAAGCAGCCACTGCTTTAATAACAATTTTACTAGTTTACAAACTAGGTTTTTTTTTGCTTAATGGCATTTTTTTTTTTTTTTTTTTTTTTTTTTTTAATCAAGAGAAGTTGCTATACAAAAATGAAAATTTTATATTTGGCACTATCTTTTAAACAGAAATACACAATCAATAATAATTAGAGCTATAATATTCTCAGAACATGATAGTTTTTATGAAAAAATATAAGATAGTTTTTATACAAAATTGTTTATTAAAATGTTTTTAAAAAGTATTGCTGCAACTGATCGAATTTCATAACTGCACATTCCACAAACATTATACTGATTTCATTTACATTTGCACTATTTCATGTAAAACATTTCAACAAAAAAGTAAAATAATTAATTTATTCAGAAATGTTATTAAACTGAACATTAAAAATCAAAAATGTTATAAGCTAAAATTTTAGATTAAGATAATGAAATATTAAAGGAAATGCAGGAGACAGGATAGGTGCTAAAATGAAAATTCAAATATCTGTTTGTTTTCTGTTGCAGAATAGTTAGAACCAAATAATCTTTAATTAACATCAGTAAACTTACCATATAATCTCTGGCATTTATTAACACATTCCTTGGAAAGCCAGTATAAGGACTAATATATTTTTCATCATACAGGAGCTCACTATAAAAGAGATAGCTCATTAAAAAATTAATAGTTTAAACATAAATAATTTAGTTAGTAATAACATTGTGTTAAAAATCTGATAGGTTCTAAAATAATGGAAAAAAAACTATATTTATTAATTTTAAACTGTTTAAAAAAAACAACTTTTTATTAAAAAAAACTTAATTTTTAAAGCAAAAGAAATATCTTAAAGACAGACAATAAAACAAATAAAGTCAAAGAACATGTGTGCTTTTTTAATTGGCAAAAATAATAAATAAATAAAAAATTTAATTATAAATTTGTCCTTCAAAACTTAATAATACAAAGAATACTAAATATTTTATTTTAAACTGATTTCAATAGAATTAAATTCAAAGATCGTATTTTTAAAGGTTTAAAATGAGTCATCATTTTTTAAAGCTGTTTTGTAGAAGATTTCAATTTTTTTTCAATATTCATAAATAACTAATTACTTTCCAATATAAAAATTAAGGAATAGATTTGATATGTAGAAAAAATGTGATTTTTGATGCTTTTGATACTCTGGTACCAAAAGGAATACTGTTAGTGATAACCAGTATTCATGAAGTGCTACTCAGAAGAAATTCCAAAAATTGTATTTACTTTTACTAAGACAAAATACATTTTTCCTTAATTTTTTGAAAACGAATTTCTGAGTTGGAGAACTGATCAAACCATTAAATCTGTTATTAATCAAAATCATTTTGTCTGTGCTAATTTTTATGCATAAAAGCAAAGTGGTTCCTTTCAATCATATTATTAAAGGGCACCCATACCAAACAAGCAATGCATTAAATTTTAACTAAGATTTTGACAAAACTAAGAATCAAATTAATTCTAATATAAAAGGTATTCCGTAATGATCACTTTTATAAATTTTTATTAAAAAAGAAGATAAAGTATATTCACATTGGAAAATCATAAGATAATATTTCCAAGCATAAGATACAAAAACAGTATCAAATTTTAACAAATTCATTATGGAGGATGGAAAGTGATCAAAACATTGAAATCTATTTTATTGGTGTTTCAAACTTGTAAGTGCTTTTAATAATCACCTCATAACTTCTCGTTATTTATTCTGACAATCTAACGAGTTTTAGTGCTTTACACAATCGCCTTTCACAATCATATTTCAAAAACTTTTTTTGTTTCTTTCTTGTTTATACATTAACTTGTGACTTCAATGTACAGTAGAGTGCCGATTATCCAAACCCTTATTATCCGAACGTCCAATTATCCGAACTATGTCCGAATTCTTTTTTCTTTTTTTTTAAAGTTTAGAAAGCTTTTTAACTTATCGACAATTTTTCTAAATTTAGAAGAATATATAATATCCACTACATCTGAAGACCATATTTAATTTACAACCTTTTTTAGCAGTTTTCTTATAGTAGCCATACATACATGTATTTTTATACAGTTAAACCTGCATACCCCTTTAGCCTTCTTCAACTGAAAATTATCTTCCAAGAATGCGAGCTTCATTTTGGCAGTCAACAATGGTTGGAATGCGGAAGGAGTTTATGAATAGATAAGTGCTGAAGTTCTACAAGTGGGGGATGAGTAGCTGTCACTTATGGTTAATGATAAGTGTTATTTTACAGTTTACAGTGCTTGGAATCTTAAATCTTGGAATAAAATCTCAGAAAAACAAACGAAACTGAAGTTTCTGAACCAGTAGATCTTCTGAATGAAAAGATGCCAGGTTATACAGCAGAAGAAATAGAAGACTGGAGATGAGACACTGAAAACGACCCAGGACTTCAAATTTCAAATGATGATGAAATTATTGCTAAAATTTTGAATGAAAATCGGAACTCCACAGACGAAGAGGAAGAAGAAGGTGATCAAGGTCAAGATAGTGGACCTGCTCATATAGAAGCATGCAATTCATTAGATATTGTAATAAATTGGCTAGAATGTCAAAATGATGTTGATCCAGTACAGGTGATTTATTTAAAAAGAATAAGGCTAAAAAGAATAATATATGGCTGCTCAAAAAAGAGCTTCTTCTTTGAAACAAAAGTCTTTGCTGGATTTCTTTCGCGGTGGAAAACAAAGAAAAATTTGGTAAAATCAGTAATTGACAAAAAAATTATGAAAGAGCTGAAATATGAAAAAAATAATTCAAAATGAAAAAAAAAGTCCTAATCCTAGAAAAAGTGTGAAGGGAAGTTAGTGCATAAATAATAATCATTTAAACTAGATTTGAAACAACTTTCCAAATATCCGAAACAAAAGGCTTTGCTGGATTTCTTTCGCGGTGGAAAACAAAGAAAAATGTGGTAAAATCAGCAATTGACAAAAAAATTATGAAAGAGCTGAAATATAATAAAAATAATTCAAAATGAAAAAAAAAGTCATAATCCTAGAAAAAGTGTGAAGGGAAGTTAGTGCATAAATAATAATCATTTAAACTAGATTTGAAACAACTTTCCAAACATCCGAACTTTTCATTATCCGAACCACGTTCGGTCCCGAGCAGTTCCGATAATCGGACTCTTCTCCCTTCACTTGAAAAAAAGAATTCTGAATGGAAAACTGTATATATGATTTTGCTATTCTTAAATTGGAAAAATACAATATTAAATTTTATGCTCTGCATCTCAACTTATTTAAAACGAAATATTATACATTAATTTATATTATACATTAATTTGAGCAACTGAACAAATAAAATTACTAATTTATGAGAGAGAGAATACATTAGAAGAAAAAAAATCTCACCTTTTCACAGCCCAACAACCTCTTACTAATACAGCTAACTGATTAAGTTGAAGCTCAACTGAGGCATCATTAATATTTGGGGTAGATTTTAACCTTTTAACTAACATCGGGTATGTTAAGAGTTGACCTAAAAAGAATATATTTCAAAACATTTTTAATTAAAAACAAATCAAAATAAATCTAAAATTAACTTAAATGTAACAAATTTAATAATATATATACCATACCATTGATAAGAATATTTTTCATCTGATCTGATAAAGGTTTATCAAACAGGAATTTATTCTTCTCAGATGTTGTGTGGCCAGATCTGAAAATAAAGATTTACAATGGTATTAATTACATAGCTAATCATTTTAATTGTTTTTTTTTAACAGCTTTATTTTAAAAATGGAACAAAATATTTTAATTTAACTAATCAGCAGTCTCTTAGTACTATCAAGTGTTTTTACTGCATCATAAAGTCATAAAAGCTACTTTTTTGATAAAAATTATTTTTTAGGTAAGTTTAATCAAAGAGGATAATGTAATTTTATAATGCAGTTTTTTTTCATTTATATATATATATATATATATATATATATATATATATATATATATATATATATATATATATATATATACATACATACATACAATTTAGTTTGACTTGACAGGAGTTTTTTTGCAATGTACAAAAAGTCCAGCGACAAACTTAATCATTAATTAATTGATAAACATAGAATATTTTTTTAATACCTTTTATCCTTCCTTTTATGAATAAATTTTTTTCTATGTACTTGTTCTCTTTCATAAATATTTACTTATGTAGTCACTCACTTGAACTTAGTAATCTAGAACTTGCACTGAATTCTAAAAGTTTTAAAGCAGGATTCCTTTAGAAATTTTTTAATTGATTTCACAACATTTAGTATTTATATGTAAAATATTACTAACTAATTATGACTTGATTGGTGGTGGTAAGCTTAATAAAAGAAAATTTCAGATTTAATACGATTTCAAAAAGTAGGTACTTACTTTCCTGCATATGTATATAAGTTTAGATTATTTAAATTTTAATTCGGAAACAAAAAATACATTAGTAAGAAATGTCATATTTATGTTTTTAATGTCACCAGTCTACATTGTAAGATGACAATAGCATGTTTATTTAGTTATTTTAGCGTTATTTTTGTAAAAAGAATTGAAGTTTACGCTTATTTAACCCCTTGAGCAGCAGTCTAGGCTTTTTTCCAACTTTTAGCTGCAAGCTTTCCTGCATCCTAAAACCAGTTTTCCCCATATTATTCAGTGGAAGAATAGTGTGTAGTAGAGATATTTACATACAATTTTACCCATGGAAACGATTGGTGGTTAACGGACAATTCTTATTTCTTTTCTTGCCATGGAAAAAATTTATGTTTTAAAGGAACAAAAAGTTACAAGTTTACTTTTAAACAATTTAACTTTTGCATATGAAGAATAATAATTATAACAAATGAAATTTCTTTACAGAAATGCTTAGTTAGCAATATTATGAAAATAAATTGCTGATTAATTCTACAAATCATAACTTTGAACATAAAACTATACATAAAAACTATAATACAAATCATCAAAATAGAATTATAAATAAAAATTTTTTACAGGCGAAGAGAATCTGGAATGAGATTTCTAATGTAATCTTGTGAACCCATGAATTCCTGAACAGCATCTTTATACATTTCAGCACAAATTATTTTCTCATATTCTAGTTTAGCTTTATTTGACTGAAAAGGGAAAAAAAATACTGAAATCACAAATAAAATTTCAGAAATAATACTAAAAGCAATATTTGTGAATTAGGAGCAAAATATATTTGTGTCTTTTTCAGTAATTTTGTATTTTTCAAACCCATTTATCCCTTAAGTATTACACATTTTTAAAGTGAAAAAGGGTTTTAAAAATGCAAAATAATCTTTAATCTAAAACATTTGATCTGACAAATGGGCAATAATAAGCAAATATAAGTGCACTAGATTAAAGTTCCTTGCAAACTTTTATAACACAAATATTTAGAGTATAAAAATACATCCGGTAGTTACATTTAAAAAAATAAATAAGTAAACAGTATAATGAAACTCTAGTTTTAAAAAGCTAAGTTTTTTATTTAAAATCTTCAAACATGTCTCTTAACAGATTCAATGCAATATATCTCTTATATTTTTAGACTTGAATGAGTTTCTTATATTTTTTAAACTTTGGCTTTAGTCTTTTTCAATAAAATTATAGGATTTAAAAAGTTTTCTTCAAATATTTCACTCATGGGCACTTAACTTTTTCATAAACCTATTACCATTATAAATAATATAAAAAGTAGCAAACATTGAAATTTTTTTATTTGAAACAATAATCAACAAAAAAAGCACTAAAACAAATTAGCCACTATTACTAATCAATAATGAAAAAGAAAATAAGTTAAAACAAAATATTTTGAATATTATAAGGTTAAGCAAAAAAAAAAAAAAAAATGAAAAGTTTAAGATTTAACATTTTAAGCATTATTGCATAAACAGAAGATGATTGTGCTATCTTCTATCAGAAAAGTTTTTAAAATAATAAAATATAATTAAAAAATGACACATGTTAAATCTATCATACTAATACTAATCATATGTTTTTAAACATTTACAACACATTTTTTTCTTTGCATTTTCAAAACAGAGAAAATAATACAAATAATTACACCAAGGGTGTGATAATTAAGGTTGATCCAAGGTTCAGAAGCATTTTTCTGTTGATAATATTGATAAGACCTTTCTCTCATTTGCTTATTTTTATCAGCATTGGATCCACCAAAGCGAACAGTAACTGCAACAGCTTCTTCTTCCTCCTCCTCTTCTTCTAAAAGAATGAATTTTTTTAAATTAACAACAAACACTTTTCTAAAATTTCATACAATATAAAAAATAAATACTTTAAACATATTATATCTAATATAAATTTAAGAAATTACATGCTGCAATACTGAGCGTCCCCGGTGTAAAAAATTTAAATTTAAGATTACTCCAAATTATTATTTTCTAAACTTTCTGTAAATATATAAATTTCAGAGGATAATTTTATGTTTTTTTCCTTCTAATTTTTAGTTATGGTTATTAAATTCTAATTCTGAAGTTCAAAGATATTGACCCAATTAGCTCTGAGAAATCGATTTATCATTTACATACATAATAATCTCATATTTAGAATTCACACTAACAATGATAATTTAATGATAAAAAAAAAACCCAAATTTTCATTAAGTTGTCAAAGAATATAACATGAAAGACAAATGAAAAAAAAAGTTTAAAAACAAATATTATACAAGTTTTTGGTACATATTAGTTTGTGTATATTTATGCAGAAAACAGCAGAATATTTAAATTGTAAAGTATTTTAATTATTTTATGTTCAATTTCAAAATATTTTAAACACCAGTTAGTAGTTTAAATCTTGATTGTTTTTTTATGATATATTAATAACATATTGTTCTCAAATTTCACATTTTCATAATCACTTTTATAAAATGCTCAACTGGTGATAATTCCACTGTTCAGATGGTTTTTCTATGTTGTTTTTTTTTTAGCTATCATTTGCTTTTTCCAATACTGATATCTTCAATGCAATATTTTCTTGACACACAATAAAGATTTATGTCGTTTTTCAATCTTTTTTCACTCAGTTATTGCTACAGATTATCATGCGGGTTTAAAAATCTCAATATTTTAAAAATGATTTTATTTTGACGCACTTGATTCATGATAATTCCATTGCAAATTCACGTGGTCAATCTAGTGAATCACTTTATTGGTTGTTAATTGATACCAACTTTAATATGATATATTCTACTGCTCCAATGACGGTACCAAACTTCACTTTCCCCTGGGAAATTATGCCACTGTTTTTCAGGCTGAGGTCTATGCCATTATCTTGTGCTGCAAGTTATGCATAGACATGGGATATCAAAATAAGACTATCCGCATCTGTTCTGACAGTCAGACTGCTCTCCTGTCACTGTCAAAGTGTAAATTCACCTCTCTGTTAGTGTGGGAATGCTTCTCGGTCCTCTGTGACCTGTCCGCTAATAACAAGGTATCCCTGCATTGGGTACCTGGACATATGGGTATTGGTGGAAATGAGTTAGCTGATGAAGCAGCACGGGCTGGCTCTAATGCAATTTTCTGGGGCCCTGAACCTGCGCTGGGAATTTCTCCCTCCTCATTTAGGGCAACCATATTCAAGCTCTACGGCAAGATTGCCCATGAGCAATGGCGCGCTGCTGACGGTCAGAGACAAGCTAAGGAGCTGAATCGAGACTGTCCTAGCATACGTCAAAAGGAGCTCTTAAAGCTTAATAGAAACAGTTTAAGGAAGATCATTGGTCTTCTTACTGGTCACTGTATCCTCAGGAGACACCTACACATTATGGGAATTGAATCCAATCCTATTTGTCGGGGTTGTCATCTAGAAGAAGAGACATCACGACACATACTTTGTGATTGTGATTACTATTCTGCTCAAAGATTTGAGCACTTAGGGCAGCATTGCGTCAATGCCTGGGAACTGCAAGATGTTCCTGTAAGGTGTCTGTTGAATTTCATTACAGCTATAGGGCTTTCTTGCTAATCATGACTAGGGTTTGGGTACAATAGACCTCTGGTCGATGTGCCCTGCTCGTCGGAGCTGCCCAACCTCTAAGTCTAAGTCTAATATGATATATTAAAAGCAAATACAATCTATTATCTGTCAATTGCACTTTAAAATAATCAATTTTTAATGCACTCCATTTTTTACTATTTTCTTGTAAAATGTTTTTTTTTGTTTTTTTTCACAAATACAACCGGTTTCCCTATGGATTTTAAAATCCCATTTTTTTTCCAAACTAAATTAATATAAATTATCGAATACACAAACATTTCAAATCATAACCATGGATGACCGTTACATTATCTATGAGTACAATTTAGTGACAACTGTTGCTATGCCCCCATGATCCTTATCTATATTCATTATTTATTTAATTATATGAATTTATCATTTAATAATTACCTGGATTAGATTTTTTTGCTTGACTGTCCATTTTATCCATTTGAACGCAATGTGGTTTCAGTTCCAGAATGGAATGGAAAGGAACTAAATGCAATTCTCCTAAATAAATGGGGGGAAAGCTTTAGTGAACAAAAATGATAAAGAATTTTCAGAAGAAAAAAAAACTTAGAAATAAACATTTTAAAAATTATATTAAAAATATATACAACTACCTTTTTTTAAAAGACCTAAAGCATAATTTTCAGGATTCATAAGAGCTTTTGAGCCACTAATCACAGATTTATCCATATATGGGCTGAAATTAATACATTAATATATATATGTAAGAGTTTGTGCAGCATAAGATGAAATAACGAGGATAATTTAATAATCAAACATAACATTTAACAGAAATAAAAGGAAATGAGTTTGACATGATTGGTGAGAGCTGCCTTCTTGCAGTGGTCGCCAAATCGCATGTGAATAAGAAATTAGATTGTTCTATCAAAGAGAGTTAATAGTTAATTATAAATTTGGGAGTTTTCCCGTCTCGACTCGCTAATGCCTCTCAACAACAAAGAGGATGATGAAATCTCTTAATATCTTCGCAGTTATTACACTATGGCGCTGAAACTCTACATATATATGTATAAAGATATAAATATATATGTGTATATATATACATACATACATACATACATATATATATATATATATATATATATATATATATATATATAAACTTTTAAACTTTAGTAAGATAATTTCTTACCATACAACATTTAAAGCTAAATTAGATTAATATGAAACTTAGAAAAACAGGTTTGAACCCATTTATCCCCTATGATAATATATTAAAATAATACTGAAAACTGCTTACCAAATAAATACAAAATTTGTCATAATAATCAAAATTAAAACTATCCCAAAGATAAAAAAAACTCTATGATGAACTAAAATTAATTGGACTAAAGATTAAAAGTTATAGTCATAATTCATGAGTATACCATTAATGATCCTTGAGTTAAATAAATGCTATTCCTTAGTTCCAGAGTAATCTCATAAATCATAGGCTATTCTTAGGTTTGGGCTAATTTCTACAAAATTTAAAACTAATATTTTAAGTTTATAAAAAATTTATGCAGAAAGATTAAATCACCATAATTTTAACATACATTTAAAATAAGTCTAATATTTTCAGACTCTACAGTAACATATCACGTATATATAATAAACATCATGAATTTAATAAATTACACTTATGTTTTAATCTTTTTTTTTTTTTTACCTATTAAAAAAAGTATTATTTCCATTGGCTTTACCATCTACATTTAAAGCTATATGTTCTCCTCTGCTCTTGTCATAACTGTTGCTGTGAACATTAAGACCAAATTCCATTTCAATCTGCAAAAAAAAGAATTTAAAAAAATTAATGAAAGAAATGTTTTACAAAAAATTAAAGAAGCATTAAAAATACTTAGAATTGATTGGTTAGGGTAATGGCAGGCAACCTGCTGCCTTCAAGAGCTTATAAACACAGTAAAAAAATTTCTACAATTTTATATTGCACATTTGAGTCATCACTTTCTAATGCGCTCAATTTGCGTAGATTCTATCGTATATCTACGTTATTTTTCAATCGCTTTTTCAACAGTTTTTGCTACGAAATTCTCCATGGTATTAGGAAACTAAATATTTTTAACATAATATTATGATACACGAATTTCGAATTTAAGTAATGGCTTTGTGAATCTATTGTTGCCGATTTCATCATAAATTCAAGCGACGTTTCAATCAATTTTTAGCATTTATAACTAGCAATTTACAAGTGGTTTTTAAAATTCGACTACATCGATTAGGATATGACTCAAGTCGCACATTTAATTTATTACTTTTTAACATGTTTTATTAGTGACGAATTCAACCTAATCTAAATGATTTTTTGGTTGTATTTTTTTAAGGTAGTTTTAGCTATGCTTTTCTATGTGATTTTGGAAATCTCATATTCTTATTACGATATTATTACGACATGCGAGTTTCAAATTACACTTTAAAATTTCATATTTTGACATGCTTTGATTTTGCTAGTTTTAATGAAAATTAAATTTTTTTCAGCAGACTCTATGATGTATTGCCCGGTGGTCTTAAAAATTCCGATTTTTATTACCATATATGAATTTTATATCATGCATTTAAATAAGCACTTTAATCATGCTGATTTCACTGTAATTTAAAATGTTTTGCTTCTTTTCAATTATTGGTTTTTTTTTTTATGTGAATTTGATAAACCTGTTGTTTTAACTGTCGTGCGCTATCACTTTTTGATACAATTAATTTGTGCATATTTCATAGTAAATATAAGTTATTTTTTCTTCATTTTTTGGCAGTTAACACCATGCATTCACACATGGTATTTAGAATTCTGATATTTAATACAATGTTACTGCAGCAAGAAAAATTATAAAAGTGCAGGAAAACTCTAACTTTTAAACTGCTCACGGTTTGTAATTTTGTTTTAAAATTTTTGTAGCTTAGGAGATTTTTTAGAAAGAAAACTTTTTCTACTTAAAATTAATAAAACCTCTAGAAAGTCAAGAAATAGAAATAATAGGGTCAGGTGGGGGAAAGTGGTGGTAAAATCAAGGTTTTTTTTAAAAAATCCTTATAACAGTAAGTTTTAAGCACTAGATATCAGGTTTTTAGTAGATATTATATACATTAGACTTATATAGGTTAGAAATATTGTGTTTATATAAAGTTTTGCCAAGAAAATTTCTTGTAGATTAATTTTAAAATAGGCATGTTTTGATACCACCACTTTCCCCCAGGGTGGGGTAAAGTGGGGGTATAATATGTTTTTATTTATTATTTCTTCAAAATTTAACTGTGAAATAAAGGAAAGGCTATGAGATTTACATTCAAATCTATATTCAAAGTATCCAATTTACATAAAATTTCTTGCATAGTTTTTATTATAATTACTGATTAAAAAAATAATGTCCTCGACTGTCAAATCTTGGTTCATCTAAAATGCGAATAATGCTGCTAACTTCCACATTATCTTCATCATCTAATTCTGGGAAAGTATAATAATTTCCCAATTTAGACTTAGTAAGATATTTAACATGATATAGATCACCATTTTTCTCAACAACTTATCCGATAAATGAGCACATCATAATTCTTTTGGAATTGTATTTTACCTCAAGCCATGAACCTTGATTGATTTTTCTGGTATCGAGAGTGGTTGTAGGACTGGTGACTTTTTTTATTTTTATATCAGACCTGTTTTGGTGTTTTCGTTTAGGAACCTGGCCTAAATTGCATTTTTTCTTTCTGTCTTCTTCTTCCAGTGCTAATCTTTTTAAAACATTCTCTTGAGTTAAAATTTCCCCAGATTTGCTTTGCACCCTTTTTCTTTTTTTCTTAGAGTTATCCATAGCTAGAACCGTGTTTGCAGATGGTGTGGGAGATACTGTCAACAGAATTGCTTTTTTCAAATCTTTCATAGGTGAATCTAGTAGTGCAGAAACTTTAGAAGATGCCGAGCTCTTATTTGTAGCTGCAACTGTTGGATTATTTTCTGTAGGAATTATACGATGTTGAATGGCATTTCTATTGAGAGGATAAAGGCCAGTCCCTCTAAATCCATTTACAGCATTTGTTGCCTTCATTTTTTCAAATAATTTCTTTAGAAGAAATGGAAAGGTTGCTTTGGAAACATTTTGCAACCTGCTCTCTCGATACCAAGTTTTTAATACGTCCCTCCACGAATTTTTCATTGGTGAAAAAACTCCAACATCTAGTGGTTGAAGTGCATGGCTGCTATTAGGTGGGAGGCATAGTAAAATAATATCATTATCCATGGCTAGCTTAATGGAATTATATGTTAGGTGACTTCCATGGCCATCATATATTAACAATACCGGCTTTTTAAAGTTTTTGACGAAATCGATAAAAAACTTCATCCACGTTTCAAACAAAAAATCCTGCATCCAACCAGACTCTGTGCACCCGTAAAGAGTTCCTTGTGGCCCTCCAGTCATCCAGGATTGATATAAGTTCTGTCCTTTGTAGACAACAAAAGGAGGTAAATATTCACCAGCAGCAGATATGCAAAATAATACTGTATACATGGCCTTACCACAGTCGGCAGACTTTAAGTAAGCTGTTCGACTTTCCTTCTGAACAAAAATCTTGCTTGATCTGGGATCAGTAGACAACCCTGTTTCATCCAAATTGAAAATCCTTCCTGGCTCCTTAAGCAAACCATTGCTAAGCAGTACATTTTCATATATGTTAAAGAAAGCATTTGCTGTTTCTTCGCACATATCTTTAGCTCTGGCTTTCGTTAAAAGTTCTGGCTTTCTTTTCCCAATTTCTCCTTTCCATCTCTTTTCAAATCCTCTCACCCATTCGATTCCTGGCTTTCCATTAGGAAAGAGATTGCTGAGCTCCTTATTGCTTAGCAAGTATGTTTCAACAACATTAAGAATATCTTTTCTGTCGAATGGAAATCCACATTTTGACAGGAATTTCACAGCTTCAACGATGCATTTCTCTTCTTCCTGACTAAGAAAAGGCGATCGGCCAGGTCCTTGATGTGATGGACTTTTAACAATCCACCTCCTTAAAGTTTGTTCAGGAATACCATTTTTCTTGGATGCAGAATAAATCGAGGCTCCATTTTTAACTTCTGCTATAGCCATCTGAAGATCATTTTGGGTATACTTAGGACCACTAGTCTTTTTTATGTAGTTTCTAGGCATACTTAAGCTGGAAAAAAAAATACATGTAAGTGAACAGTCACACATTAAAATTATCAAAATTGAAAAAAAAAAAAAAGAATTAAATTTATTCTAATGATATTAAAAAATATTCTAAATCATGATTAAATATGTAAAAAATAACTTTTAATTTAATTGCATTATCATATTAAGATTAAAATTTATAAATAAAGCCTATATTTTTAGATTAATACTTTTATTACAGCCCATTTTTAAAAAATAATCACATCTACAGTCTAAAATTGAATCATACAACATTGAGCTAAGCCTAACTATATCACCACTTTCCCCCACCTCAGAAAAAAAATCATAAAAAATTGAAATAATAAAATAATTCTTACCTTGATGCATGAATCTGTTTCTAAGAAGTTCTTCTACTGAAATGTATCAAAATACACTAGTTTTTTCAAGTGAGAAAGGATCAAGAACAAAGTTTATCAATACGATGTGTTAAGAACAAACTGCACATATATGTAAACAAGAAGATAAACAGCAGTAAACTTGTTGCCAGATTTACAAATCTTAATAGAAATATTTGTCACAAACTCCAATTATGTATTAATTGAAAAAAAAGTAAAAATATGTACATTTATTGTGAAAAAAGTGCATTTTTTTAGATTACCACCACTTTCCCCCATCCCACCACTTTCCCCCACCTGACGGGTCAGGTGGGGGAAAGTGGTGGTAAAATCAAGGTTTTTTTTAAAAAATCCTTATAACAGTAAGTTTTAAGCACTAGATATCAGGTTTTTAGTAGATATTATATACATTAGACTTATATAGGTTAGAAATATTGTGTTTATATAAAGTTTTGCCAAGAAAATTTCTTGTAGATTAATTTTAAAATAGGCATGTTTTGATACCACCACTTTCCCCCAGGGTGGGGTAAAGTGGGGGTATAATATGTTTTTATTTATTATTTCTTCAAAATTTAACTGTGAAATAAAGGAAAGGCTATGAGATTTACATTCAAATCTATATTCAAAGTATCCAATTTACATAAAATTTCTTGCATAGTTTTTATTATAATTACTGATTAAAAAAATAATGTCCTCGACTGTCAAATCTTGGTTCATCTAAAATGCGAATAATGCTGCTAACTTCCACATTATCTTCATCATCTAATTCTGGGAAAGTATAATAATTTCCCAATTTAGACTTAGTAAGATATTTAACATGATATAGATCACCATTTTTCTCAACAACTTATCCGATAAATGAGCACATCATAATTCTTTTGGAATTGTATTTTACCTCAAGCCATGAACCTTGATTGATTTTTCTGGTATCGAGAGTGGTTGTAGGACTGGTGACTTTTTTTATTTTTATATCAGACCTGTTTTGGTGTTTTCGTTTAGGAACCTGGCCTAAATTGCATTTTTTCTTTCTGTCTTCTTCTTCCAGTGCTAATCTTTTTAAAACATTCTCTTGAGTTAAAATTTCCCCAGATTTGCTTTGCACCCTTTTTCTTTTTTTCTTAGAGTTATCCATAGCTAGAACCGTGTTTGCAGATGGTGTGGGAGATACTGTCAACAGAATTGCTTTTTTCAAATCTTTCATAGGTGAATCTAGTAGTGCAGAAACTTTAGAAGATGCCGAGCTCTTATTTGTAGCTGCAACTGTTGGATTATTTTCTGTAGGAATTATACGATGTTGAATGGCATTTCTATTGAGAGGATAAAGGCCAGTCCCTCTAAATCCATTTACAGCATTTGTTGCCTTCATTTTTTCAAATAATTTCTTTAGAAGAAATGGAAAGGTTGCTTTGGAAACATTTTGCAACCTGCTCTCTCGATACCAAGTTTTTAATACGTCCCTCCACGAATTTTTCATTGGTGAAAAAACTCCAACATCTAGTGGTTGAAGTGCATGGCTGCTATTAGGTGGGAGGCATAGTAAAATAATATCATTATCCATGGCTAGCTTAATGGAATTATATGTTAGGTGACTTCCATGGCCATCATATATTAACAATACCGGCTTTTTAAAGTTTTTGACGAAATCGATAAAAAACTTCATCCACGTTTCAAACAAAAAATCCTGCATCCAACCAGACTCTGTGCACCCGTAAAGAGTTCCTTGTGGCCCTCCAGTCATCCAGGATTGATATAAGTTCTGTCCTTTGTAGACAACAAAAGGAGGTAAATATTCACCAGCAGCAGATATGCAAAATAATACTGTATACATGGCCTTACCACAGTCGGCAGACTTTAAGTAAGCTGTTCGACTTTCCTTCTGAACAAAAATCTTGCTTGATCTGGGATCAGTAGACAACCCTGTTTCATCCAAATTGAAAATCCTTCCTGGCTCCTTAAGCAAACCATTGCTAAGCAGTACATTTTCATATATGTTAAAGAAAGCATTTGCTGTTTCTTCGCACATATCTTTAGCTCTGGCTTTCGTTAAAAGTTCTGGCTTTCTTTTCCCAATTTCTCCTTTCCATCTCTTTTCAAATCCTCTCACCCATTCGATTCCTGGCTTTCCATTAGGAAAGAGATTGCTGAGCTCCTTATTGCTTAGCAAGTATGTTTCAACAACATTAAGAATATCTTTTCTGTCGAATGGAAATCCACATTTTGACAGGAATTTCACAGCTTCAACGATGCATTTCTCTTCTTCCTGACTAAGAAAAGGCGATCGGCCAGGTCCTTGATGTGATGGACTTTTAACAATCCACCTCCTTAAAGTTTGTTCAGGAATACCATTTTTCTTGGATGCAGAATAAATCGATGCTCCATTTTTAACTTCTGCTATAGCCATCTGAAGATCATTTTGGGTATACTTAGGACCACTAGTCTTTTTTATGTAGTTTCTAGGCATACTTAAGCTGGAAAAAAAAATACATGTAAGTGAACAGTCACACATTAAAATTATCAAAATTGAAAAAAAAAAAAAAGAATTAAATTTATTCTAATGATATTAAAAAATATTCTAAATCATGATTAAATATGTAAAAAATAACTTTTAATTTAATTGCATTATCATATTAAGATTAAAATTTATAAATAAAGCCTATATTTTTAGATTAATACTTTTATTACAGCCCATTTTTAAAAAATAATCACATCTACAGTCTAAAATTGAATCATACAACATTGAGCTAAGCCTAACTATATCACCACTTTCCCCCACCTCAGAAAAAAAATCATAAAAAATTGAAATAATAAAATAATTCTTACCTTGATGCATGAATCTGTTTCTAAGAAGTTCTTCTACTGAAATGTATCAAAATACACTAGTTTTTTCAAGTGAGAAAGGATCAAGAACAAAGTTTATCAATACGATGTGTTAAGAACAAACTGCACATATATGTAAACAAGAAGATAAACAGCAGTAAACTTGTTGCCAGATTTACAAATCTTAATAGAAATATTTGTCACAAACTCCAATTATGTATTAATTGAAAAAAAAGTAAAAATATGTACATTTATTGTGAAAAAAGTGCATTTTTTTAGATTACCACCACTTTCCCCCATCCCACCACTTTCCCCCACCTGACCCTATTTGAAATACAATACCAAATTAACAATTACAGCCGAACCTCTATTTAAGGAACTTCCGGTTTGCGAATTTCTCTATTTTGCAAATTTTTTCAAGGAACCAAGAACATTTTGGAAATTTCTTTGTAAAATAACTTCCAAATAGCGAAGTGAATTTTCCATTTAACGAACTTTTTTTCGAGATCCACTTCCCCTATTTCCCAGAGTATTTCAAACTTGTTAACACATTTTATGGATTCTCGAAGCCACTTCACTTTTAGAGAAAGCAGTAAAATCCCTTTCCTTTTTTGTTTGCATTTCAAACAAAAAAGTCAGACAAAATTAAGAGGTCTTAGCAGTAGCCATTAAACTTAAGAACGCACGTTGTAATGTATGTTTAAAATTACTTTGCAATTATAATTTTTTACAGCAAATAAATGCAGCTATAATTTTAAACATAAATTCAGCTTTTTTTAGTTGAAAATGTTATAGCATGGTTGTGTAACATTGTATAATGTTTTGCTCAATTCTTGCTTTCCAAGCAGATTTCTTTTATGGCTAAGATTTATAAAATAAATAATTGATTGATTGAATGTAGGGTTTAGTGGTACAAGATCCAAATAAGGACATGCTGCACCAAACAGTACGGTAAAATAAATAAATACTAGTTTACAAGATAAAGGTGTATCCATTGCTATTTTAATTATGTCTAGTGTTCATGAAATTATAACCTGTTTTGTGTCATTTAAGTATTTCAAAAGGTGATTTTCTATATAACGAACTTTTTATCAGGATTTAGCGACTTCGTTAAATAAAGGTCGGGCTGTAATTCTACTATATTTTACATATTTATATAATTTTAGTATATTGTCAAATATAAGTTATTAAACATTAAGTAACTGAACATACTTTTAAATCTAGATTTGCTACTATACTAAAAAACAAAAATTTTCCCTTATAAAATATTACAAATATTTTTAAAAGTAATTATTATCAAAAAAATTTTATCGTGTTATTGATATCCACTCAGTATCTATATATTTAGAATACATTTGGATACCTGGATATAAACTTGAAATATTTTTTAAATAAATGTGTAACCTTAAGATAAACTAATTGAAAAACCACTACTATTATATTTAATTTTAAAACTTATATTAGATTGAAAACTCATGCAAATTAAACCTATAATTTATCCTATTTGTATTAATAATCTGAAGAATTTTTTAGCAAATACATTTTACAGTTTTGTATTTAAGCTTCATTTATTTGCAATAAATGATAATACAGTGCCCCCAAAGATTAGGGTTTTTGGCACTTTCGACAAAAAGGATTTTGATATGACAGTAAAAATTGACATGCATCAAAAAGTTGCCAGTCCTGGTGTAAAAGTTGGCTAATTTGTCAAATCTATAAAAAGGTCACCATGCAGCAAAAAAAATTTTTCTTCAAGGTCAGTGTTTGAAATCAGTAAAAAAACAAATTATAAATATAACTTTAAACTGAACAACTTATATTATTTTATCATCTCAGGAGGGTTATTCAATTTACTAAAATTATTTATTAAGAAAATATTTAATTGCCTTATACTATCCAACATTTCTACCAAATATTTGATATCCTGAATAATGAATGCCAAACAATCTTAACTACTGATCAAGAAATGCTTTTTAACATGAATTAATGTAAAAGTGTATTAAGTAGGCATTTTAAGAAAAAGTTTGCCAATCTAACAGTTACTCAATGTTGTGTGTTATAAAATTCACATGAGTATATTTAATAGCATCATATAAGTAGAAATACATACCACATTCCATATTTAAATAATAGCAAAATTTTATTTTAATAATAAACATCTGATTATTCAGGTTACATATGATAAATACACTAATATAAATGCACATTTACTTTTTGTTGATTAGGTTTAATTCTAGCAGCTAAACATTCACTTTCTTCGTCAGTCTTTTCCGTAGCTTGATTACTTTTTGTAGGATATTGAAATAAATATAGGCTGTCAGCAAGTGCCTTTGACAAAAAGACATCACTCTAAAATTAATAAGCATAATATAAAACATTGACAAGAAAAACATGTTAGTAAGACTAGTTACAAAAATGCTTTTTAAATTCAGAAACTTAAAATAATAATAAATATTAAGTATATTAGTAAAAAAAACATTAACTATTTTAGTTCAAAAATTAATAAATATAAGAACCTTTCTTAGTGAAAAAGTCTTAGTATATTATTAGTATATGAAAATAATAGCAGGTCCTATCTTTTGATAATATTTTTTTTCTTCTTATATTAACTTGGGTTAAAAAGCTAACACTTAAAAAAAAAAATTAAAATAAAATTTATCAAAAGTTTATTTTTTTAAAAAAGTAAACATTGCAGCTTGGATTGCTACAACATATAAACCCAATTTCATAGCAAGCAGACAACTTATTTCTAAAGATCAGAAATAACATGATATTTTTGAAAACATCCGATATTTTGATACGTACAAGGGTTGTTTTTTAAGCAAGAGCCCTTTTGTTGTGTGCACTAATAGGTGACGGGTGCTCCGCAACAAGTGTTTATGTCATGGCTTGGCATTAATTGGAAACAAATGTGCTCAGAAGCAACAATGTCTTTAAAAAGTTCAAATTTAACAAATGGCCCGTCATGCACGAAATACAGTCAGCAATGCATTTTTGTCAGCAGCATACATTCACTGGTGAAGTAGCAAAATTCCTGGCCTTGCTGACAGGGAATTTTGCAACTTTAAGGCAATGGCTCTATCCGCAGCTCAGATACCAGCTTTAATGGACTCTTTGGGTTAGGAAGTTTTGGACCAACCCTGCCTACAGCCCAGAACTTGCACGCTCAGTGATTTTCATCTTTTCTGATATTTCAAACATCATTTTGGTGGCAATTACTACAACGATGACAAATACGTGAAAACGGCCATAACCTCGTGGTTAACGGAGTAGGCCGTAAGTTTCTATGAAGAGGGTATTCTAAATCTACTTGTAAGGTATGCTAAGTATTTAAACAAACTTGACAACTATGCTGTAAGAAAGAGAAACGTATGTAGAATCTGAAAATAAATTTGCTTCTTGAAAATTTTCTTTTTTTCAATTTTCTTTTTAAACGGCCCTTACTTAAAAACCAATCCACGTAAATATTATAGCTATTTATGAAAAAATAATTATTTTCACTGTCAATAAGTATTTTCAGATATGAAATAAACTTAAGAAAAGTCAACTTCATGTAAGTTCATAGCTCAATTTAAATTTCTTTATGCATTCAACAAAATTTTTATAAAATAAAGTATTAGCAAACACAGTTGTAGAAGTTACCATCCAAAAATACAAGACTTATTTACGAAGAAATATAGGATTTTCTATGAAAAAATATAGGAAGAAAAATCAAAATTAAACAAAAACCACTGATCACAGATGAAAAACAAAAAAAGCTTTATTATTGCTAAATGGTGAGAATTAGCAAACGTAATAATTGTCTTGCATCTTTCTTTAGTAAATAAAATAGAAAAGCTTAAAGATTTCATTTCAATACACGCAAAGTAACAGAATGAAGATTCCATAATTTTAAATAAAGTATAAATCGAAAGTAAGTACATATTTTATCCAATTCAACTATCAAAAAGGAAACAGTGAATAATTAACTAATTAGATATTGCTTTAGCTTCCAGTTGATGTTCTAAGTTGATAGTTCAACGTTTTAGTTAATATTAAAAATTCATCTTCAATCATATTAGGTCAAAATTAGAAACGTTCAAACACATGGTACGGAGGTACGTTCTCGAAAAAATAAAATATGCAATCATGTAAAACATAATAAAAATATTTATTTATGTAACAAAAATATTTATTTTCTTTTGATTTTTTTTAGATAAAAAACTCATCCTTTTATTATTATAATTATTCATTTTACAGTGAATACTAAGATAAACAGCAAAAAATTTCTCTGAAATAAAGTTGCACCTACAGTAATAAATTTACTCCAGATTTGTTCCAATTTTGCCTATCACTTCTTTACATTTTAATAAATAGTATCCTAATTATATCTTTGGGACCATACCATTAAAAAGGAAATATTTTTGATTAATCCCTCAAGCAAGTGTTTCCCTAACTTATGACTTTTGTGTATCCTTTCTAAATTTTTCGCAATGCTGTGTACCACTAATAAAAAAATGAATGTATTTTTTACTATAAAAAATTGCATAAAAGTTAAAAATCACAACTGGCTGTTGACACCACTAATTATTAACTGTAAACTCTACAAAAAATAGCCAATAGAAAACTAGTAATCATAAATTTTCCTGACTAGCTTTGAATTTAAAAAATTTGATATTTTTGTTTCTTGCAAGTTATTTGGCATAAGAACGCGTACCATCACCAAACTGTTCCTGTACCCCTGGGGGTACGCTTATCACACTTTGGGAAACACTGCCTTAAGCTACTAATTTGCAGGCAAACTTTTTTTTATCTAACAAACTTTCTTATGCATACTTAAACTATATATATATCATACTTATTTTACCATAAAAATGAGATAATATATATTTGTTATTTATGAAAAAATGCTACTTAGTTGTATATAAAATTCTGACTAAAACATGCTATAGGACACCTAGTAGTTTGTATCATATCAATATAAAGACTAGATTTTGTAGTAAACACAGACAATTTATTCGTAAACAGAATTCTGACACTATGACGAGCAGACTCAACAACTGCTAACAAAATTCAAGAGCATTAAATATTACAAATTGAAATTAAAGTTAATAAAAATTTTTAAAACTTTAACAAGAAAGTAACAAAACAAATATTTAATGAATTGAGTATAATACCTCAGCTTAAGACCTATTTAACACAAAATACTTCGATATCAAACTACGTAATAAGAAAATGTGTCATTTTTTATGAAAAAAAATTTTTTTTACGAGTAATTAAACAACAAATTACTAAATTAGCTATAATTCGTAACAGTTTGAACTTACAAATATTAAAAATAATAAATTTTGGATAAAAAACAATGTGTTACTACAAACACGAAACTAAAAACCTCAAAAACAACTTCATCTGTATCGTCTTCGCTGGAATTCATAATGAACTTTTTCACAAAATCCTATAAAAATAAATCAATATAACAGTTGTGTTTCACACAAAAAAATAATTAACGTAATTTAATGGGAACGGCAATTAGCCGCAACGTTGGAGAAAAAAATAAACAATAAAATTTCATCACACACAAATCACACAGCACGACCCTGAAAACATCAACAACTTTAGCATTGCCAAATCATAATGTACAAATATTTAACAAAAATATACTTAAAAAATTTTCCTCCTGCAAGTTTAAAAGCGCCATCTCGTGAATTTTACAAAAACCTTTAATGAAGGTAAAAATCATTACACGTCTTTATGTGTTTGCAAGAGTAAAAAAAAGTGATACCTTTTTTTAAAATTTACTTTTGAAAGTGCAATACAGTAATAAATAGTTTCTTCTTTTTACAATAAAAATTCTTTACATCAAAATCGTTATCGTTAATGTTGGTTTGATTTTAATGTTAACGTCACATAATTGGCAAATAAATGTTACTAAATTTTCAAGAAAGTCCTTCAAAATAAACTCTCTTATTTTCAATACTCAATTATTAAATTGTCATAAATTATATATGACTCAATAAATATACTCAATAAATTTTTACCAATTATTAAGATGTTTATAAGCATGATTTTTTATTTTAAAGATCAAAGACAACTATTTAAACGAAGCGGGGGTGCCATCCCCTCTGCAGAGGAAAAAAATTGTGATGGCATGCCTTCGGATCATCCTCAGGGATGCTTCTCAGACTGTCGCCAATAGCCCATTGTGCAGCTCTAGTGCCAGGTAAATGAACTACAACTACAACAATTATTCAAAAATAAGTTTTTAGTATGTCTTAGTTTAACTGTCAAATAAAGTTTTAAAAGAACATGTATGCATAAACTTTCGTTAGAAAAATGTCGACAAGCAGCCTTTTTTAATTCAGGATACTTCGATTTTGATTCGAATTTCTAAAATTCAGTAATCGACGTCGACTTATATTTTAATTGTGGAGCTTATCTTCTTGCATCTCTATTAATTCTAATTCTCCAGATGCTTTTTGGGTTATAATTATATTGGGAATGGAAAACTCACCTTGAATTATGATAATTTCAAATGGATTCAGAAAAAAAATCAAGAGACGATTTAAAATATTTCAAGTTTTGAAATCTATTTTGGAATTTCGTCAATATTCCTTCTAGCTTTTTTATATACTCGTTTTATATACTCGAGTTTTTCTTGTTTCATATTGGAACAAATTTTTTTAATTCGAGGAAAATGACAAAATGTTTTATTTTTAATGACCTTTTGAAAAAATTGTAATTTAGTTTGAAAACTAAATATACACTGTGAGATGTCAGATATTATTTTATCTTTCCCCTGCAATTGTAAATTCAGTGTTTGCCAGTAATATTTGTTGTCAGTAATTTAAAAGACATTTTGAAACACATACGGAATGATAATAATTTAATTTTTTGCAATATAATAGCACCAAATTAAAAGTGAACTCGGGTGCATTTATCGAGAGCCACAAATAATCAGTCAAAGAGCCGCATGTGGCTCGCGAGCCGCAGGTTGGCCACCCCTGCTATATAATATTAGATTTTGTATTTTCTGATATTATCTTGCGTTTCTTTTTATTTTTGGAGTAAGCAGGAGGAAGATGTGGATGGTAGTAGAATAATTCGGCGATATAATTTTACTTAATTTTCTGTATTGCTGTGAAGCAGTAAAACATGGAACAAGAGTTTTCTGTCATTCCATGCATTATTTACTTAGCAATACAGAAATACAACTAAATAAAAAATATTTCGTGAACATTGCTACCATCCATTTTCCACCCTCTTACTCTAAAGTATATCTTATGTTTAGCTGATATTTTTTTTTTTTTTTTAATATTTCAAATTTATTTAAGAAATAATACTATAACACAACTTTTAATTATATTTTTTCCTTTCTTCATACGATGTGTTTTTTGTCAAATTTTATATCATTAATGCTTTTCAAGTCTTTAATTTTAAAATGTCTTCATAATTTTTTTTTTAGAAATGAGCTTATTTATCAAAATCTCAATTGAATTTGTTAGTTTGTAAAACATATTTTATAAAATGTGTAACTTAAGCCATTTGTAATTTCACAATTTTCATTCATTATTTATATTCTGAAATTGTAAATTTAAAAAAACACACTACATAATTGCAAAGTTAAATTTACATTTGAATTGGGTTGAAAACTTACCATAATTTTTTTTTTTTTCATTTGAAATATAACTAAGACATTCATTCCCAAAAATATTAAAATAAAATTTTATTTCGAATTTTTAAATTGTTATTTTTTGTAATAATTGAGACAATAAAGAAAATTTCAAAATATTCTAATTATTTACTGCATAAATGTTTTCACTGAAACTTTAAATGTAAAAATACTAACGTAACTTTATCCTTTTAGAATCTGAAATTTTACTTACAACACACTTGAAACATTACCTAAAGGCGCCTATAGAAATACTTTCAGGGATTGAAACAGAAAATGCCCTTATGAATATTAATTAAAAAATTTTCCAATAATTTTTTGCTACGTAAAAATAATTTTACATTGGCAACGATTCAATAATTAAAGGTACTATGTACCTTTATTTACTTAAAATTTAGGTAACATATAAACCTCAAAACAAAACAAAAAAGTAGTAAATATTGCATTTTATCCGAATTAAATATGCACAAACATTTAATTGAATACAAGAATGAGACGAAAAAACATAAATTTTTTTTTTTTACTATAAGTTGCCTTTTGTATCAATGATCCAAATTTGACTACCATCAGTTACTTTTTGAAAGCCTTGCTATCACAAAATTTTTGTTTAACTCAATCAATTCCATTGTTTGTATTTCGCAAATAAGAGACTATGCATTACGAACATAGTATAAACGAACCTGACATAGGTAAACGTCTCGAATGGGACTTTTTAAAAAAAGAAGATGCAATCGCACATGTTTCCACAAAGAATAAACAAGACCTTTCAAATGAAAGTTTAAGCAATATTATTATATTATAGTTTAAGCAATATTATTATTAATAATATTATTATTTAAGCAATATTGATTAGGAATTTTTATTATGATGTGAATGTTATTCAGCTTTAAGTCAAAGAACTTTTAACGATTACAATTATATTATTTTAAGCATGATAAAAATAAAAAAGCATAAACTTTTTGTATCAAAGTTCAAATGAATAATCATGTGAAAATTTCCAAAATTAAAATAATACAAGTTTGAGTTATACTTTAAAATCAGCGTTAAAAGAAAATTGCTCCCGATATCATACCGAAAGATTAAAAATAACCAAATTTTAAATATATTCAACTGTTTTCATGACACTTAAGCACTATCTAATAAAAAGATCTTTTAATGTTATATTTTTTTAAATTTAATCAATGCAAATATTATATCTGGCAATAAATTTTCTTAAAATGTTGAAGATGTATAGCAAAGTTGTAGAAGAAAATACGCACTACAGTAATTTAGAAAAAAAATCCACAATAAACATAACTGGCCGGGATAGCCTGGTCGGTAGGGCACTGGGCCCATGTCCAAGAGGTCGTGGGTTCGATCCTCGCCGGCCGAAGACTCCTCGTGTAGTAAATGGTGACTGATGCACGTTAAATCTGTCGAGTCTCAAAGTCCTCCATGTTCCCATAACAAATCAATACCTCTGGGGGTACTGATTCAGGAGTTTCCTTGTCTTCTGGATAGGTTCAAAATTACAAGGCTACGGAGTTGAACATCAGTAGTCCTAAACCCATGAATTCGGGTCGGCTGTTCAACGACGGTTATAAAATAAAATAAAATAAACATAATTATTTCACAGCATAATAATTTTTAAAAAAAACAAAACACACTGTAAACACTCAGATTGTAAATGCCCTACCATACCTTTATTGTTTAAAATTAATGTCGATAATTTCCTTGAAATTATATACAGTTGTGAAATTATATTTCCAAGCAGTCATTAAATCCATTAATAAGTTTTTATGAAACTTTTAACAACAGTTAATAATATGTATGCCACGCAAAACAGGGATGAATTTTACAGGTTTCCCACTTTCTTCAAACTTCAACACCAAAATAAATATGAGGACTTTCTGCCATGGCAGTTTAAATTGGACCTTGCTGAATATCCACACTGCATGTTTCATTTGCTGTAAGGATCAAACTTAGAATTCCAGCTGTCCATCAAAGCGTGCAATTTCCATTTGCCCAGTAGCTAGCAGCGCTTCTCAAAATCAAATCGGCTTCGAGATTCTGCATTTGAAAACAGTTTCTACACAGTAGATTTTCCTGAAGATGAAGAGCTACAGTTGAAATTTTAAAAGAAAATAAATTAAACTTTACAATAAAAAAAACCACATTTAAAACTATTTAACATTGAATATCTATATGAAACCTATATTATTTAATTTGAAAATTTTTAAAAAAAATTTTAATATCCTTTAAGATGAAATTCGATTGATAAATTAATACCTGCGTCAAAAAATCTCGTTAGTGCAACACAAAAAGCAAAAGAAAAAAAAAAGAGAGAGAGAGAAACAGAGAGAGAGAGAGAGATTAAGTAAAAAAAGAGTTTAGCTCATAAACACTACACTCCCTGGCAAACTATCACATATTTTTTAAAGAAATATTTCAAATTGCAAAACCCTTTAACCCCTTTTATTAGACCTGAAAATAACTACTCGCAATGTGGCAAGTCAACAAAAAAAGTAGCGAAAATTCTTAAATAAACAACTGCTTTTTTAAAAAGTCATTTAATGTATAAATACGTCAATGTTAAAAGACACTTTGAGAACTAAGAATATATCAATTCGTGATTGAAACAAACATGTAGATGGAGAATTCTTTAATAATTCACATATTCCAAAATAGTAATATCAAATATATTTTGCTCCCCCCAAATATTTTTACATAGAGTTCTTTAAAAGTCAGTATGCTTAACTAAATTTTGTCACATATGTATTACTTTCATTGTTTAATTAAATTTTTACAGCCTTAGATTATTTCTAATAGGAATTGTTTTAAAAAATTTATAATTTGATTTTTAAAAAAAAGTCGCAAAATGTGGCTTTTAAAGGTCTTAAATGGCATCTTTTTTGGATCTATTGATACCAACTCATTTGGTATTGATACCAACTCAAAAAAGTGGCTGCAAAAACATTATAGTCTACCAGGCTACTAACTGAAAATTTAAATTTTCAGGTCTACATTTTAGTTGGAGTGAACATTTAGGCATATTCTGATATGAAAATATATCAAATTCAATACTTTTAATTTAAATACATCACGCAATCTTATATGAAGCCAATCGGAAATTTTCGATTTTTTTTTAAACGTCCTTAAAAAAAATTGCAGCAACTTTTTCGCCTTGCTATTTATTCACCATAAACACCACTTTTAATACATCATATTATTGTTTGCTTAATACTTTAATCATTTAAAAATTAATATAAATAACGATGCATCAAAAACATACACATCAAACAAACATATTCAAGAAATTTAAATAAAAATGTTTAATTCATTCTTTTACAATATTTTAAAAATGAAATTTTAATACAGTAACAATATTGTTCGAATTAAACTTTAAACATTGTATTGGTTTTAACTGAGCTAAAAGTAGCTGATTATTAATTTTTAATTGTTTTAACAAGGCAAATTTGTTAACAGACAATCATTTTTAATCTTTTTCAATATTGCAGAAAAATTCTGTCACAGAGGAATAGCTAAGTAAACGTTGTTTTACAAGCATATTTTGAACTAATTACAGTACTTTTTATTAGAGAATACATTTTAACAGAGGAGACAACTATAGGCGTGAACTACTCATAGTCAATAATGATCACATTTCATAATATTTATTTACTTTATTAGATTATTAGATTTATTAGATCATTAAATTAAATCTTAAAAGTTTTGATTAAGCAGTCAAGATTAAGTACACTGAATGTTTTTACAACATCATCCTCTCTGATATATCATGCTTTATATTACTTTTCTAACTGATTTTTAACTAAAGGAAAAACACTACCTACGATAATACTTTAATGTTTCATGTAACTATCATTGAAATTTATAAAGTTTACGAAAAATTTACTAAATTATAAATACCTTAAGTACTTAAATGAATAATTCTAGTTGACGGACGACACACAAACAATATGGGGAATGTAAACAATCATGAAGAAGTTACAACTCAACATTTGATAACGTTTCTCCAGTTGTATCGTTCGCGAACTACCACTAATATTATCTTGGGTTTTCTTGCATAAAATTGCATTGGCTAAAAAATATATTTTAAGTAATATTTAATTTATTATTTTCTTTCATAAATAAATGTTTATTTTGTTAAAAAATATGGGATGCCCTTTCGCAAAAATGTGGCACTGTACCAAAAGTAATGAAATAGATGATAATTTCAAAAGTTCGAATGTTAGATCAAATGCTATTTAATCTTATGTAATATTAGTTCTAATATTAGAAGATAGGATTCAAGAGTCTTGCGTTTTCTAGCACGGCAGCATTATATTGCATCTTACTAATATTAGATCATATCTTTTTGCTACCTGGGTAGGGAGACGTAAATGAACTGCAACAACTAATTATGAAGACAAGTATTAAAAGAAACTCATTTTTTGATCTTTGTGACAACTTTTGAAGAGTTAAACAACAGTTCCCTTCACAAAGCTCCCCATGACAAACCATGGAGATTTACCATAGTTTTCCAACGACAACTCGTTTTAACTATTAATAAAGACAGTTTTTGTCAACAGTATCATTTTATTCACAAATTTATAATTTTATTTAAAAAACGCATGCAATCCTGGTACTAATTTTACTCACTTGCTATACCCTAAATTGAATTAGACTAACACTAAAGCGATCGGACAGGTAGTTTTGAAGTTACAAGGGTTTCATGCACCTGGTTTGCACCTAGTAACGCATCTGACATAACTAGCTTCACATTAAGTGAGGCATTGTTTCCTGTGTATTGTTTCAATATGAATCGGAAATCAAACATGAGTCATCCGAAAAAATACATTATATAACTAAATAACAGTGCTTAAGTGGCTCATGCATTTTAGCAGTTTGTACCTCGAATCCATTTACACCCTTTTCTCCAACTCCCCGACGAAATACGTTTTGTGAGGTAGAAGAACTTTTTAATTTTTTCTATGAGAAGGACATTTGTCGCATGTTAAAACGCCCCCCCCCCCCTGGTTTCGTTAATTTTTGAGCAATACTGTGGTATTTGATAGCGGATTTTTCAAAAATCTTCCTTTTCAAATACAGAAAACATGGCACTATTTTAAATGATAGAAAATATCTACTATGTTTCGCTTAGCAAATTTGAGAAATCCCTAGTAAACATTCAATGTATTTTTAGAAGCCACATTTTCCTTTTTAAAATTCGATATTTAACTACTAAATTTATAAAAAATTTAACTCATATTTAAAGTGTTAACATGACACTCTAAACAAGGTATACGTGTCCTTTCGACGTCACCGATGATTCTTTCTTCAGCAGATTCCAATCATTCTTTTTAACTGAACCCTCAACGTGGCGTTAGCTAAAATAGCATGTTTTTCGACAAATTTTTATAATAGTTCATTCATCCATATTAAGAAGTATTTTTGGATAAAAAGTAATTGGTTTGATGAAATAGCATAATTGATTTTTAGATTAAAAAGTTAATTAAATTGTAAAAGAAGAAAGACTAGTTATGAGTTTTGCTCTGTATACGTTCGCTTTGAAAGTTGGCTAGGATTTTTATGGCATTTCCCATTAATCTTAAAAAATTAAACTTCTAACTTGCCTTTCGAAAAATTTATTATTTCCAGTTGGAAGAAAAAGTGTCCAGTTATATTACATCACATTTTTTTTTTCTTGCTGATAAACTTAAAGTAGTTAAGCGATCAAGACGAAAATTTTATTAAAGCTGTTCATGAGTAGTTTTTAACACAGAAAATAATTGAGAATGTAAAAACAAACTAAAATTTTTTTTTTTTGAAATGAAACAGAAATTGTTAAACGTTTATAAAAAAACTAATAATAAATAGCTTTAATTTTTTTAAGAAAAATTAAAAAAAAAAACACACACAAAGTTAATGATTATTTGGTCCTTCTCATGCTTGGTAAAATTTTTACTAAGATTATAATATGCATTTGTTAGACCTTTAAACAAAAGAAGTGAAAACATATTAGTAATAGTAAGTTAATGTTTATGAGAAAATTTATGTAGTTCTCTTGACTCAATATAGCAAATAAAATTACACGCGATTAATTAATCTAGAAAAATAACATATTTCAGATCTAATTAATCTAGACCAAGCATACCTTCTAACATTTGTGGTTTGTAACAAAAAAATTTACAATCAGTAGTAAATTGAAGCAAGAAAATTTTAAAGCAAATAGAATTTTCACAAAACTTTCACCAGAATTTATCGGCACAACAGTTTTTTTTTTCCTTCATACTTTTAATGCACATTTTTTAAATTATTTTTCAGTGGTGGACAAAATTCGTTTAATTCTAATTTATTGAAATATTAATATCCTAGTGGTAACAAAGATATACCTTTGATACCACACGGAAAAATTATTAATAGTCAGTTAAAATAACAAGTCATAATATTTTTCATGTGTGAGAATGTTGGTAAGATAAAAATAGTTCTGAGTTCATAAATTTATAAAAAAATTTCAAGATTACTAAATCTTTTCGACTCGTAATATTTATAAAGCATTACTGTTACTGGGAATTTATAACAGTCAGGGTTAGTAAATTTGGGATTAAATAAGTTGATCTTAAAAAGTATATGTAAAAATTCCTTGACATCTGTTGGTATTTTCTAACAGATTGGCGCTCACATTTTAATATGAAATAATTTTCAAAGAAACTGCAAATTTGAAAAAAATAATAAAAAATTTGGAAATTGTCTTCCCTTATATCAGCAATATATATACTGATTTAGTATATTTTGGATTAAGCATGTTCCTCTTAAAAATGATATTTGCACATTTTGGTCTAAAGTTATTTGTAAAAACTATTATAAAAATTTTTGACATCTGTCAGAGTTTTCTAACAAACTGACGTTAATTTTTTTAATATAAAATGAATTTTAAATGAATTGCCCAAACGAAAAAATGATTTTAAATTTTTTTTAAATAGCTCTATTTCAACAACCGCGATATATTCTCTTCTTTTGGTATATATAGGACTAGAGTTTCTTTTAAAAGTTATTTATAAAAATTATTAACATCTCTTAACGTTTTCCAACAATTTAAAGCTCACTTTTTTATATGAAATAATTTTTACACACTTGAAAAATTATAAAAAACTAGTGGGCTGCGCCCCCTGCTCGCCAACCCCCGAAAATTGCTACGCAATCTTATATGGTTTGCTTCGCAAACCAAGCTCGCTTCGCTCGCTACTAACTTAGGTACATTGCAAATGCACAAAATTCTAAGGATTCAAAACAATCATTCAAATCCATATAACAATTTTTTTTTTTTTTAAATTACATCTTTTTAGTAAATACTAAGTCATTAAAATTAATTTGAATTCAAATAAATGACATGTAATTTGTTAAACCTATTAGAAATGTGCTATAGTATGAAATCTTAAGATAAAATTTCTAATACTGATATCTCTTTCAAAAGGTTAAAATTTTGGCTATAATTAAGTCTATTAAAAATTGAAAGAGAATGCTCTCTCTGGTTATTTCCGTTTCCGTTTTTCAAAGCTCTATATGTTGAGCCACCTCAGCTAGATTTGGCATGTGACATTTTTAGCGGCAATCATTGGTCGATTTTCTAGCGCTGCCATTCGGGGAGTTATAATGAGGTTTTTTTTTCTGTCGCCGTGTAAGAGAAATATATATATATAGATTTGAAACGTGTCCTTACATTACTTTGGCGATATAAATGGTCTGAGTATATACAATGGAATAGAATGGTCGCAGCTCATAATATATTTAGGACTATGCAAGTACCTCTTAAAAATTCTGAATAAAAGTTTCTTGAAATTTGATGGTGTTTTCTAAGAAATCGACGCTCATTTTTTTATGAAATGATTTTAAATGAATTTCACATTTCAAAACTGATTAATAATTAGCTAGGCGTTTTCCCTTATAGCGATATAATGCAAATCGAATTTAACAAGTTTGTCTTAAAATTTATGTAAACAATTTCTTGGGATTTTTGGTGTTTTCTATTAAATTGACGGTTACTTTTTAATACAAATGACTTTCAAAATTAATTACACATTTAAAATAATTATAAAAATTTGGAAATTTACCCTACCTTACATTAACTATGCGTACACTCTAATCTTAATATATTTGGGATTAAACAAGTTCTGCTTAAGAATTATATATAACGAATCCATTTGTCATCAATACACGCTGAGAATTTATATGCCACTAACCTCAACTATTTTTCATTTTACAATTGAAACTCATTTCGTATAGTGTGAGGGTCAAATTTTTAAAAAACACAAACAGATGTCAAGAAATTTTTATTTAAATTTTTTAAAAGAAACTTGCTTTGTTCCAAATGTACTAAGAGCAGAGCATATTTATGGCTAATATAAGAGAGGACACTTGATAAATTTTTAAATTTTTTGGGAATACTTCGTTCATTTGATACTCATTTTATATTAAAAAATAAACATCAAATTGTTAGAAAACACTCGAACATATCAAGAATTTTTATAGACAATTCTTTCATACTAAAAAGTGCGCATTAATATTTTAGAAAACAATAATAGATGTCAAGAATTTTTTATATATAATTTTTAAGAGTTACTTTTAGTCTCAGAAATACTAAGATCAGATGGTATGTATAGCTAATCTAAAAAGAAAACTTTTGCTATTTTTTTTTTTTTTTAATAAATTTTAAGATATGCAATTTATTTGAAACTGATTTACTATTAAAAAATGAGCATCAATTTGTTAGAAAATTTCAACATAGCAAAGAAATTTTAATAAAAATGAAAAAAAAAATTTTTTAGCCTTAATTATGCTAAGATCAGAGCGTACCTTACATTACGTAGGACACTTTAAGAATTTTTTAAAACTATTTTTTTAAATGCACAATTAAACTGAAACTTTTTTCATATTAAAAAGTAAGCGTCCGTTTGTTAGAAAATACCAGTATAGATCAAGAAACTTTCTCGTCCTTGTTTGCTCTCCTCACCAACCTTATTCTTCGTAATTGTTTTTTTCTTCCTAAATATCAACAAGAAAAGTTTATAGAATAGATAAATATTATAATTTTATCCAAGCAAACTTTTTTAACATATTAACCATAGCAAGATAAATTATTACAAAAATTTGAAATATTATCAACTGTACTTGAAAAGAAAATTTTGAAACTTAGAAATACAGAAAGAAAAATAAAATAAAATAAAAAAAGTAATGCATGAGAATTAATTTTCATACCAGCTGAAATAGCTTATATTATACTGGCTGAATACCCGTTCACCATACGGGTTGAAAAAAATTTAACTATTAATAAATCAGTATTGAACCACACTACAATATTATGCACAAAGAAAGACATATACCAACACAATTAATTAAGCTAAAATAATTCTAATTTTTTGTTAATATTTTATTTTGTTCTTGCAACTATATGCTTTAAGATTAAGAAAAACGCTTTTTTATAAATTCATCCTATCAAAATAACGATTGACTGTATTTCGTATCTTTTGGAATGATATTATTGATCGAATTCAATTCATGATGGTCAAAATTTACCACAATTAAACTATATTCTCTGGTACTTTTGGGGGCCCATAAAACACCTATTTCCTCATTATGTTAAAGCTGCACAGTTTTAATATGAAGCAAATTTATTAATTTTACTCGATTGAAATTGCTAATAATAATTCGTATACATTAAAATTGCAGCAATTACCATAATACCAAAAGCCCATGTTGCTAAGATGACGCCAAAAGTGAGTTCACATAAACAAAGAGTAAGCAATTAAGTTTCAATTGCTGCTGCTGCAAAAAAAAAAAAAAAAAAATGCAAATAAACTATTGGAAGAGAACTCCTCCATTTCATTGTGTCATCCTAGGCTATCTTCTCATTTATTTCATTTCGATATTTAAAAAATTTCTTTTCAGTATGTGAAACTTCATAGCTTTCTCTAGAATAGTCTGAACTCAATTTTTCTATTATTTAAATTTTAAATTAGTTATGGAGGTAAAAGAGAATTT